>BSBM01000084.1:1980000-2487500 GCA_027924585.1 Larix kaempferi
GATGGAGTCTGAGAAATTTTTCATCCAGATCTTGGTGTTTGGTTTGGATGGCTGCAAGTGCTTCCTTCATGGTGTTTGCTCCTGCATGGGTGACAACCATAACCAGGTTTTTTTTTTGTGTGGAATGGGTAGAAAAACACAAACAAAAGCTGATTTAGTAAAGGGAAATTTGGATTGGGGAAACAATTTGATGGGTAATTGGGGTTTGACTAGATTTTGGACACTGGCGAAAGGACAAGAAAGCAAAAAAGGGGGATTTCAGAAGCGGGGTGATAGAATGAGATAACTTGGCAGAGAGGGACAAAGAAGCAGAATTCAGAAAGGAATTCTATGGTAAAATTTGAAGGTGATTGGGTGAAATCTGAGGAAGTTATGGCAAACCCTAAAAATAGACAAATGTGGGATTTCGGGCTTTGGTAAGGGGAATTGGGGATAGGGTCCTCAGGAATGAAAGATGCAGAATGGAATGACAGGGGTTCCCCAAAAATTTCAGGGAAAACAGAGTGAAAATAAGGGAGATATGGAGAAAAAACTGAATTTTATACTCTTTTTTTTTTTTTTTACAGACTGGAGCGGCTATGGCTCGAAAGGGATATGGAACAACGCCGAATGGATTGAAAACAGCTGAATCTGGAACGACGTGCAAAATGGATCTGAAACAGCGCAGCAGTGATCGACAATAGTTCAACTGAAACTAGATATGGACCCCAGGTATGTGCGGCTTCCTAACAGTTCAGGGGTTTCACTCGGCCACCAATGCTGTCTGACGACTTGCGTATTGGGGGAGTACCCCTCACTCCACAGCTCAGGTAAAACTGATAACCGCTTTGCCACAAACGACAACTCTTGGTTTACCTCACGGGTGGGAACTAGTCAATCAGGTAGGGGTCGTTGCCCTTTTCGCTGGCAGGTCCTCTCAATGGGCCAGCTACTTCGGGGTTCCTGTGGTACTCCTCACAATGAGTTTTAGGGCTTATGCCCAAGTACTTCCCACAGTTAAGCGGATAGGGATTATTCCCAAATCCGAACCTGCAACAGATGCGAAAAAAAATTTGGCAGAAATTTCACCCAGCGAGCCCAAGAAAGTGCTCTGATACCAGATGTGATGCACCTGCAACAATTAATTAACAAGAATACGCGAAATAGCAGAAATGACAGAACTCAGAATCACTTTTATATTGATCACAGGTCACTTCGAGGGGGCAACCTCCTTTGAGCAAGCTCAATACAAATAACTTCACGGTGCCTTCAATGACCTCAACACAAACTTATATACTAAGTCTATGCCCAATACTATGAGTCAAAACCATGGGACATATAATACTACGGGACGACTTACAAAGCATATGCGTCCAATACTATGGGTCAATACTATGGGCTAATACAAACTACAGATCAACAAATACTACGGGACGACTTACAAAGCATATGCGTCCAACAACAATATACTAACATAGTAAAGAGAAGGGTTGACATAGGCTCCTAACAATCTTTGCATCCATAAGGAATTTGGACATTATGTTATAGTTGTTGGTGTAGTAACCAGATTCTTTGTGGGCCGTTAGTGAAATTCCTACATCTCTTCATCTATAAGGAATTTGCAAATTATGTTAGTGCAATATTATTCAATAAGGAGTAATACCCCTACCTGAGTTTTTAAAAAACGTATGGGCGTACTAGAAAGCCTTACTTGTGATGCATCTCGAGAGAATCATTACATCGCGGTGATTGTTTTGATATATATATCTAACAACCCTCTTTGGGTGGTCCTGAAAACCCTTATTTGTGCCTTAACTAAAACGAATATTTACATTGTGTTGATCGTTTTGATATGTATCTCTAATAACCTTTTGGGTGGACCTAACCATTCCTAATTTGGTGTTCATATTTTTCAGCTTCCAATGTACACACCCGCAACTAGAGCCAGAGCCACATGGAGATTGCCAACTAGAATCAACCCCATTACCTTAAAGAACTGACATAAGTGGTCATGTTCTTGAAGCGACTAATCGATCAACCATTTCCCTCCTTGATCCACTCAACTGACTAGTTCCAACTCAAAGTGGTTGAAAACAACAACGCTCTAACTGAAACCATGAAAATGTGATGACTGTTATCGCTTAACATGTGGGATTTGCTTGAAATTCAATGCTCCAACCCATTAAATAATGGTCACTGGAGAGTATGGCTCTCACACTCTTCCTAGAAACCTAACCTTACTCCTTTGAGGATACAAATTCATGGCAGTGCTTCCCAAAGATTGACATGCACAAATTTGATGGCTCTGATCCCTTACATTAGGTTACCCAAATAGAACATTATTTTTCTCTCCATGACATTAAAGATGATATGTAGAAGTTAAAAACTGGAATTTTATATTTAGACTCATAATGTTGGCAATGGTGGAATTGGTACCAGATATCCTAACGTTGTTATGTCCCTTGGCGCCAATTTGTGCAGATCCTTCATAATCGTTTAACCACGACACTCACTACTTGGGCCGGTTGACAATATTACGCTAGAGTGGCATGATTATGAACTATATTACAACATTTGAGCAATTGGAAATTTGCACATAGGGCCTCTTTGATTCTTTTTTCCATCTATTCTTCATCGGTAGCCTCAAGGAGGCAATTCGATCCCATGCCGTTATGTAGCAACCCTCCAATTAGTTGAAATATTGTGAAAGAGATCATGAAACTTAAATGGTGATAAATGCCCAACCTAATTGCCCTTATTTTCCCACCCACATATGGTCTCCCATGGCTATTACTTCTAGTGATTCCACCACATCACCCTTACGAATCCAAAAGTTTACCCCGAATTCCATGCTAGAACATCAACGCCTAGGCTTTGCTAACTGTGATGAAAAATATTTTTGAGGACATAAATGCAAAGAACATAAATTATTCCAAATTGAGGCTTATCCACGTGATTCCATCAAGGACACATCACATATGCTCGTCCTAAACCGATAATGGATGATATTATGCCACCCCTATAAGGTGCTCCTAGTATGCCAGTTCCCGAGGAGAAACCCCAAATTTCATATCATGCTTTATCAGTTTTTTCCACACCTCAAACATTGAAGTTGATATGATACATTAAGAACCATTGTAGTCATTATATTAATTGATAGTGGCATCACCCATAATTTCACTCATCAATGAGTGGTCGAAGAAACCATTGATATATCCACCCTATATCCAAATTCTAAATTATGATAGCGAATGGGGGTATGATGAAATGTGGTGGTCATTGTGAAAATGTGAAACTCCAAATGGGTGACTACCATGTCAAAACTGTTGAAGAATGTAACTTTGAAAGATATTCTTATTTGTATTGTACTTCCTTCGGGAATTATTATTGATGCAATTGATCATGTAAAAGTCATTGAAAGATTCAATGTAAACCCTAATTGTTATGTCGACCTAGAAAGATCCAAAAAATATTATTTTATTGTTAACTGGACAAGTCGACCCTGTTAGGAGAGTCAAGTCAGCCATTTTGGGGAAAAAGGTCATGTCACTGATTAGTATAAATGAGGAGCTCGCCCTCCTCATCTGGTCATGTCACTCATTCATCAAGTTCGCATGAGTAGAGAGATAGAGTCATAAAGAGTAGCTGCTTTTGGAGTCTTCTTGTTTTGGGTTATTGCACGAGGAATACTATTACATTCTGACGAATCTATATAGAAGAGGTTTGCTGGGTTTTTTCTGCCCCATGAGGGTTTTCCCAGCATAAATTATTGTGTACTATTGTCTATGTTGTGCTTGTTTATCTTTCAGTGATCCTTATTGATACTGCATTTAAAATTCTAACATGGTATTAGAGCTGGCGTGAAAGAAAACATTGTGCAACTGTCGGAAGTGAAAACTAGGGTTTCTCTTTCCAGAGGTTTCTCTCCACAAATTAGCTGAAAAAGAGGGTTAAGGAAACTCACCCATCTAGGGCACATCTTTCCATGGTGATATAATTTAGATCGAAGAATTTTCATTTTTGGGTCCACCACTACTGCTCGGGAAAACTAGGGCATCAATTTTTTGGAGGATCAGTCCACATATTTGGAATAAAAGTACCTTTACTCAAATCGCTTTGGAAGGGTGCATCTTCCTGTGGAGGCAGATTCCATATCCGAGAATTTTCAATTTTTGACATAATTTTGCAGAAACTCCAACAACTGTAGAAATTAAGGTTTCCAATTTTTGGTAGTTATGTTCTCAGATTTGGATGAAAGAAGGGTGTACTCAACTCACCTTGGGGAGGCGCATTTTTCCTCCACTCATTGTTTCAAGATCCCAAAGTTGGAAAATTAGGGTTTCTCTGACAAACCCTAGGTCATTATGAAGTCATATCTTAGAAGACAATGAATCAAAATCTTTGATTGGAGCACCTCATTTGGTAAGTTATACTTTCTCTATTTCCATTTGAGGTTCTTATATCGTATACCATGTGTATACGAGATATGGATGAGTGTTGTGTGGAAGCATTGGATAATATGCATTAGTTACATGATTGTGTACATTCTGCATAAGCAATCGTCATTACATAGAAGGTTACTAATCATATGACTAAATTGGACATGTAGGAAAGATCGTGTGCTATGACCTACAAGAGAAGAATGATAAGACATGTTCCAAAGAACAAGTGATAAAATTTCAAGCAAATTTACAAAATCAAGCATACTACAGAAGTACAAGGCAATGTTCATGGTTTCTCTCGGAAAGAGGGAGTTGATTGTGATGAGACGTTGTTGTTCCTGTAGCAAGCCACACTTCAATTAGAGGCATACTTGTAATAGCTGCAGTGATGAAGTGGAAGGTACACCATATGGACGTGAAGACAACTTTCCTGAATGGTGTAGTAGAAGTGAGACACATGACAAGCATACTCATGTGTGCAGAATGAAGAAGGCATTGTACGGTTTGAAATAGGCACCCAGGATGCGGTGTGGCAGAATCCAGAGGAACTTTTCTTGAGTCAAGAAAAGTATGCGATAGAGATCCTGAAGAGATTCGAGATGATGGATTGCAAGGCTATGGCCACACCTATGGCATCGAATATGAATTTTTTGAGTGATACTTCTTAAGAACTGGTGGATGCTGTTGGCTGTAGATCACCTTCTTGAGGTTTCCAGTGTAGACCCAGGTACTTCGCGGTTCAAGGAACCAACAAAACCCCAATTCACCATCCCTTTTGGCAATAGGCTGCGCGCAGCTTGAGGTCTCACCCAAGGCGAAGCTGAGGGGGTGGTTGTGGAATCAAGTTTCCACAACCAGGTGATGCGATGTGGGAAAAGCTAATAAGCAGCGCAACACCTTGCGGGTTGCGCGGATAGATAACTGCGCGAACCTTTTGTTCCGTGTTGGGTACTTCGGCGCGCAACTGCGCTTGCGCACTTGCACCTCTAATGATTGTGCACTAGAGGATACCTTTGCGTTACACCAGTAAGATATCAACAGCTTACCCCGCAACAACCTTCAATGACTCGGCGCATCAACAAGATTGCGCGTCCTTGCCAGGATGTTCAATTCTAACCACTCTACTTAGCATCCCTTATCCCTTTATTTCGTTCAAGTTCTTATCGTTAAATTGCATATGGATGACCAGACCTAAATTACTGCGCACTCCAATGCTGCGCTAAAACTCAATGTTCAACGATGTGACTAATTGATAGATTCATACATTCCAATTGACAGATTCATACATGTTGAATACTTAACATTCCTCTGCGCATGTGTTACTTAACATATTATTCCCATTCTTTGCGGCGAATACATATAAAAGCAATCACATAACAAAAGTTTCCAGCATTAAACATTCACACCAAGCAATTGAACAATCATAAACACACATTGGTCACATAATAGAGTATTTAACGTGGTTCACCCCTCGGATGGAGGCTACGTCCACAAGAACAGTTGTTAATATTGCTCTTAATGGGAAGGGTACAACCGCTCTTAGTCTGCGCACTCAGCTACAGACTCTCTTCTCTCTCTCAGATAGGTCTCTGCACACTCAATTGCAGAGCCTTTACAATGGTTGTTTTAAGCTTAAGATTTTACAATACCCGATTACTTAATCAAAACTGAAGAGTAACCCTTCCCTTACAATATTGTGCCTTATTTATAGATCATGTCCGTAGGTCATGTATTTACAATCATTAGGACGAAACCATAAGGTTTCCAAACTGGCGTGGCTAACTGCCACCCTAGCTATCGCCGTCGACAGCCTGCTCCGCTTACTCCAGCTAGGTCACTCGTGGCTCACACGCTCTTTTGATAGCCGCAGTCCTCAAAATGGTTACAACTTCATCATGGCCTATCCCTTTCCACTCCTTCACCTGCCTGTTGCCATTGGCGTCGTGGCCTAGCTTCTCAACTGCTTGCCGCCACAAGTTCGAACAAGTCGCTTTCATCTGCCATCCACCTGTTCCTTACCCAAAATAGGTCATGTCCTCGTCTGGCCTTTACCCATGTTCTGAACTAAAAATAGATCATGCGCTATTATGCACATCGTCCTACTGTGCGACCGTGCCTTAGTCATTGTCATCACGCGACACGCGCAAAACGTCAAAATTGTCTGTTGCCTGCCGCCGTGCGCAATGCACTTTCAACAAAACTGCTTTCTCTTCCTGCCGCAGCACACAATGTGCAATTATCAAAATTGCCTTTTCTTCCTGCTGCAGCGCGCTACACGTGATTTTCCATACTTGTATATTTTTCTGACCTACTTGGGCCTCGCCCAACAGGCCCCTAATACTCACCTGTGGCTCGTCCTGAGCCACTTCGTCTTGCAGAACCTAGTGCCGCATCTTCCATCATCCCAAGCTTTAATGTAAATCTTTGCAGAGTTCCTTCTAACTCCACAACTATGTCCTTGGCTTTTTGTTCGAACCGTTGAAACATCTCCAGAGTAGCCTGCGAGACCTTCTCTCGAGCCACTTGTTCCTGCATGGTGCCTTCTGCCGTTTGAAGTTCTACGAACTTCGCATCGAATTGCTGCATTAATTCGAGGCCTTCTTGCTCAATAGGCTGCATCCTGTCCGATGTAGCAGCCTCTTTCTCCCTTAGTGTCGCCAACTCTTTGTGCAAGTCCTTTACCTCATTAAATCTTTGTACTTTCTCTTTGGCCGGTGCATTACTCATCTGCATACTTGCAACATCTACCTACTGCTGCTTCTGTTCTACTTCTGCCCTTACTTGCTGTAGCGTAGGATCCTCATTCAACCCGGTTACTACTGTAGTTATCCGCTCAAGTAAGTCTTGGAATTTCATTACTTCCGTCAAAATTCCATCCATGGTTGCCTTGATGTCCTCAGCTGGAGCTGGGCACTGATCTGACGGAATGACAGGGTGCCGAGCCTCTAGTTTTGTGATTTTTCCTTTATACGAGGTTTCCATTTCCATTTTCTCAGCAGTAAGGGACTCTACCTTGGCCCCAATTTTCTTTATTGTGTCCTTCATATCATCTTCTTCTTCGCATTCTTCTATGTTTGCGCACACGACTGAAATGGTTTCCTTCAGCTTCTAGCCCTTTTCCTTGGCTGCGCTCAATTCTTGCTTGGTGTTATCTGATTCCTGCCTTAAAAGATTGATGTCTTCAGTTAGCTGTGCGCACTTATCATATGAGGCGAGGCTTCTTTCATGAATTTATTCTACAACTCTGATGTGCAACTCGTTCAGGTCCTCCAGGGGCAAATCCTCAATGTTCCGGTCGAGGCGCCCATTCTTTTGTGCCTCCTTAACTGTTTCATTTGGGTAAATCAGGTAGCTTGGTTCAAGGTGCAAGACGTGCAGATACTTACTTCTAGTAACAGGTGGTCTTCTTTGCGTGCTTGGATTTGCTAATTTCCCGTCAAGACCTGAACCTAATTGCCCCAATCCCATATGGGCTACCAATGTCTTGACCTCCTCCATAGCTTGGATTATGGTCAACTGTAGTTGTTCTTGCTTGGCTTCTTTCTCAGCGCGAGTCTCTTCCCATGCTTCCTGCACTTTGGTTGCAATGGTCTCTCAATCATCGGGATGTAGTTGTGGCCCGAGCTTGGGTTTTTCATCCTTCCTTTTTGTGCGTCGGCCCTATGATTGCGAGGGGCCTTCAGTGGCCTTTCTCTTTGCTGCTGATGAGGCAGAATGTTGACTCTACACATCATCCTTTTCTTCCACAATGGACGTTCCAGCTAGTAGTCTGCCCTTCTTTGTTGGTTTTTCTCCCTTGTCTTCTTGATTTGTTTCTGTGTTTTCTTCATCGGTGTCTTTTACATCGATCTTCTCCCGAAGAGGTTCTATGTTCTGCTCGTAGTCTGATGCATAATCACATGAAGCTGGGACTCTCCATTCGAGCTCCCATCGTTCCATCATTCCCTCGATTGCCTGCTTATCCAGTCGGTAAAAGCCTGGATACCATAAATCATGCTCTGTTATGTCACCTCTTGGATGAATGAATGTTTGGTACCTTTTTGCTTGAAACCTCATGATGCAGGTTTATTCATCAGCTAGTGGTTTGGAGATGTGCAGTGTTGCCATAATTTCTTCGCGCAACTGGTGATAGTAAACATAAAACACTTCGGTCGTTTGTCGCTGCCTAGACTCCTTTGGGCTCGCCCATAGATTGGCAAAGTGCATTCCTCGACCTTGTTTGGCTAAAGTGGCAGCTCCCTGGTAACTTTCTGGCTCCTTCCAGCCTAGAAGGGCTATCAACACTAGCAACCAACTAAAATGGAACAGTGTTCCCTCATCTTGGGTATCTTGAACATCTGCCAGAAACTCGTTCAATAAGAACTGGCACTAATTGTAAGCTTTTACGCACAATACATTAGTGGCTGCCCTGATTGCGACCGCAGGTACTTCAGGTGGTCTGCACTTGCACAACAGCTTGCCTGCAAGCAACTGGGTCATAAATTGTGTAGCGCGGTCATTGATGTCGACCGTTGGGAACCCTCGTCCCTTGGGCGCTACGCCGAATTCTTTTGTTATTTCGGTGCCAATGGATTTATTGTGCGCCCTCTTGATGATGAGGTTAGCAGGGTCCTCTCCTCACTTGTTTAGTCCAGTGATTTGATGGACTAGGTCGATACTGATATCGATGCGCGTGTCCAACCATAGGAACCCTTCATGCACGCAAGTGAGCAGTGTGCGCTCTACGACGGAAAACTCAGCACTCTTAGTAAAGTGCGGCATTTGTAGTAAATTTAATAAGCCTGATGGCTGGATGGCCCTTAGCCATTCCTTAATTTCCACCCTGTCTGTGCCGGTCTGTGCGTCCTTGACCCAATTGATATAGGCCTCTGGTCTAAACTATGGGTAATTTTTTGGCATTACCAGCGTACTCTCCAGTAAGTCATGGTCATCCAGTTTGCAGCTTGGTACGCCACCCATCAAATTCTCCTCAATCTTTACCTTGGTAGAGATAGCGGGTAGCGAGATTTCATATTTGAAGTTCTTTTCTATGTTTACTGGTGGGGCATCAAGCTTCCTTGGGGGAATGTAGTCAGGCACAGGATAAAACGACAGGACTTGAGCTGAGGCTGTCTGCTGTAATGGCACTTCGGAGCCCCCCTTCTCTGAAGGTGCTGTCTCTTTACCCTTGCTGCTTCCTACAGCCTGTCATGCTGAAATTTTGGATGGACCTGGTTTCATCGCTGTCATTGTTGCTAGAATCCCTGCTTGCTCAAATAACCAAGAAATATCTGCTAACTCAACCGGGTCGCTCATACAATGCTCTTGTCGCTCGGCTCTCAACTAGTTCAAACACTTCGTAAAAATGGTTAAGTGGTCGAGTGAGGTCTATTTATAACCACTGCTGGTTTGCTACGTGGCCTTCTGCAGTGCCCTGGGCTCTTAAAGCCATATTGATTACCAATTCGTGCGTATTATCTTGGTGCTGTCAACCGATCCTTCTCATGATGTGAATGTTGTTTCCTTAAATGCCAGAGGTTGCCTTACAAGCCAGCTTGTCAACTCCATTGAATCCGCGTTAACGGCTTAGCCTGCCAGCCGGATTTCGGTATGAACTGGTCACTTCTGCCTTTAATAGGTTCCAAGTTGTCACATCCGCCTTTAAATTGTGAATTGCCCTAGTGTCGCCAATTTGGTTAACGACCCACTAATCGGCCGACAGATTTCATGGTAACGGTTTTCGTTATGATGTGCTGGCGGTCTAACAGGATATTTGCTACGGGACGCGTACTAGGTGTTATCTTCTGCGCGACTGTCGTTCCGTCTTTTCTGCGTGATGAGTATCTGGATTTGCTCTGCGCAACTGCTCTTCTCTTTTTTTTTTTTTTTTGCGCGCAACTTCAGCAGTGTTGCACGGTACACTTCCCCTAATCATAGAGAACTTTGTGCAGCCGAACTATCGCAGTAAAGCTTTAGTCTACTACCATTTATCAAACTTGGTAAAGTATCTCCGGCTAATGTAGCTAACTAGACTGCGCCAACGTTAGTAACATGCATTACAGTATATGGGCCAAGCTAATGCATCTTAAATTTTCCAGGAAATTTCATGAATTTGCTATCATACAGGAGGACTAGATCACCTACCTGAAAGTTCTTATTCTTGATGTGGCGATCATGCCATGATTTTTCGCGCTCTTTCTGGACTTGTTGGTGGAAGCCTGTGACAAAGCGATCTTCCTCTAGCCCAACCAAGTGTAGGAGTCTTTCTTCGAGTGTTGCGTGATCGTCCATGCCTATAAATGCTGCTATTCTCAAGCTGGGAACAATGTACTCCATCGACATTATTGCTTCTTGCCCGTAGGCCAACCTAAAAGGTGTATGGCCGATTAGTTTCTTGCAGGTAGTCCTATATGCCCATCGTACAGATGGAATGCGCAGGTCCCAATCGTCCTGATTGACGTTACATATCTTTGTTAGTGCATTCTCCAACACTTTGTTAAATGCTTCAACAGTTCCATTCGCCTGTGGGTAATAAGGGGTGCTGCGCTGATGATGAACGTGGAACTCTTCGGTCAAAGCCTCAATGGTCTTATTCAGAAAATGAGTGCCTTGATCACTCATCAATATCTTCGGGCATCCAAACCTTGTAAGGATATTCTCATATATAAACTTTGCAGCTGTAGCTGCGCTACAGTCTTTGACTGGCTTTGCTTCTTTCCATCTGGTGAGGTAATCAGTAGCAGTAATGATATACCTCGCACCAATTCTTTTTCCTGGTGGGTTAATAGGACCCACAAAATCAATGGCCCACTTCTTAAAGGCCTGCAATGTCAACTGTGGATTTAATGGCATTTCATCTCTGCGTGACGGCTTCCCTGTCCTCTGACAAACATCACAATTCTGGCAGTGTTCCTTCGAATCTTTATGAATTGTAGGCCACCATAGCCCTGCGCACAATATCTTTTGCAGTATCTCTTCCTGCATAATGGCCTCCTGCGACTCCTGAGTGCGCATCAGCTAGTATAAATGGTTTCTCATTGTCTAGCACACATCTGCGCAGTACTTCATCCGGTCTCAGTTTGTATAGCTGAGCTACAATTATAGTGAAGTCTGCTGCGCGCAATACCAGCTGCTTCTTCTGCTGCGTAGTGAACTCTGTGGGTGTGAATCCAGTGGTTAAAAAATCAATGATGTCCTAGTAGTACTCATCTGCAACTTGTATGGCGAACAACTACGCATCACGCCAATTGTCCTCCAAATTTGTAGGCTCTTCTCCTGACTCGATTCTTGACAGATGATCAGGTCCCAAATTCAATCTGCCTAGCTTAACAACAATTTCAAAATCGTACTCCTGAAAGAGTAGTAACCATTTGCATATGCGCCCCCCTAACACTGGCTTATTAACAAGGTATTTCAATGCAGAATGGTAAGTGAACATGGAGAAGTGCGCACCAAGCAAGTAGTGCCTGAACTTCTGTAGCGCATATACCATTGCAAGTTCTTCTCTTTCGGTAGTAGTATAGTTCTTCTCAACAGATGATAGCTTTCTACTGGAAAAGGCAATGGGATGATCAGTACCTACCTCTCTTGGTTGAGTAAGAACAATGCCCAATGCTATACATGAGGTGTCCACGTGGACGTGAAATGGCTTCTCCCAGTCCGAAAAAACTAGGATCAGTGCAGTGACCATTTTCTCTTTTAATGTGTCAAAGCCTTTCTCACAATCCTCATTCCAAATGAATGGTACATCTTTCTTCAGCAGTTTTTCCATAGCTGCGGTTATCTGCGCATACCCTTTTATGAACTTCCTGTAGTAACTGGTATGCCCCAGTGTAGTGCGCAATTGCTTAACTGAATTGGGTGTAGGCAAGTTTACAATGACTGCGATCTTAGTAGGGTCTACCATCAAACCCTGTTTGCACACAATGTGTCCCAACAAGACTCCATAGGGAACGCAGAAAACACACTTCTCCAAGTTCAATGAAATATGGTGCTGTCTGCACTTTTCCAACATCATCCTGAGGTTCGCGGCATGGTTCTTTAGTAAACCGAAAATGGTCCAATCATCAAAGTAAACCTCTAAAAACTTATGTATAAAGTCCTTAAATGCTGCGACGACCACTCTAGAGAATATGGCAGGTGCATTCTTCAGACCAAAGGGCATCACTATGTATTGGAACGACCTCCATTCTGTAGCAAAAGTCGTCTTGTGCCTATCTGCGCATTCAATCCTAATTTGATGGTAACCAGAGAATCCATCAGTAAAAGAATAGGCCTCATTCCCTCCAACATTATCTAGCACTTCATCTGTAAAAGGTGTAGGGAATGGGTCATGCATTGAAGCATCGTTCAGTTTTTTGAGATCCACACAAATTTTGATCTTGCCCTTTGTTTTCTTGTCCTGGATAACCATCGGGATTATCCATTCAGGTTCTTCGACTGGCTCAATGATCCCTGCATCGAGTATCTTATCGAGTTCTGCTCTAACTCGTTCTTTATAGCGCGGATTCAGTCTGTATGGTCTTTGTTTCATAGGTTTCATGCCAGGATTAAGAGGAATTTTCATCACTCCTAAGTCTCCCAAGATACCTTTCATCTCTGTGAACTTGGTCAGGAATAGTTCTTGATATTCTTGTAATATACTCGCGACCTCTTCAACTGTATCTTCCTCCCAATAATCTCCAATAGCTGCGAACCTTGGAGCTTCGCTGGTGCCAATGTTCACTTTCCTTGTTTTCACGGGTCCACTCATATCTGGAATTTCCAGTGGAGGTCCTTCTACCTCGCGCGATCCCTCTGAATCAGGTATCCATATGTTGCGTGGGTCCTCCTCATCTGTAATGTCCCTTATTAGGAATTTTATTAAAATTGCAATTTTCCACTTTTTTTTCCTAGTTCGACCTTTGACTAGTTTTGATCTCTAGGTCCCAAATTTGCCCCAAATGATCCCAAATATTCTGAGAAGGTATATGAATGATATTAGAACATAAATATGTGTCTCAGGGATACCTTTGGACCTTTAAAATTCTTCTGCAAATCCTCTTTCAATTCTGATCAATGTAGGTAATTTTACTAGTGATTTTCCTTTGACTAGTATTGGTCTCTAGGTCTCAAATTGACTCCAAATGCCTTCAAATATTCAAGGAAGGTGTATGAATGATATTAGAACTTGAATATGATGTTTATGGATTACATATGTCCACCAAAATACCTCTTCAAACTCTCTTAAGATTCTGGACCAATTATGCAATTTTACTAGTAATTTGGGGTTCAAATCCCCCTGGGGTAAGTACTGAAAATGGCTTCCCAAATGCCTCCAAACCCACTCAAATTTATGAAAAGAGGTATGTAATGTGTTAAGTATTTTATTAAAGTTTCATATGCACCATTAATGGATTATTACAACTGTTCTCACCCTCTCCCATTCAACTGCAAAAATCCCCAATTCGACCCTTGGGGGAATGGCACTATTTCACCTCCCAATACAACTAAACTGAGTAAAAATGCTTCAAATGCTCAAGTACAGTACATGAAACTTGTAGAAGACATCCATGGCAGTATATTTATCACAAATATATCAGATAATCATCCATTCATTCGAAATAATCATCAATACATTGGCTCACAACAAGGTAGTGGGGAAATGGCATTGTTCTTCCATTAAAAATGAGATTTATACATTTCTACTTGGAATTTCGACCTGAAACTTTTTGGAGATGAATAACAGAGTATTTAATTCATATTACAAAAGAAATGGGGCATTAAAATCTTCCCCAAAGAGTACAATAGCTCACCAAAAACGCCCTCCCTCAAGGATCAAGAATATGCCATCAAAACTGGAAATGGTTGAAGGAGTGAGCTGCAATAGAAGAAACCATGAGCTGCCCTGTAGCTTACACCTGCAAATATAGTCTCCATTAAATCTCCAAATGAAAGGTCTAAATGGCCTTTCCAATTACCAACTTGGATGGGAATCTTTCACCCTCGAAATTGGCTAAGGCAAGAAACTAGTCATCCACTAGCTCTCCCTCTTCACAAATGCAATTGCAAATTCTACAAATGATCAAAAGCCGGTTTCCTTATTTGTTATTGACATTTATAAACTTATAATGTCCTCCATGGATCGAATTCCTTCCAAGAGACTCATGCCAACTCATGTTGGGAAGAGATTCCAAAGAACGCCACTTGTACAACAATTCCTAGTCTCCCACTTCCACCAAATCACATGTGGAAGCATCTTAGCTGCCCTAACACCCTTGAGCACCCTCTTGGAGTCTATTTTTAGCCCTGACATGTCATATATGTCATATTTCAGTCTTCAGGTCTGATTTGTGTCATAGGTGTCATAGCATCTTCATTATTGTTGTCATAGAGCTAGGGAATCTAGCCCAAGTGTCTCACTAGCTCCAAATTGCCTCTTCCTCTTCCATGGGAGTTACTCTTCCTCTATATTTCGACCTTGGATGATTCATGCAATGAATAATACCTTTTGGACTCCCCCAAGTATGTTACCATTCACCTTGAATTCGAATTGGTGAGAGAATGATGCCAAATGTACTGGGGAAATCTAGCCATATGTGGGTCCCACTTCCTCCATGTGTCTTCATGATGAAATGCCACTTTGATTTTCACTTGAATATATTTATTTAGATCCTTTATTAAATATTTATGCCATTCTAATGTTCAAACATCATTTATTATCCCCATTATTCCAAATCCCAAAGCTTCCACCCCAAACCTAGGAAACTAGTAATTTTCCTCCTTGGCAATTATTTGACCTTTAGCATCAATTTGACAAACTCTAATGAATAGAGAAAATGTGATTAGGCCATTGTGACCCAATACCAAATTTGGGACATGACATCATCACTATCTGCTGTATCCTTGGTTTCTCCATCGATGTGATAAAACTCAAGAGCATGCTCTAGCTGCTCTTCCCATTCAGGTTGTAGGCGCGCAGGTATGCTGTTTGTGCCAAAGAATTCTTCCAGTGTCATGTTTCCTTGTGTACAATCTGGACTGAATATTTTTTTCTTAATGACCTGCAGCGCGTCATTGATATTTGGATGCTCGTCTTCGAAGCTGAAATCCTGCTGGAAGGTCACAGTTAGGACCAACCAGTGCACCGTGCCTCTGTGCAACTCCAGGTCCAGGTACCACTTCTTCGGAATCGGTTCTTCTAACGTGTGCACAAACAGATGCACCCATTCTGGATGTGGTCTTTCTATCCATGCTTCGGAACAAACTCGAATATGCTCTCGTGGATCTGTCTGTCCATTATAATTCTCAAAGGATAGGGTAGCCTTATCAACAAACCAGATTTGCATCTTAATTCTACATTGATCCCATGTTGTCAGTATCTTCTTATGCGCATCCCACCATCTGGGGGGTATGCCGCGCAATGCCATGTCTAGAGCTGAGACACGGTATTCATCCGGAATTGCTGCAGTATATTCTTTGATAAAACAATACACATTAGATAAACCATCAAAGGTAGGGATTGGAGTTACCTCTTTCCCAATCCAGTGGAGTGACTTCGTGATCTGTGCGCATTTCCTAGCAGATACTTACGTAACCTGCTTTGCCAGTTTTCTAGTCCTGCATCGGAATCTGAAATGCAAGAGCTGTCACAATGCCAACTGAGTGTGCCATCTGCAGTTGGTTTAATATAGTCAGCAGTATTGGTTGTCATCTCATAGATACGGTCTAAGTCTTGAGCTCTGGATTCCTCTTGAATCGGTTCAACATACCGTTCTCCCTGCGAAGGGTCTAATGGCACGATGACCCTGATATCATTGCCTTCAAGTATCATTTTCATGGTCTTTAAATCAATAATGGCAGAGTTAGTCATTGCCCAATCGATACCCAATAGTGTTGTATAAGGATGGTTGTCATCCACTATTTCAATTACTTCAAAATTGGCACAACTGTGCACTCCATCAATGTCAACAATGATGTTGGGTAATCTTCCCAAAGGTATAACTATCCCTTGATTAGCCATCCTCAACTGTAGAGGTGACCACTGTAACTTGGGTTTACCCATCTGATGCCATGTCTGCTTGGTCAAGACATTTACTTCGGATTCAAGATCAAGAATGATCTCATCCATCTCATAGTCCCCAATCTGTGCAGTAAGTCTCATTTCCCTTCCTGTTCTTTTAGGACTCCTAATATTGTGGACTGCGCCCTTAGCGGCCCCCTTCTCACTGTTTGGCTCATACTGCCTAAGTAAAAGCATCTGCGCTCTTCAGTAAGTTCATGTAGCTGCGCAAGAACTGCGCAACAGAGGTCCCTGTATCCGTTGCGACATTCATTTGATCTTGTGCCGTTGGCATGTTCTCTCTTTGTGGTACTTCACTGCGCAACTGTGTTCTGGGGGAGCCAGGTGGCGGTGCCTTGAACATGTCCTGCGCTTCCTCAAATTCTCCCTTATTCCTCTGTAAATCTAGACCCAGTGCTTTCCTAGGAGCTTTCCTAATCCATACCGGCTCTCCAGGATTCTGTCTAGGGTCGCGCATTCCGGAGGTCGAAGCTTCTTTGCAAAATCTCTTTCAATCTTGTCACACCAATCCCAGATCTCTTTCTTTTCAGGATGCCAATTGTCTGATCCTTCCGGGAACTGGTATTCTTCTTTACACATTACTTTCCAACACTATATCGTATCACTGGTCTTAGCCGGGCAACGAAACAATTTGTTGGCTGTAGATCACCTTCTTGAGGTTTCTAGTGTAGACCTAGGTGCTTTGCGGTTCAAGGAACCAACAAAACGCCAATTCACCGGCCTTTTCGGCAACAGGCTGCGCGCAGCTTGAGGTATTACCTGAGGCGAAGCTGAGGGGGTGGTTTCAGAATCAAGTTTACACAACCAGGTGATGCAATGTGGAGAAAAGCTAATAAGCAGCGCAACACCTTGCAGGTTGCGCGGATAGATAACTGAGCGAACCTTCTGTTCCGCATCGGGTACTTCGACGCGCAACTCCGCTTGCGCACTTGCACCTCTAATGACTGTGCGCTATAGGATACCTTTGACTTACGCCAGTAAGCTATCAACAACTTACCCCGCAGCAACCTTCAATGACTCGGTGCATCAACAAGACTGCATGTCCTTGCCAGGATGTTCAATTCTAACCACTCTACTTAGCATCCCTTATCCCTTTATTTCGTTCAAGTTCTTATCATTAAATTGCAAATGAATGACCAGACCTAAATTACTGCGTGCTCCAACGCTGTGATAAAACTCAATGTTCAACGATGTGACTAATTGATAGATTCATACATTCCAATTGACAGATTCATACATGTTGAATACTTAACATTCCTCTGCGCATGTGTTACTTAACATATTATTCCCATTCTCTGCGGCGAATACATATAAAAGCAATCACATAACAGAAGTTTCCAGCATTAAACATTCACACCAAGCAATTGAACAATCATAAACACACATTGGTCACATAACACAGTATTTAACATGGTTCACCCCCCGGATGGAGGCTATGTCCACAAGAATGGTTGTTAATATTGCTCTTAATGGGAAGGGTACAACCGCTCTTAGTCTGCGCACTCAACTACAGACTCTCTTCTCTCTCTCAGATAGGTCTCTGCGCACTCAGTTGTAGAGCCTTTACAATGGCTGTTCTAAGCTTAAGATTTTACAATACCTGATTACTTAATCAAAACTGAAGAGTAACCCTTCCCTTACAATATTGTGCCTTATTTATAGATCATGCCCGTAGGTCATGTCTTTACAATCATTAGGACGAAACCCTAAGGTTTCCAAACTGGTGTGGCTAACTGCCACCCTAGCTGTCACCATCGACAGCCTGCTCCTCCTGCTCCAGCTGGGCCACTCGTGGCTCACACGCTCTTTTGACAGCCGCAGTCCTCAAAACGGTTACAACTGCATCATGGCCTGTCCCTTTCCACTCCTTCGCCTGCCTGTCGCCATTAGCTTCATGGCCTAAATTCTCAACTGCTTGCCGCCACACGTTCGAACAAGTCGCTTTCATCTACCATCCACCTGTTCCTTACCCAAAATAGGTCATGTCCTCGTCTGGACTTTACCCATGTTCTGAACCAAAAATAGCTCATGCGCTATTATGTGCATCGTCCTACTGCGCGACTGTGCCTTAGTCATTGCCATCGCGCGACATGCACAAAACCTCAAAATTATATGTTTCCTACCGCCGTGCGCAATGCGAGTTCAACAAAACTGCTTTCTCTTCCTGCCGCAGCGTGCAATGCGCAATTATCAAAATTGCCTTTTCTTCCTGCTGCAGCGCGCTACACGCGATTTTCCATACTTGTATATTTTTCCAACCTACTTGGGCCCCGCCCAACAGATGCCATGGTATGTAGGTAGATGATTGGTTCGTTGATATACTTGATGAACACGAAGCCATATTTATGTTTTGCGGTGAACACTCTGAGTCAGTATATGGTAGAGTCGAGATGAGTTCACCTGGTTGTGGAAAAGCATGTGCTAAGGTACCTGAGGGGTACAATTGATTATGGCCTCAGATATGCATCAGATCAAAGGATTAACCTGTAAGGTTATGTTGATGCAGATTGGTCCAGGAGTGCCACGGATAGAAAGAGCACATCAGGGTGCTGGTTTAGTTTGGGATCAAGTATGATCTCATGGTTCAGTAGGAAGCAAACAAGTGTGGCACTAAGTACAACCGAAGTTGAGTATATGGAAGCTTGTTCAGCAAGCTACGAGGCAGTGTGGCTTCAAAAGTTGCTTGCAGGGTTGTTTGATCTCGATTTAGAGGAAACTTGTGTCTTTTGTGACAACCAGATCTATGTGAAGTTGTATGAGAACCATGTGTTTCATGACAAGTCGAAGCACATCGAGATCAATTATCAATATGTCCGAGATATGGTGTAGAAGGGAACATTAAGGCTCCAGTATATAGCAACATCGGAGAAAATATCCTATGTGTTGACCAAGCCTCTATCAAGAGCGAAGTTCGAGTACTTTAGGGACAAGCTTTGAGTAGTCCAGATCAAGAGGGAGTGATGCAACAGTGACAAGGTAGCAGGTAGTCACGTGTTATGTGACATAATTAAGTCTCCTAGTCTACGAGATGATTTGGACATGTGGTGAGGTAACGCACGTGGTTGTGGTGTGCAACGTAATGGATTCTCCTGGGATGAACCCACCAGAAGGGTTTCTCAGTTCATGGAAGAAAATAGTTGCATCTAGTATGAAAAAAGACTAGCTTTGCAGGATAAGTGCATCTAGTATGAAAAAAGTACTAGCTCTGCAGGATAGTTGCATCTAATGTGAAAAAGGACTAGCTCTGCAGGACAGTTACGTATTTGGCCCCAACTAGAAGCAGTATTGGATACTAGAGAATGTCAATTACGTATTTGCACGATCAAAGAAGTTCCGATCTAGTAAAAATATATTCTTCCAAAGATGTTGCATGGGGACCATCATAGATTTTGCAGAAATTTCCTCACCTTCAACCTTGAGGACAATGCTGCTCTTAGAGGGGGAGGGCATGTTAAGGCCTTACGTCCCTAACCCCCCTACTTTAGTCTACATAGGAGTTAGTCAAGTAGTATATGCGACCATTTCCTTTGAATATGAGCAATTAAATAGTATTGAATAATTAACTAATGTAGAAAGGGCCTCTTTGTTAATTAAGGCCCACTAGGTAGATGGTAGCCATTAATTATGGGACAACAAGTAGTTAGGGTATTGGCTATAGGAATCCTATTTAAAGAGATAGGAGGCTATAGATTGTTTTGTCAAGTATTGTTGAATTTGGAGCTTGGCTCAAGTAAAAGGTCACCTAAACTTAAGAGGCAAGTGAACATTGCTTTCTCTTGGATTCTCATAATACAAGGGTTTATTTTGCGACATCTCTTTTTTGTTATCTTATGTTTGTTTATTTTGCACTACAATTTATGATTTATTACATCATAAATATCTGTATATCCCGTGTTTGTTCTAAGTTAAGGGTTAAGAACACTACATATATGACGAAATGGTGGAACTGGATCTCCCTTCATTATGGAATAGGGAAGGAACATTGGTCCCAAAAGAAAACCTGCTGGTTAGAATGTAGCACAAAAGACTTCTAGTCAATGAGATTGAGGAGTTAAAATTGTCCCCCATAACTCAGAAAGTGTTGGGGATTTTAAGTCCCTACATATCTATTTTTTCAAAGCTTTATTCTATGAAGGTTGCATATAAAGAAATATCTTGTCGTAATATGACATAATTAGATTTGATTACACACTCTATTTTCAAAATTCATGTGCTAGGTGGAAAAAGGCTGGAAAATGTATTGAATCCATTGCCCCAATTCAAGGAACAACTTTGTCCATCTCAACAGACCAACCCATCTCTTCTATGCCATATCCAAACAAAGTCACAATCTCAATTTCCATATTCGTGCCAAAGTTAAAATGGTAAGTCGACCTTAAGTGAGCTAGATTGAAGAAAAAAACACATTGTTTATTGTTTGATTCAACAAAATTCTTAATTGCACTCTCTTCTAAATGTCTATATAAGGAGGGTACTTATAGAAGTGAGTGGTCAAGAATTATAAAAAGTCTATTTTTTTTTGGAGAGTAGAGTGTGTGTAAAGGATTTTGTGTTAGAATTCACCCTTGTTAACTGGACCTTGTTCATCTCATTCATTTTTATTCTTTCTTCTTGTCTCATTCTTTTTGCTTTAGTCAATAATTTGACATTGTAAATTAGAGAGGACTAGTGGATAAGAATCATATGAGGATATTGAAAATTTCCTGCTCTACTCATTTCTTGCTCTATGAGTATTTGTAGATATTGGGGAATTGCTTGTACACAAGATTCAATTATTTACCTTCCTACTAGTTCTTTTCTAGCCATAAATATGTCTTCCTTGCTTATTATATGGTTGTAAATTCAATTTGAAGTAACGAGTCATTTGGATTTGTAAATCAGAGAGTAATCATGGAGAGGAATCAAGAGAGGAAATTGAAATTTTCCTCTCTACTTGTTTCATGCTCTACAAGTATTTGTAGATGTTAGGGAATTGTTTGTCTGCAGGATCCAATTATTCACCACCCTACCTTTTTTTGGTTGGAAATAAAGAAGTACTCCTTGTTGATTATATGGTCATAAATTTGATCCAAAGTAATGAGTCATTTTGGTTTGTGTTTACCATGCCCAAATGATCTTTTATGCATGTTGTAGCTTCATTCCATATGAGGTTTAGCCAATATGGTAGACATGGTGCTCTAAAAAAAAGGATGCTTGTTCTATTTTGGGTTGATAATTTCTTGATCAACTCAAATCAGTTGTTAGAATATTACTTTTTTAGCTTAATTGATAATTTTCTCAAAGTATTGCGCTTAATAAAAAATATTTGATATGATCACGTCTTAGTTGATCTTGGGGGGGTTTCTTCTTTGATTAACAAGGCCATGAAGTTTCATTCTCTTGACTAGAGTAAGAGGTTTTCCTCCATGGGTGCCTTAGCACATTCTTCCAAAAGGAAGGGTGGTCCATGAAGCGACAACATACCTATCTATTTTTTGAAATCACCCCTTATTGTGTCAAGCTATTGGAAATTGTCGTGAATGGACTTACCAGTGCCAAGTGATTAGGTATTGTTGTAATGGTACATGGTGGTCCCAAACCATAAATAAATGTCAACTTTGCAACTTAACTATCCTTGTAGCTTGAAGGAATTAGCTTCTTCAAACCTCAATCTTTTTTACTTTGGTAAATTTATAACTTTACAAGAGAGAGTTAAAATGGTGGTTTAAATATTTTTATCATTATTTTAGAAGGTTTAAATTTGTTATCATTCTTTTATAGGGTCATAAATGGGTTGTCATATTTGTGTAGGATTCCTTATGTCAAAGGGTTATTTGATGACCCATTTATAGAGTATTTGCTCTTGCGTGGGAGAGGTGCAAGGTGGTGGTGGATTGTCCCTATTCACTATGAATATATAGAAGATTTATGCAATAATAATACATTTTGAATAAAGTATAATTGATAGAATGATGATATACAACAAGCCTCGTTAAGGTGTACTTATATGCGTTACTAGTCATGAGGTGAAAAGGTATGTACTCCTTGATGTTTCATAACTATATTTAATATTTATTTATATTATTGTTATTATTGCCATTATATTTATTTAGTTATTACTTTATTTTTTGACTCAAACAGTTAGATTGTATTAACAAAATCATATGCAAAGCAGAGTCTAAAAGTTTTTACATGCCAAGATAATATGCCAATTCAGACAAAAAATTGAAAAAATATCTAAAAGGATGTTACAGTCCTCCATAGTTTTGCAAAAACAAAAAATTCTACTGGTATAAGAACGATAAAAGATTCCTAGGATCTAAAAACTTTTACAAAACATAGGAAATACTTGCTAATTTGAGTGATGGCTAGCTTCCAAAGATTAAGAAATTCAAATTATTTCCATATGTTCTTGAGACTGCTGCATCGTTTCTTCCTTCTTGGGAAGGCCACAGACTCCTTCCATCATGCTTCATTGATATGAGTGTCATGTCCCAAATTTGGAATTGAGTCACAATGGCCTAATCACATTAGCCATATTCATTAGAGTTTGTAAAATTGATGTTAAGGGTCAAATAATTGCCAAGGAGGAAAATTACTAGTTTCCTAGGTTTGGGGTGGAAGCTTTGGGATTTGGAATAAGGAGGATAATAAATGATGTTTAGATATTAGAAGGGTTCAATTATTTAATAAATAGAGTGAATAAAGAAATTCAAGAGAAATCCTAGATGACAAATGGTTTTGGAGACATATGGAGGATGTGGGACCCACACTAGCTTGATTTTTCATAATACATGGTATCTCTCTTTTGCAAATTCGAATTAATGGGAATGTGAACACTCTTGGGTGAGTTGGTAAGTCATAACACATGTCATTTATCATCTTAGGTCTAATTGGGAAGGATTGGTAACCTCCATGGAAGATAAAGAGTCAAAGTGGAAGTTTGTGGACACTTGGGCTAGATTCCCTAGCCCCTATGACACCAATGATGGAGCATCTATGACAACTATGACAAATTGCAGACCCGACCTCTGACATCTGACCACTATGACATGTCAGCCCCAAAAATAGGCTCAAGGAAGTCAAATTTGGGAGTTGGAGAAGCCAAAGAGACTCAAAATCAAATTTGGGAGAAGATGGAAGGTTGGAACTAGGAGACAAGTGGCAAATGTGGAATATTTCCTAAATGGAAATCTATTGAATCTATTGAGAGGATTTCGACCCTTAGAAGGCTAATATTGGTTATAAAATGTAGAAATGAAGTATGAGAATGGCTTTTGATCATTTGTAAAATTTGCAATTGCATTTGTGAAGAGGGAGAGCTAGTGGATGACTAGTTTCTTGCCTTAGCCAATTTCGAGGGTGAAAGATTCCCATCCAAGTTGGCAATTGGAAAGGCCATTCAGACCTTTCATTTGGAGCTTTAATGGAGTCTTTATTTGCAGGTGTAAGCTACAGGGCAGCTCATGGTTTCTTCTATTTCAGCTCACTCCTTCAACCATTTCCAGTTTTGATGGCATATTCTTGATCCTTGAGGGAGGGCGTTTTTGGTGAGCTATTGTACTCTTTGGGGGAGCTTCTAATGCCCCATTTCTTTTGTAATATGAATTAAATACTCTGTTCTTCATCTCCAGAAAGTTTCAGGTCTAAATTCCAAGTAGAAATGTATAAATCTCATTTTTAATGGAAGAACAATGCCATTTCCCCACTACCTTGTTGTGAACCAATGTATTGATGATGATTTCGAATGAATGGATGATTCTATGATGCATTTGTGATTAATGGACTGCCATGGATGTATTTTAAAGGTTTCATGTACTGTGCTTGAGCATTTGAAGTATTTTTACTCAGTTTAATTGCATTGGGAGAAGAAATAGTGTCATTTCCCCAAGGGTCGAATTGGTGATTTTTGTAGTTGAATGGGAGAGGGTGAGAATAGTTGTAATAAACCATTAATGGTTCATATGAGACCTTAATAACATACTTAACACATTACATACCTCTGTTCATAAAATTGAGTGGGTTTGGAGGCATTTGGGAAGCCATTTTCAGTGCTTACCTTAGGGGGATTTGAACCCCAAATTACTAGTAAAATTGCATACTTGGTCCAGAATCTTAAGAGATTTTGCAGAGGTATTTTGGTGGCCATATGTTATCCCTGAACATCATATTCAATCCCTAATATCATTCATACACCTTCCTTGAAGATTTGAAGGCATTTGGAGTCAATTTGAGACCTAGAGACCAATACTAGTCAAAGGGAAATCACTAGTAAAGTTACCTACATTGACCAGAATTGAAAGAGTATTTGCAGAAGTGTTTTGAAGGTACAAAGGCATCCTTGAAACACATATTTATGTTCTAATATCATTCATATACCTTCTTAGAATATTTGGGATCATTTGGGGCAAATTTGGGACCTAGAGATCGAAACTAGTCAAAGGTCGAACCAAGGAAAAAAGTGGAAAATTGCAATTTTAATAAAATTCCTAACAAGGGACAATACAATGAGACCAAAGAGGTGGATTTGCGATTCCCATTGTTGATAGAGTTGTGGAGGACATCCACCTCTTCTTCCAAAACTATTAAATGCTAACGATGAGCATCCAAGGCTTCAACAGTAGATGCATTTTGCATTCCCATATTTTGAATTTGAGAAGAGAGTGACTGGATAATTGACCTATTACTCTTTAACTAATCTTCATGTCACCTCATAGTCTTCTTCAATTCCACAATTTCATACATATTTTTGTTACAATTTGGGCACTCCATTTTAAAAGCTCTATTTGTGATGTTTGAAATCCCATACAAGTCACCGCTATCCTTATTCGTTTTCCTCCTGACCATGCAAATAACCTAGGCATTAGAGATGAAACACCTAATGCGACCTTTAGCATGATGATACTCTTCAACAATGAGCTTGCCTTCTCCTAAGTGGAAATTAAACATGGTTGCAAACTTGAATTTTCTCCTATGAACCTGATTTCTCTTCAAAGTATTTGCCAATTGACAAAGTTTTGGCATATGCCTCCCAACAAAGCAAGGAATTTGGATGGTAGAGAGACAGAAAGACCCAATACAAATCAAATACACTTCAACTGACACAAGAATGCAATTACCTTCCTCTAAAGAAAAATTTGACCCATTTTTCGACTTGAGAAAACACGTACAGTTCTAAAAATGCTTCCAAAGAATTGAACATATATTGCAATTTTGACAAGTCCCGGAGATTGTAAACTGTTGGAGCATTACCTGTGAATTGATGGAGGGATAAGGCATGCAAACAAGTTCTAGTTTGTTCTTGATGACTTCTATAATGGTGGAGTTTGAATGAATCCCAATGACCACCTCATTCTCGATGTCTAATATAGATTGAGTACCTAAAGCACAACGAATGTTCTGGAGGAAATTTTTATCACTCATATCAAGAATTAAAACTTTAAGGCTCTCGCTTGTATGAGCACGATTGATATCTATGCCTATTGTCTGGTTAGTACATGCCAGTTTAATGAGAATCGAATGAGGACAAATGGATTTTTCATGCATAGGTAACTCAGGGAATATGGCTCAAAGAGATGGCCCCATTTTTTATTAGAGACCCTTCATTACTCCGTGCAACGTTATTTGCCCTTTCATTCGCCTTTTGGTTTTGATGACGAAGAACACAAAAGAAGCTAATATTGCTGAAATTCTTGATCTCATTTTTTTTTTATCTTAACTATCCATCTAGTGAGAGCGATGTCCTTGGGAGGGGGGACATTGTGCACCAACTTGATTATAATTTATGAGTCTCCAATCATTGTGAGATGGTCTAATTTGAGAAGTCGAGCTTAAAGCAACCCTTGATATAGAGATGCAACTTCCGTTTGATTGTTAGTGGTTCTCCCCAGACCCCACTCATAATATAGTTCTTCTTCTCTGTCGGGATCCATAATGATCCCCCCGCACCTGCCACCCTTGTATTTCCCTTCGAGGGTCCATCAAAGAATAAAATGTTAGTTCTTTGCAAGTTTTTCAAATTCTGCAACTCTTCATTGGTGAATTTTTGTTTCCATTTCTTGTATGGTTGGAAGTTTATGGATTTCTTTTGTAAAGGAGATGGTTCGAACATGTCCCTTAATCAGTCCTTTTCATTATGGTC
Source organism: Larix kaempferi (assembly GCA_027924585.1). Taxonomy (NCBI): domain Eukaryota; kingdom Viridiplantae; phylum Streptophyta; class Pinopsida; order Pinales; family Pinaceae; genus Larix; species Larix kaempferi. The sequence continues at coordinate 2,006,582 of BSBM01000084.1, forward strand.
TAACTACTGTATGTTTTGGTTTGAAGCTCTCTTAGTTAGAAGGCAATCTTTTAACAATGCACGAGCTTTTGAGGCTACTCTTCGATGGGGTTCACTCTACTCTTGAAAAATAGGGGATTACATTTTACATCCTTTTGAAGAGAGGTTTTGTTTGAAGATTCTCCTTTAATGTTTATGCCATGAGGTAAGCATCTCCTTGTAGTTTGTTGACATTTGTAATATAAATAAAATATATAAATGCTAAACAATGATAATACATAAATAGTTATTAATTAATTAATTTAAAAGAGGCATCTTTCCATGGATGATCTCCAAAGTGCCCTTAGGATTATTATATAAGGCACTCATATTGTAATATTTTCATCATCATCTATTTGATTGAATATCATTTATTATATATTGCTTGAAGATGGATTCTCTTCGTCAATATTCCGGATTGGGATTGTAACACAGGTTCTGCTCATCACTCCTTCTCCATTACGTTGCTCCACACCATCTGTTCTCCACCTGCGCCCTTCTCCTGCATTCTCCCTTTAATCCCTCACACTCCTTTCACTCACTGCGTGCTCTACGTTTCGATTTCATCTCCATTGCACGTCCTCCCTGCCATCGTTTTGCTCTTCGTTTTCCACCGCTACTCATCCCACGTCCTCCTCCAGTCATTGTGCTTTTTCCCACGTCTTCAGTCCACGTTCTAGTCCACCTTGTTCCATTCTTCAACTCGCATCGCTCTCCATCTCCTTCCTTCCTTCCTCAAAAGCCCTTGCTTCACTCGGAGCCTTCCCTCTCCACTCCACTACACTCTCGCGTAGTCCACCAAGCCCCGGACTTCCTCCCACTACCCCAGCTCGCACTTCTTTCCCACACTCTATCCCACGCGCTGCTCCACCCAACTACACCCCTACACTGATCCGCCTCCACTCTACACGCGCCCCCCCTCCTCGGCTCTCCTCCCTCAGTGCTTCTCCACCACCTCCACTCCCGCAGCCCCACCACCCCTCTCTCCCGCCCTTCCTCCAGTCACCCACCCTCCCCCCCTTCACCTGCGCCTTCACCACTCGCTTGCCCTTCCACTCCTGCAGTTCTGCGCCGTCCCTCCCTCCTTCCGCCTGTCTTCTCCTCTCGCGACCCACCATCCCCACTCCACTCATCCTCCAATTCTCCTCCTCCACACGCGCCACGTTATCCATACAAACAAAAACAAAAAGGTTAATAAAAATATTATTATATAATAATAATAATAATAATATAATAAATATTTTTATTAACTTTGTTCCCATAAAACCCTATATATATATACAATATTGTTTTTAAATTATAATAATAATAATTATATTTCTTATTTTTAATCTTTTCACCATCAACCCTTATCCCTTACCAAGTTTAATAGTAATAGTAATAATAATAATATTATTTATTAAATCGCTGATTAAACTCAAAGTGTCATCACCCATATAACCAAAATTGGGTATAATTATTCACCTCCACATCTGAGAAGCATGGTGACGGAATTAAGAAATCAATTCGACAAACTAGAAAAGGATGTCCATGCCATCATCGCCAAGAACCAAGAAGAGTTGAGAGTAGAAATGAAAAATAACCATGCATTGCTTAAAAATGAGATCAAAGATGAAGTTATTGCAGTGATAGACATAAATATGGAAGACAAATTGAACGCCTTGACAGAAAGCCATATAATGAAATCAATGAGATATTACGAAACCTAAAGTCCAATAAACACCAAAAATGACGAAACAATTCGGACATGTCAGTCACATCATCCCATAGCTCTCAGTCACCACCGCGCGACCAATCAAAAGGCACCTAGTATCAACCTTTTATAATGTACCCACCTAAAGCCAAAATTGAGTTGTTGAAATACAATGGAAGTGAAGACCAATGTGTCGCTTGGTTAAATAAGGCAGAAGAATACTTCGATATATACAACATTATAACTGATGAAGAAAAAGTGAAATATGCATCGATGCATCTTGAAGGGTACACCTACAATTGGTACATATGGTGGAAAGGCGACATTTTTTCCTACACTTAGAAATTATTCAAAAATGATTTTCTTAAAAGGTTTCAAGGAATCACCAAGGATGAATTCTTTTTGAAGCTTACCAGGTTATAATAGAAAGGAAGCGTCAATGAATTCACACATCAGTGGGAATCCCTTTCCACACGAGTATTTGGATTATCTGACAAACAATGACTCGAAACCTATTTAGGAGGTCTTAAACCATATATACGAAATGAGTTAAAAATGCATGATATATCGAACGTAGAAGTAGCAAGGCGTAAAGCAAAAGCAACGGGACTCAAACTAGAAGGGTTATCTAAGGCAAAATTTGACAAAAAATATTTGCAAGAGAAAAAGACACAATGTAGATATTGTGAAGATAGTTGGTCACCCAGTCATCAGTGCAACAATCCTCAGTCATATGGCTATGAAGTTGAAAAGGGTTAAAAAACCATTCGTTTCGACAATGACGGAAAAACAAAGAAGAATACTTGTCGTCGATGTGGCGAAGATTGGGTCCCAGGCCATAAATGTAGAACCAATCATACAACACACTGCAAAATCATAAATGGGAAAGAGGTGCATGTCCCTGTAGAAGAATATGCATCTAATTCTGATGCAGATGCAAGCTCACCTGAGGTATCAATACTGACAATTACATGTATCCAACAAACTTGTAAGGAAGAGGATTTAGCGACACCTAAAGAGGTTAACATCCAAAAGAAGGAAAATCAGTTACTTAAAAAGAAATATACTCCATCGCAATTAAGAAATCGCAACAACATTAAAGATGAACAACTCTTATGCCAAGCAACAAAATCAGAACAAACAGGACCAAACAGATTACAACTTACAGGTTCTACTACAAAAAAAGACATCACAATCCTAATCGACTCTGGAAGTACACACAATATAATAGATATCAATAGAGTAAGGGAACTTAATTTTTTTGTGTATCCTATGATAAATCTCATGGAGACAACCATTACTGATCAACACACATAAGAAATAGGAAAATGCCATAAGGTTTCGTTGCAAATACAAACTTTAAACCTACACCTCAATTGTTATGCCTTACCACTCAAAGAAATGGATATGATATTAGGTACCGATTAGTTAACATCATTAGGAACTTACTCACCAACTTACAGGAAAATACATGGCATTTAAATGGAAAGGAAGTAAGTACCAGGTGTATGGACCGAGAATCTCTCCACCCAAGTAGAAAGATTCACAACACAAAAAGGATCCAAATTCACATCAAGATAAAAGAATCGGTCCAAATCGCATATCCTAGATCAGAGTTCAACACAATCCAGAACAAAAGAAGACATCAACAAACTCAGCTTTGAGGACAAAACTTCCCTGAAGGGGAAGTCAATGTAATATAAATAAAATATATAAATGCTAAATAATGACAATACATAAATAGTTATTAGTTAATTAATTTAAAAGATGCATCCTTTCATGGATGGTCTCCAAAGTGCCCTTAGGGTTATTATATAAGGCACTCATACTGTAATATTTTCATTATCATCTATTTTGTTGAATATCATTTATTATATATTACTTGAAGATGGATTCTCTTCGTCAATAATACAGATTCAGATTGTAACAACATTGTCCACCGATCCATTATTGCCGAGAAATCCTCCTGCCACACTTTAGAGTATAAGGACAATCTATTAAAATATGTTGATAAGTTTCTCTGGCAGCTTTGCATAACTCACATCTCGAAGGGCCCTAGATTCCCCTCCTTTGCAAATTGCCAGCAGTTAAAAATTTAAAATGAACAAGGATCCAATTGAAAATATTCACTTTGGGAATACCAATTGAGTTCCAAACTTGCTTCCACATCCTAGAGACTAGGGGGAGGGGAATATTTTGTAGTTCTTACCTATATCTTTCTTTTATAGAGTATCCTTGCTTGCCCCAACCCCTAGAATAAACCATGTTATCAATGGGGGAACAACCGGTTAGGGTAGCATGCAACTCATTCAAGATAGGCGTTAGATCTTGGGGAGTGTTAAAGAGTTTCTAGCCTCTCCATTTTTCATTATCCTCACTCCAAATAAAAATATCACCCAGAATTTCAACTCCTTGCTCTTCCATCAAACCACTTCAGGGGTTTGAAATTTTGACAATGCTTCAAAGGGGGATTCCCCATTATGCTATCGTTCCAAATCTTTATGGTTTCCCATTTCCTGGGTGCCACGTCAATTTGGATTGAATTAGTTATGCAATAAATTTGAGCAGCTTACAAATTGAAGGGTCTTTAATCTCGGGAAGAGGTTTGTCCAAACATCTCTTCCTGCTCCCTTTGAATTATTTCTTTCAAAGACATCTCTTCCACCATTCCAATTTACCGGTGATCATTCTTCATAATATCTTGGCGCCTAGATCTTGGTTCATTGTGGAGGGGTGTTTTATCCCCAATCCTCCTCTGTTTTTAGGTACTAGGACATTGTTCCATTTTACAAGATGCAACCTTTTGGAATTAGACTTTCCTCCTCACCATAGAAAATACCTAATCTCCATGTTAATCTGAGACATCACCCCTTTCGGGGCCAAGAGAGACGAGAATCTGTATATGGGAGGGCTGATAGCACCGACTTGATGAGGATAATGCGACCAGTTGGATTCAACCAGTTCGCTCCCCATTTATTGAAATTCCCTTTGACTTTCCTTATGACATCGTTGCAGGTCTCCATACTAGAGGATTAGAGAGAGATTGGCATACCGATATATTTAAAATTCTTCCACATGACGGTGAAGGGGAATCTCATGATTCTAGCGATATTTTGTAGGATTGATGTGCTGACATTCCACCCATAAATATTGCTTTTACCTTCATTAATGGATCCTCCAATAGTGTCTAAAAAGGAATCCAAAATTGACCTAAATCTGGTAGCAATTACTATTGATGCTCCTCCAAGGAGCAATGCATCATCAACAAATTGAGAATGGTTTAAAGGTTTTATACCTCTAGTATTCGATATGCCCTAAAGATTCCCCCTTACTATTTCAATCTCCAATTTGATCCTCAATGCCTATGCCAGGATAAGATACAAGAAAGGGGACATTGGGAAGCCTTGTCGAAGTCCTCGACTACTTTTGAAAAAGTTGGTGGGCCTACCATTGATTAGCGGGGTTGTCCAAGGCCCACTAACACATGCCTTTATGATATTGATAAATTTGTCATCAAATCCAAATTTTCTGATAACTTGAAAAATAAAAGGTAGTCTAACTCTATCAAATGCACTTTCCATATCGATTTTGATCAATATACCTCGTTCCTTACGCTCTTTACTGGAGTGGAGCACTTCTTGTACCATTAGTATGTTATCAACAATTTGTCTGTTTTGCATGAATCCACCCCGATTCTCAACAATAATAGAAGGAAGATTTTTTTTTAGTTTGTTTTCCAGGATCTTAGTGAAGATTTTGTAAGACGAGTTACAAAGTAAGATTTGGCAGAATCTCAAAATTGAGGAGGGTTTTGCCTCTTTGGGGATAAGGGCTAAGAAGGACGAATTCATCCCACCCCCTACCTTTTGCTTCTTCATTATATAGGCATGCATTTTTTTGAGGTCTTCTTTCACTATGTCCTAGGAATCCCTATAAAAGTGGATAATGAAGCCAGACCTAGGTATTTTTCCAGGGCTAAAGACCATATCGCCTCAATGATTACAGTGTCTTCTATTATTTGGTTAAGAGCTACATTTTCAACTTCTTATATCATCGTGGGAAAATTCTCAAGAAGAGGGCATGTAAGGTTGATCGGTCCTGGTCTTTATTTAGTGTATAAGTGTTGAAAGTGTTTTTTGGTCTCCTCCTTTATCTATGCAAATCCCAAAATGATGGAACCATCTCTAGATCTAATTTCTTTAACTTTATTTTGTTCTCTTTGATTTTCACCCGACGATGAAAGAAATAAGTATTTTTCCCCTGCTTTGAGCCGTAAGCTCTTGGATTTTAATCTCCATTTCTCTTCATCCTCTCTTTGGGATTTAAAAAGATGATATCCAATCTCTTTTTCTTCCTTCTTGATCTAAAGGGTGATCTTTGTCGTCTCCATTTTCTATTGTATAGACTCCACATGAGCTGTTAGAGTATCTTGTTTTTTCCAGGGATTGACGTAGGAATTTTTGGCCCCGTCTTTGAGGGTGATTTTGGTGCGTTTGAGTTTTTTCTCCAAAATATGTGAGGGGGAGATATCTATTAAGTAGGCCCAAGAGGAGGAAATGATGCCAAAGGCACAAGGATCATGAATTCATAAGGGATTGAAGAAATGAGAATGATCATGAAGCATGCAATCTACGTAGAAGTAATAAAAAGCAGAAAAAGCAATAACATCAGAATGCGCAGATGACAAAGGTTCAAACTGACAAAGAACACAGTGGGAGTACTGCGACAAGTTCCGATGAAGCATACAGTATTGAGCAGATGATTATGCACAACTTCATAAGGTGTTGAAATCAATGCCAAAGGGGGAGATTGTTGAACTTTGGTTGTCATTGATGTCAATTTATTTAGTTAGTGGCATTAATGTCAAATGATATCAAAGAGGAATCAATATTAATGTGCTAGTTTGAAGAAGTGTATAAAAGATACTTTGAAGAAGTATATGCGCAAGCAAGATGAAGAAAGACACATGGATGCTAGTATAAAAGAGTATATCCAGAGGAACATCAACCATGTCCAGTTTGAAGAAGTACATAAGGAATACATCTAGTATATGTGGCACATGAGCAGGACTCAAGTCCATCCAGTCATAGTTCCTCAAGGTAAAATCCAAAGGATTTGTTGGACAAATGTTTGCAAGTGCGTCAACAAGCCAAAGAGTTGATTGGGTAAAGGTCGAAAGCACACAAGCAAGCCAAAGAGTTGATTGGGACAAAGGTCTGAGTGCGCAAGAAAGCCAAAGAGTTGATTAGACAAGGTTCGGGAGTGCGCAAGCAACTTGAAACAAGGAATGGTTGATCAATTATGCAAGTCCCAGAAGTACGCATGACTCACAAATCGGTAGAATATTTCAGTTGTTGAAGTGTGCACAAGTACCAAGAAGGGTGTAGTGGTTGAAGATATCCTGTGCGCAAATTCCATAGGCATTGAAACACCAAGGATGCAAGACCATGCCGCAAGGGTGAAAGTCCCACTAAGTCAAGGATCGTGTATGTGCAAGACCCACAAGAGATGACACATCAATAGTGTAGAAGATGACAAGTGGCAGAAGCATGAAGTAAGCATAATCGTGAAGCAAGGAAGAAAGGACGCCACAAATAACTTGTGGACATCACCATCCACGTAGAACAAGTATAAATAAGAAGCAGTGAAAGAGAATTTAGTAAGATTGATAACAAGGATGAAGAGTTTATAAGTGAAAGATGGAAGATACAGATTTATAATACTCGGGGCATCAAGGGCTCGTGGAACCATAACAACATGATCTAGTAGAGAGTTGAGTGCGCACTAGCAGAGGAATGGAATAACCGATATTGCGTAGAATGATGCTGTAAATATGTGACAATTGCACTAAGATAGAAAGGCATAATAACATAAGATGCACAAGTGCGGAGGACTAAATGATGGTATCACATACAATAGGTGAATAGTCACAAATGTTCTAATATAGTAGTGCAGAGAAAAATCTGGATTATATTTTGTGGTGCACGAAGTGAAGAAGTTTTTCTAACGCACTGAAGCTGAGTTGATGTGTGCGAAGTAAGGCAGTCCATCAGATGCGCAAATACAAAGTTACAACACAGTGAGAGATGCGCATCATGATGACTATGATCATAGACAAGTGCATTAAACATAAATGACGAATCATATGATGCACATAAGGTCACAGATTTTCTAAATCCTGTTGCACCTAAGCAGAACAGACACATCTAAGAAGGTGCACAACTCCATCTAATACTAGTCCGCAAAGTCAAAACAACAGGTTATCAGTAGATGCATAGTATTAGTTGAGAGAGAAGATGCGCAATAGAAGAAGGGAATATTGAACCTTGGTGCAGACTCCCGAAGTTGATGACGAAGCACACAATATATGAAGTGCGAGGTCAGTTGAAGTGCCGAGTTAAGGTTGAAGTGAAGTAATGTATGCATCGCCGTTACAACAATATTACAACATACAGAAGGTGCACACAACAGAAGAAACATCAGAAGATATGAAGTGTGCACATATCAGAAATACCGTAGTGCAATACCTTATTCTTATATATCTGGGTGGAAAGACAGGGCAAGGCGTAGGGGGTCGTAGCCTCCTTCTAGTTGGTGCTGGAGAACTTAGGGAGTAGTAGCTTCCTTCAGGTCAGTGCCTGTAAAACCAAGGGTTCGGTGCCTCCTTCCAGTTGGTGCTGGAGAACTTAGGAAGTTGGTGCTTCCTCGAATGTAAGCTTTTCACTATAAAAGAGCATTCCACAGTGTTCTCCCGTTTGGGTTTCCATGTAAAAATTATGGGTGTTCTGTGTTTTACGCATATGTGGATGAATTTTTTTATTTATGGTGTATGCATAATTGAAGATCAAGATTAATCTTTTAAGAAGTTAAAAATTGTTCATAACTGCGCTAATACTGATTCACCCCCCCTCTTAGTATTAAATATATTCCAACAATTGGTATCAGAGCAAGTGTATTGAGTAAGAACTTAACATATGGAAGATAGATCTGTGAGCAGATATGGACAAGAAGTAAGGCCTTTCCACCAACAAAGCACTAAGGTTTGATGGCACAAACTACACCTTCTGGAAGGTCAGGATGGAAGTTTATTTGCAATCTCTCGGAGTTGATGTTTGGCAATCCATTGTGGATACTTACAATGTCCCAGCTATTGCACGAATTGATCCAGCTGAGAAGAGACTATATGAATGCAATGGTAGAGCCAGGAACGCATTGCTATGTGGGTTAACACACATTGAATTTATTAAGGTCATGCACTGCGCCTCAACCAAGGAGGTATGGGATAAGCTCATAGGTATCCATGAAGGTGATGAGAAAGTAAAGAAGGCATAGCTATAGAACTACTTTGGATTATATGAATCCTTGAAAATGAAAGATGAAGAGAACATTGCTTCTTACTTCTTGCAAGTTGATGAGATAGTCAATGCTATCAAAAGTCTTGGAGTGACTCTAGAAGAAGAATAAATAGTATAGAAAATACTGAAAACTCTGCCTTCATGATTTGATGCAAAGGTATATGTGTCAGAAGATAGAGCCAATATTGTAGACTTGAAGAAGGATGAGCTTAAAGGGAGCTGGAATGCATATGAGATGAGAACCGAGAAATAAAATCCCATCAGAAAAGAAACGCCTTCAAAGCCACTAGAAAGGCTAAGCATGAGCATGACAATGACTCTTTCATTGAATTAGATGAAGAGGAGTCAAAATTCGTGAGGAAGCTGAAAAAATGATGTGGTAAGTATAAAAACGAGTTGCCTTCCAAATGTTTCAAATGTGGAGGTATAGGACAATTTCATTCTAAGCGCCCATACAAGGAAGATGGATATAACGACAGTGAGGAAGAAGCCAGTTTGCATGAACGAAGAGCGGTGTGCACTCAGAACAGACTAGAGACTAAAAATAAAATTCCAAAGAAGAGGAAAAGTCTTTATACTGAGGAAGACATCAATGTGTCCGAAGAAAGTGACTGCAATGAAAATCCAAAATAGGTACTACTTATGGACTTTGTAGAAGAAGAAAGCAGTGATGAAAAGAAGAAGAGTTGTCCGTCAAGCAAGAAGAGCACACCGGTTGCGCAAATCAAACCAGGATCATTGGATAAGTTTTTCTTTAGTGGATCCTTCAATACACCTTCAAATCCTGTCACAGATACTAAAACTGATAGTAAATCCGAAGAAGAAGAAACTGCAGACATTGATTGGGAAGGTGAACTGGTCAGTGCATTAGATGAATTGAAGAAGTTAAGAAACAAGAATAGGCTCTTGTAGGACCAACTATCGAAGTTTGAAGAATGGGTCAAGCAAGCAAGAGAGGTTCAAGAGTCTCTTGATACACATGTTTTTGAAAAATTGATGTACTATGATAAACAACTGAATTGCGCACAAGACAAGGTCAAAGTACTTGAAGAAGAGAAATATATACTAAAGGCCTCTTTGGAAGAGTTAGCGCAAAAAAACAAGATGCTGGAAAGTCAGATTGAACTAAAGGAAAGAGAGATCTCTCGCCTAGAAGACAAGTTGATCGAGATAAAAGGAAAGAAACAAATTCAAGATCCAATCATAAGTGACACTCTAAATTGTGCACATTCAGGAAGTGACAAGACTATTCTTGAGTAAGAAGTGAAGAAAAAGTTCAAAGGGAGCACATCAATTCTGAACAAAATCCGTAATGATAAGAGATCACTTGAAGATAAGTCAGGTCTTGGTTATGAAAGAACATCTAGGAAGGTCTGCGATAGTGAACATTGTCCAAATCAAGTGAAGTCTTTCGGGTATGATAATTCCTTAAATGATTACAACTCTCTTTATACTAACTGAAGAAGGATCAACAAAATTAAGTGCGCAAGGTGCAATCGCATTGGTCATATTGCTAAGCACTCAAACAATGAGATGTTATGCATGTGATGGATTTATACATAAGGCTATGCATTGTCGAATAATAGTAAACTATCTTGATGAAAACATGTTGTGCAAAAACAATCACCATACAAGGATCAATATGGAAGGCAGTCAAGTGCAGAATCAGAATAGAAGTGTGCACATGAGAACTCAGGTAAGGAAATATCCTAAAAAATGCACAAAAGAAGGTGACAATCCAAGTACATACAAAGTAGCAAGCAATTGCTGCCCCTCTTGCAGATCTCCAAAGAGATTGAGTGAGATCCTTGAATTCAACCCGATGCATCTTAGGAATTCAAGGAGTATGTTAGTGAAGATGATGGTTTACAAATGTCTGTTGCATAGATTACTAAAGTTTCAAAATATTATATGTGTTAAGTTGGATTGTTGCAGAAAAGATATTTAGTATTGTAGATAAGCAAATATGTGTGCATATTCAGCAAGTTGCTGAGTTATGTTTAAAACAAGATATTGCACGAAAGGCACATACATGTGATGGAATGAACAGAAAAGTTCAATAAACAACATTGTGATGTAAAACATGTGTTTGTGCAGAAATATAAATATATAAATGTATATTATATTCAAAATCTATGTTTTTACAAAACGCATGAGTTGTCTACAAAATTGAACATCAAAAGAGACTCCATGCCGAGACCAAGAAAGCAAGCTGTATCGGGAAAAATTGTGAATCAAAGAGTAATTCAAAGCCACAATTCAAAGTCCAACTCAGCATCTGGTTGCTATGAGAGACAGATCTATAAATCCATCGGAACAATCTCATTACATTCAGAAGTTGGTTGCACGGGATAAAGATGCAGAGTTGCAGTCGACAGTTGCTCGATAGAATGCTCAGCCTGAATTGAAGACAGTTCGTTCATAATTCATTGTTGTTGACACTCTAGGTTGTCGACCCATTTGCTCAGAATAGTCAGTCTTTTCGCATGGCTCTGGTTCACCTGTGACTGAGCATACATGTGATTGAATTCAGACTCCTCCATTTGGCCTTACCAAATTCCCATGTTGACTCTTAAGCGAGTGAACTCATATTGATGGGATTGGATAGCAAGGTGCACATTATTAAGGGATTCGTTCATCTTCTTGTAGAAGAAAGATATGGCTAAGAAATATGGTAGAGTAACAAAAGGTGATGAGGCAATGCGATCCATAGCAAGATGGTAGAGGAACAAAAGGTGATGAACCAGGAATTTCGTAGCTCTCTTATAGAATTGAATGGCAGTTTTCACGTGCGTGGAATTAAGTTGAAGAGATGTGTAGTAAATTGCATTCAAGACCGTGCGATCCGAAGAAAGTGATGGAGTCGTCAAAAGTAAACTCTGGAGTTAATGAATATGGAAAAAGTACAAAATGCAGAAATATAATTCATTACCGAAATGATGTTGCCCAAAAGCTCAAGTACGGCCATGGCACGTCAAAAGGTGCCACACGAATGATGAGTCATATCATTTTTATTGTTGAGCTAGATGGAAAATGAAAGAACCTGCCAAATATTTGGTTGTCATGGAAAGGGATGCGGCGTTACTAAAGGAAACAAGGCTTGGCGATAGTGCAATAAATGTGATGAATGGAATAGTCAGACGTAGAAGGAAATCAATGGGAAATACAGTGAAAAACTAACAAAAGACCAAATTTGGTACTATGCAGTTGGCACAACATGAAGACTGCATGAAGATTTGTGCGAGGAATGATGAAGTATTAATGACAAGAATAGAAGATCAATATATAGAAGGAATATAGAAACTGTACAGGGGGAGTGCATAAGAGATGGCTATGAAAATAGTGTATAGATTGCAAGATATGAATGCAAAAAATTCAGTGAAAGGATGGAGCATGAAGACAGTGGGAGTTATCCCAATAAGGAGATGAGTGAAGTCCAGTGCAAAACAAAAGAACGAAGAACCAATATTTGTGCAGTGATGGCACCTATTTTCCATTGATGTCAAGGGGGGAGAAAGTGCATGAAGTTGATCATTAAGCATGTAGCAACGCAATGAGAATGATCATGAAGGCATGGAGCTGATCATAGAAAAAGAGCACAAAGCTGATCATAAAGAGCATGAAGATGATCATGAGGCATGCAACAACGCAGTAAGAATGATCATGAAGCATGCGATATACGAAGAAGTAATAGAAAGCTAAAAAAACATTAACAACAGAATGCGTAGACGACAAAGGTTCAAATTGGAAAAGAACATAGGGGGAATACACACAGGGGGAGTACTGTGACAAGTTTAGATGAAGCATACAATCTGCAGGAGATGATTATGCACAACTTCAAAAGGTGTTGACATCAAATCCAAAGGGGGAGATTGTTGAACTTTGGTTGTCATTGATGTCAACTGATGTCAATGAGGAATCAATATTCTTGTGTCAGTTTGGAGAAGTATATAAAAGATACTTTGAAGAAGTATGTGTGCAAGCAAGATGAAGGAAGACACATGGATGCTAGTATAAAGAAGTATATCCGGAGGAACATCAAGCATATCCATTTTGAAGAAGTACACAAGTAATACATCCAGTACATGTGGCACATGAGAAGGACTCAAGTCCATCCAGTCATAGTCCCTCAAGGTAAAATCCAAAGGATTTGTTGGGAAAATGTTTGGGAGTGCGCCAACAAGCCAAAGAGTTGATTGATTAAAGGTCATAAGTGCACAAGCAAGCCAAAGAGTTGATTGGGACAAAGGTCGGAGTGCACAAGCAAGCCAAAGAGTTGATTGGACAAGGTTCGAGAGTGAGCAAATAACTACAAACAAGGAATGGTCGATCAATTATGCAAGTCCCGAAAGCGCGCATGACTCCCCAATCGGTAGAAGCTTTCAGTTTTTGAAGCGTGCACAAGTACCAAGAATGGTGTAGTGGTTGAAGATACCATATGCACAAATTCCACATGCAATGATACATCAAGGGAGAAAGACCACACCACAAGGGTGAAAGTACCACTAAGTCAAGGAGCATGTATGTGCAAGACCCACAAGAGATGACACATCAGCAGTGCAAAAGATGACAAGTGGTGGAAGCACGAAGTAAGCAAAACCATGAAGCAAGGAAGAAAGGATGCCACAACTAACTTGTGGACATTACCATCCGCATAGAACAAGTATAAATAAGAAGTGGTGAAGGAGAATGTAGTAAGATTAATAGCAAGGATGAAGATATTGTAAGTGAAAGCGGGAAGATATAGATTTATAATACTCAGGGCATCAAGGGCTTGTGGAACCAGAACAACATGATCTAGTAGAGAGACGAGTGCACACAAACATAGGAATGGAATAACTTACGGTGTGCAGAAAGATGCTGTAGATCTGTGACAGTTGCACTAAGACATAAAAGTAGAATAACAGAAGATGCACAAGTGCGTGAGGATTAAATGACAGTATCGTAGAAAACACATATATAGTCACAAATGTTCTAATACAATAGCCCAGGGACAGATCTGAAGTATATTTTGTGATGTGCGAAGTGATGAAGCTTTTCTGATGCACTCAGGCTGAGTTGATGTGTGCGAAGTAAGGAAGTCCATCGGATGCGCAAACACAGAGTTACAACACAGTGAGAGGTGCACGCCATGATGAGGATGATCAGAGACAAGTGCATTAAACAGAGAGGGAAAATCATATGATGCACAAAAGGTCGCAGATTGTCTAAAGCATGTTGCACCTAAATAGAACGGACACATCTAAGAAGGTGCGCGGTTCCATCTGATACTAGTGTGCAAAGACAGAACAACAGGTTATCAGTAGATGCACAATATCAGTTGAGAGAGCATATGCATAGTAGCAGAAGGGAATATTGAACCTTGGCGTAGAATGTAGAAGTTGATGAAGAAGCACACAGTATATGAAGTGTGAGCTCAGTTGAAGTGATGAGTTAAGGTTGAAGTGAAGTAATGTATGCAACGCAGTGACAACAATATTACAACATACAGAAGGTGCGCACAACAGGAGAAACAAAAGAAGATCTGAAGTGTACGTGTATCAGAAATACAACAGTGCAATATCTTATTCTTATATATCTAGGTGGCAGGACAAGGCAAGGAGCAGGGGGTTGTAGCCTCCTTCAAAATGGCGCTGGAGAAATTAGGGAGTTGTGGCTTCCTTCAGGTCGGTGGCTATAAAACCAAGGGGTCGGTGCCTCCTTCGAGTTGGTGCTTCCTCGAATGTAATCTTTTCACTATAAAAGAGCATTCCGTGGTTTTCTCTTGTTTAGGTTTACACGTAAAAATTCTATGTATTTTGTGTTTTGTGTTTTACGCATATGTGAATGAATGTTTTATTTATGGCAGATGCATAATTGAAGATCAAGATTAATCTGTTAAGAAGTTAAAAACTGTTCATAATTGCGCTAATACTGAGTCACCTCCCTCTCAGTATTAAATAGATTCCAACACATAATGATTAATATTTGCTGAAGCAAGAAATAAAGTATCGTTAAGAATTTTACAAAATGATATGAAATAACATATTATATTCCTTACTAAGCATCCACACTTATATGTTGATGCAAAGAATAATCCACATCTAATTGCAAATAGGGACATCTTTCTTCAGTGTTAAAACTTCTTGGCCAATAAATGGCTTCTCAATATCAACTAGAATTTCAGAACAAGTCTTTACAAAAAAATCTTTATAAAAAGGACACTCTTTTTCTTGAGTTCTTCTATAATTAAAAACTTGAAAGTTAGTTATATTAACTAACTCCTAACCTAACTATTGGGTGAATTGGGGCATTGGTATTGAGTTAATTCTTTGTCATAATTTCTCGATTCTTCAAATAAACTATTACATAAATCAAAATGAGGAAAAATATTGTGCCTACATAGGGTTCTCAAGGTGGTAACCGCATAGATAATCTCTTGATGAATTTTTCAACTTGAGGAAAAACACAATGAATTTGTGCTATCTTCGTTGATTCATAAGTGAGAATCTTTTTCAAATGACTCCTGCCCACATTCGATATTCTGAACTTTTACTATGTGTTACTTAATCTATTCTTAAAAATACTATGCTACTCGATCTGTTGAGTGGAAGTGTAGAGGTGGCCCAAGTGAAGGGAGTTGAAAATTATTTGTGGTGTCTTCAATAAAATCCCATATCTTGATAGAAGACAACCATTCAACCTTTATTTACCTTGGAGCTTCATGAGACAATCTTTTCCAATAGATTAGATCTTGTTCAAGCTTATAAAAGTATTGTTTACTTAGAATTCTAATATTGTGAGGCTATTATCCTTTATGCTTCTAAATCTTCTTAACAAATTCCAACCAATCTTGGGTTTTTTCCTGGGTCTCCTTCCACTTTAAATTTTCTTGATACAAAATAGTTAGCTGCAAAATCAACCCCTAGAACTAAAACACCATTTTATAGAGATCATTTTTTATTTGTGCATTAGATTCATCTTCCTCTAAATCATGTTTCAAAAAGGATGTTCTAAGTCCCTATGTAGAGTTATAATACTTAACCTCATTCTCTAATAAGGTAATTTTCTTTTCCAGCTTATGCACATCTATATTTTTTATTTGCACTTTGTTAATAGAAGCATGTGTAATGGCAAGTTCAACCGATAACAAATCTGAAATCTTTGTCCTCTTTGTATCCAATACCTTCATTGGTACATATGATAGTTTTATTAACATCAAGTTTCCTCTTCCTTTGAGTTTGTTTCATGATTGTCCTTTTGCTCTTATTGTAAGTAATCAATTCTATTTCTACTATATCATCGATAGGATCCAAGAGAGGTTTATCACCCCAAGAAAGTATATTCTCCAGGTGATTTGGAGTGATATATTCCTCAACTATAATTCCTTTCCCCAATTCTTTCTCTACAAAAGTTGATGACCTTTTTAAAATCAAGAAATCATGCAATGTGGGATCTGTTTAGATATCGGGTTGTTCAATGTGAGTATGCTGGCCTATAAATGGACCTAAAGTCTCTAAAGTGTTGTGTCCATCTTGTTGTTGAGTTGAATTATTTACCTATATGATTTTGGCAGTCTCTTGATTTTTCTTCTTTTCAATCATTTGTCTACCTTCTTATTCTTTCTTTTTCTTCTCCAACTCAAGTTTTTATTCCTCTTTTCTCTTTAACTTTGATTTGAGAGATTTCCTTTGCTCTTCCTCTACTTTCAGTCTTTGCTTTTCTAGTTCAATCTTTTATTCCTCTTTTTTCTTTTTCAACTATTCATCTTCATTAGCTTTTTTTTTTGTAGCTTCAATTTTTTCTTTTGCTCCTATGTTTGAACATCCTTTGGCTTGTCATCTTAGCCTTGTTCCTACTTAGAACTATGGCCTTTATATTTCAATCTCTCATGAACTTCTTCACATGAAGTGGTATTTTCACAAGGTAACTCATTGTCCCTCTTCTCATGGGCATACGAGAAAACTACACTAACTTGGTTACTGTGTTTCAAAACTAATCCATTAGGATCATCCCTTATGAATGATCCTTGTGGGAATTTGAACTATTTAATCCATAATCACCAATATACATGTTGTAAGGGATAAACCATTTCCTCTTTTCTTTTGTTAAGGATGCATTGAAACCACAGATAATAGTTCAATAATAAATTTCTCCCAAGACTAGATTACTGGGGACATATTTAGGCAATATATTTGGGGGAGTAGTTACCCCACAGGTCCTCAAGTAAGTATAATTCTCTTGAAGATGCCAACTCCCAATGCTTCCTAACAAAAGCATTGGTTCTTATGACAATCTAGGGAAATGTCTGCAAAAGATCAACGTATGTTATGGATCTAGGAAATGGTCACATATATGTGTAGAGTTTTTCTTGTATTTGTTTTCCAATAAACTTTGACATTAATAGACATGAATTGGATTCTCGGCTATATTCCAATATCAGGAGTAGAATGTCTCAATAAAATCTAGGTTATTTTGAATCAATAAATAGTTCCCTTGTTTGACTTTTTAAGCTTGGCCGACAAGTAGCTTTTTCTTTTAAGGAGTGTATTCTTGGCTTCCAAGATTTGCATAATATCAACCCATCATCTTTGTTAAAAAAATTTGTATGTTTTTCAATCTCAATGGAATCTCTTATTTTTCTCTTATTGTAATGATCTTAGAGTTGAAAAACTACATGCAGGATCTCCATATTAGTCTCCACAACAAAATGACTACATGCAAAAGTAGAAACCAAAGTATATTCCAATAATAATTTAATTTTGGAAAATCATTATTTGCACATATAATGTCCAATAGATAAGAGACCATGTAAAATGTGGGGAATATTTTAGAGTTTGGTTTATTGGCTCTCTCTATGGACTTTCATGTTACATGAGATAGGATAGCTATACAATTGAAAACTAATCCTTTGACTACAATATGGATGAATGGGATCCGATCATATTTGGGATTCGAGCATCTTTGAAAGTTCATACAATATGGTTTCCCATATATATATATAAACCCCGAGGGGTAGATCAGTTGGTTGGAGTCTGAGTCCAAAGATCGTTGGTATTGAGGTCAGAGGTTCAATTCTCACGAATCCAACCCTTTGGGTTCTTCAGGGTTAGGCTCCCAAAACTGGATCTAATTGGGCGAGGCCCCTTTGGGTCCCCCCTAGAATTGTTACTGTAGATATATATATATATATAGAGAGAGAGAGAGCCAAAAAAGGCCCAAATTATGGATTGGAATTAAGCGAAGTGGCGAATGAAGAGCATAGCCCTTTGGATTTTGGAAGGGGATAACAATACGAAAAAAATTCACCAGTTTGCAAAAGGCAGGAAATCCCTAAACACGATTTGGAAGGTTCAGAACCAGGAGGGTGAGGAATGCTTGGAGTTCAAGTCAACTGTAGGAGTGGCGAAAAACCACTATAAAAACCTTTTCATAGAGCCTCCTAGAGAAATTAATAGGGACATATTGGCATCAACATCCTTCTTCAATTGGTGGGTTAATGAGGATATCAGTGACTCTCTCAATAGACAGGTGACAAAGGATTAAGTCAAAAAGGTTATCTTCTCCTTCCAGAAGGGTAAATCCCTGAGACCGGATGGTTGGACTACAGAATTCTATATAGGGATTTGGAACCTATTGACAACTCATATTATTGCAATGGTTGAAGAATCCCATATAGCAGGTAAAATCCATTTACCCTTCAATTCCACTTTTATTGCAAATATCCCAAAACATGAATCTCCTAATTATTTTGAGCACCATCGACCTATATCACTCCGCAACTGCATCTATAAGATCATCTCAAAAGTGATAGCATGTTGTTTAAAGCCAATTTGATTAGAGAATATATCCCCCCCAACAGTTTGGATTTTTTGATGGAAGAAACATTCATGATGCTATTGGTCTTGCTCATGCAGCTCTCCATACTATACAATCCAAGTCCCACTCAGCCTTTATGCTAAAGTTGGATTTATCTAAGGCCTTTGATAAGGTGAATTGGATCTTTCTTCACTTAATCCTTACTCAAGTAGGGTTCCCTCATCAATTCATAAATTGGATAGAATCCTGCTACTCTAGTGTTTCTTATGTTGTGCTTATAAATGGGTCTCCTTCTTCATTCTTCAATCCTTCAAGAGGACTTCGACTGGGCTGTCCACTCTCTCTGTTGCTCTTTCTGTTGGTCACTGAAGAACTGAGCAGGAATATCTGCAACCAAGAGCACTCTAACGACAATCTAACGAGGATAAAAATATCAAACATTTTGTAAATTATTCAAATTTTATTTGTGGATGATATTTTAATTTTTGGATTTGCTTCCCTAGGGAAATCGAAAGTACTAGAAATAATTGTCAGGCTGTTAACATCTTCAATGAGTATGGGGATAAACATTCATATCTCATCCTTGAATTGTCACTCGGTGCCCATAATTATGAAGAATATGATAAAAAATCTATTCCATTTACATAGCTTCCCTTCTTAAATTGTTTTAAGTATCTTGGTTTCCTTTTGAAAGCCACTAACTACATGATAGTTGATTGGAAATGGATCCTTTTGAAGATAAAGAAGCAGATAAACTCTTGGTACCACCGATGGAAATATTTGGCTAGTTGGGTTACTCTTATCAAAAGCTTTCTAGAGGCCATTCCTATTTACTATATGGCTCTAGCATATATTCCTAAGGTGGTATTAAATTCCATCGGGAAAACTTGTATAGTTACCTTTGGGTTGTCAAAGAGGATCGACGTAGTTTTCCACTTTGCAAATGGGACTCTCTTTGCTTTCCAATATCGTTCGAAGGGTGGGGTTTCAAGGACACTCAAATTTTCTCCACTGCTTTTGTTGCAAAAAGTACTTGGAGACTAATTTCTCAACAAGGTATATGGCAGGATACGATGGTTTAAAAATACACTGCCCCCAGATCCATTGTCTCATGGCTTCACTATTTTCAAGCTCCTTCCAAGGGATCACTTTTCTAGCGTACAATTCAAAAAATATTTTCTATAATTGCAGAAATTCTTGCATGGAAACCAGGAAGAGGTGATCAAATTTTGGTTGGATTAGATCCTATTATAGGAGTGGAGCAATCAGAACTACTGCCCAATCCATTAGTATCCTCACTAAATAATGTTGGCTATAATTTTATAGGACATCCGTTCCATCCATAGATTGGTTCACTATGGGAAGAGGGGTGGTGTTTTGCACAACAATGGCAGCTTCCTCCAATCTTTTATCCACATTGGGACATATACAGAGTCGGTCTATGCAGGGCTTCTTTTATTTAAGTCTAGAAGATGACAAGCTAGTTTAGATTATAAATCAAGAAGAAGGAGTTTACAAGGTTTTAGCTGGCTATGAACTTCTATTGAACTTTCAACCAGACGAGCAGGTAATCAATATATGGAAAACATTCAGGAAAATGTTTGCTCCACCGAAAGCAAAATTCTTTTTCTAGTTGGATCTAAGAAACAAGCCTCTCACATGGGAAAATATTCAGAAGAGAGGGTTCAATTGCTCTAATAGTTGTCCTCTATGTAATGAGTCCTCTGAAACCATCAATCACTTATTATTGTTCTGTCACTTCTCTAAGGAATTGAGGAGTGCCGCTAGAACTTTGGGAGACTTTCCAAATTGGGAAGGTGGATATTTAATTGATGCTTGGGATATTTGGCTAAAAAAGGGTTGTAAATATGATTTCATTGCCATTACTATGCTCGTTGGTTGGTGTTTGTGGATCACTCGGATTGAAGCAATCTTCAAAGATATTAATCTCTCTCCATTATCAACACTACATTGTTTGAAATTCTCTCTCCCAAAGGATTCCCCTTCTCAAACGCAGAAACCAAAGAGGATTTTACAAGCTATGGTATTTGACCAAACAGTTCCATATGGTTTTTGTAATAGATCTTCTCAAGGGAACCCAGGTAGAAGTGACACGGGTGGCTACCTCATTTTCAGGGATATCAAATTGTCCTACGAAATTGGGATTGGGAAAAATAACAACAATTATGGCGAGGTCATGAGTCTAGTTACTATTATCTCCCATGCATTGGATCAGGGAATTACTAATATAAACCTCTTCTAGGAATCTTTACTAGTGGTAAACTGGTTTATGGAGAAGGCTCGATGTACAAAAATTCAACTACAACCTTTTCTTAGAAGGGAATTATCTTAAAATCGATGTTAAGATCATGTTCTTTGGTTCATATATTCAGAGAACACAACACCATAGCAGATTCATTGGCAAGAGAGGAGCACAACTCAAGGAAGGTCAATTACAGGTACATGAATCAAAGTATGTTGCAGATGATTAGTCTCCTTACAGAGGTTATTAATATCACAGGTATACTACATCCAAGGTGGAGATATATCTCCCTTCGATGTTCTTTTAGAGTTTTCTAGAATGGATTGAGTTTAAACTCTCCATAAAAATTTTCCAATATAAGGTTCTGCAATGGGCTTTTTTTTGTTAAAAGTTGGATTGAGGTTCCTCTTCACAAGTTTTCAATGGTGAGCATTGGTTTGGAAAGGCTGAATTATTCAAAGTTTTGATAGCTTATGGATATGTTGGATGTAATTTTAAACTCTTGTGGAATAACATTACTGAATTTTTTCTTTGGAATATATATATATATAGGTAGATTTATTGTTTTGTAAGATAAAAGTTACATCCAGTTATTCCATCCATGGAAAAAGGAAGAAGAAGGAAGAATATCCATGATATTTTCCCTCTGAGGTTTAGTGTAAATAATTTTGTAATGGTACATCGGTCCTTTAGAGATAGATTGGAAGTCTATACATTCTTTTCGTAATTGATCTCAAACATTCAAAAGTGTGTTGATAGCCTTCCCAACTTGTACTTGTATATGGATGAATGTTGTGTTGTTATCACCCTCCTTAAGCTCGAGTGCCCTGCTTTTCATCTACCATTTAGCTTCTTACCAAGATAAAATTCTGTTTTTTTCTTTCTTTCTAATGAGTAAATTTTTGCTAACAGTCATTGTCCAAAACATACTTAAGGGAGTCCAATATTTTTGACAAATTTTGTTCGATCTCAGTCAATTGCTTGTCATCATTTTTGAAGGTTTGCTTCATCCAAAACATTGTGATCCCCTTGATTTTGATAAGGTTGTCTTGAAGAGATTTCATGGACAGTTCACTAGAGGAGGGATCATAGGTGACCTAGTTTTGTTTTACAAAGTTTAATAACCCCTCATACTTATGCTAGTGAGGATTGAAGTTTAAAAGGGAAATATGTTTATTGGTGGAGAGCAAGAGCTCTAGGAGAACAAGGAGATGATAATAATGGGCTAGATTTAGTATAGTAGAGTGGTAGGTATTAGGGGAGAGAAGAAGTGGTTCCTTAATGAGAAAAAACCTATCCTTTTATAGATGTGTTGATGACTATCTTACTTATTTGTCTAGGTGGGGCTAGATGAGTTAGGTTTGATGTCCATGAAGAGGTTAGAGTCAACATGACGTGTGAGTAAATATGCAAGTGAAGCTTTCCTAGATGTGATGTCCAAAGTATCAAAGGAATGGATATTAAAGTTTAAATCACCACCTAGGATGAGGTGAGGGAGGGAGATAAAATGAGAGGATAATAAGTCTTCCCATAATTCCTTTCTACCAAAAGAGGGTGCATAAACATTTAAGAGGTCACATAGCAATTGAGCCGGTATTTAGAAAAGTAGGAGGTGAAAATGTAGTGAGGAATGCTTACCTATGTTTGGAGAAGGATGGAGGTGTCCCATCCTAGTGATAAGCCTCCTGAGTTCCTAGCAGCATCAACAATAATGAAACTTTTGTCAGGGAAGTATTTCTTGAAGATATTGTTCGATGATTCAATTGAACACATAGTCTCTTGAATGAAAATGATGGATGGATAGTGTTTGAGGGAAATACTTTTTAGGGATTGTTGTTTTCAGACCATCCTTATACCTCACATATTATGAGAGATAAATTCCATTTTTTAACTTTTTTCAGGGATGCTTTATTTATGAGAATTTAGATTGCTTAGATCTAGATTCAATAAGACAACTTCACTTAGAATATTTTCAGAGAATATGAGAAGAAGAATATAGAAGGTAACTTGAGAAAAACTCACTGTATATTATTCATCAATAAGTTTACAATATATAATACATCCTCAAGAGAGAATTTAAATGCCTTGGAGGCAAGTTTGAAAAGCTCACAAAAGGCAGGCTTACTAAAAGCAAAAAAAAACCCATAGTAGCAAAATCACTTTCCAAATCAGTAAAGGACTGTTAAGATTCAATATGGTAAGACAAAAAATATCAGCATTGCATTTCATTTCACAACAATAGCATATACAAGATCACTGAAGAAACAACAAGCACGGCATAAACACAAGAGACACAAATTTATCCTGGGAAACCCTCATGGGGTAGAAAACCCAGCAAAGCTTCCTCAATATAGATGATCAACAAATACAAAGATGTAAACCAAAGACATGAGCTCCTCCTCCTCCATAGCAGACCTCTCTCTCACACAAGTGCGCCACTCATAAGTGAATGAATGAGTGAGTTAAGTGAGGAACATCCTCCTCTACTTATACTTGTTCCCCGATTGACTTTTACACAAGCTAGGTTGGCCCCAACTTAATTACTGGGCTAAACACCCCATTACAACTGACTGGGCCGACCCCTCTAGGGTGGTCTAATAACCCTTTGACCCACATAACACATACAGGGCCAACCCCCACTAGGGAAGTCTAATAACCCAAGTTACCACAATCCGATGGAGGAATAAACATCTCCGGATACATAATAGAATCACCTCGGAGGGATGAAACATCTCCGGAATAATAAAGTACAAATATAATATTCTTAGAAGTTACAATATCTCAACGCTCCCCTTTAACGAGAAGGATATTATAACAACATCTACAGGAGCAAGGAGTCATCAACATCATACATGATACATCTATAAATCATTGGAAGCTTTCTCAACATCATCAGTAACTCAACTAGTTACTGGAATATCTTCAAGATATTCAATACTGGAACATCAAAATCTTCAGTACCGAATCTTCTGCCGCACTTGAACAGCTGCAGCAATATCATCATCTGGATCCTCATGATCAATAGCATCGTCATCACATCATCTCGATCTACAACATCTGGATCATCATCTAGATCTACAGCATCTGGATCATCATCTCGATCTACAACATCTGGATCATCATCTCGATCTACAGCATATGGATCATCATCTCGATCTACAGCATTTGGATCATCATCTTGATCTAGAGCATCTGGATCATCATCTCGATCTAGGACATATGGATCATCATCTCGATCTACAGCATCTGGATCATCATCTCGATCTACAGCATCTGGATCATCATCTTGATCTACAGCATCTGGATCATCATCTCGATCTACAACATCTGGATCATCATCTTGATCTACTGGATCATCATCTCGATCTACAACATCTGGATCATCATCTCGATCTACAACATATGGATCATCATCTCGATCTATAGCATCTGGATCATCATCTCGATCTACAGCATCTGGATCATCATCTCGATCTACAACATCTGGATCATCACCTCGATCTACAGCATCTGGATCATCATCTCAATCTACAGCATCTGGATCATCGTCTCGATCTACAACATCTAGATCATCATCTCGATCTACAACATCTGGATCATTATCTCGATCTACAACATCTGGATCATCATCTCGATCTACAGCATCTGGATCATCATCGTAACATACTCTGCAATACACATGATCCAATTACAGGATGATCAATCCCGCTCTCTTTAGGACATAGGTCCATGGATGATACAATCCAGATCAAGTTCCAGGATGATCAATCCTTATCTTTTTAAGACAAGTCTCATGTCTAGGGATGATGCAATCCCGATCAACTTCCAGGAGGATCATTCCTTATCACTTTAAGACAAGTCTCATGTCTAGGGACAATGCAATCCCAATCAACTTCCAGGAGGATCATTCCTTATCACTTTAAGACAAGTCTCATGTCTAGGGACGATGCAATCCCGATCAACTTCTAGGAGGATCATTCCTTATCACTTTAAGACAAGTCTCATGTCTAGGGATGATGCAATCCCGATCAACTTCCAAGAGGATCATTCCTTATCACTTTAAGACAAGTCTCATGTCTAGGGACGATGCAATCCCATCACGTACATTTTGAACCAAAGGCTCACGGATGATGCAGTCCTCTCACGTACCTTTTGAACCCAGTTCACGAACGATGCAGTCCTCTCACGTACCTTCTGAACGTAGTTCACGAATGATGTAGTCCTCTCACGTACCTTTTGAACCCAGTTCACGGACGATGCAGTCCTCTCACGTACCTTTTGAACCCAGTTCACGGATGATGCAGTCCTCTCACGTAACTTTTGAACCGAGGTCCAGGAACGATGCAGTCCTATATTCAATTCTCGGAGACATCTGTCTACGGATCAATTATGGGACCGAAGTTCGGGGAAGATACAATCCCCACCCGTCCTCTCAGGACTTCATTCTCGGAGACATCTGTCTACGGATCAATTTTGGGACCAAAGTCCAGGGAAGATACAATCCCCACTTGTCCACTCAGGAATTCATTCTCGGAGACATCTGTCTACAGATCAATTTTGGGATCGAAGTCCGGGGATGACACAATCCCCACCTGTCCACAAGGGACTTCATTCTCGAAGACAACTGTCTACTGATCCTTTTAGAACATGTGTTCAAGGATGATGCAATCCTTCTTCTTTCTCGGAGACATATGTCTACGGATCCTTTTAGAACATGTGTTCAAGGATGATGCAATCCCCTTGTCAACTTAGACCCTGTCTAAGGACCATCTACCAACCTCTCTGTCGGCATTACCTCATGTAAGCATATCATCGATACAGGTATCCTCATTATCAACTTCACTGTCGATGCGGGAAATCTCATCATCAGTGTCTACATTACTTCCCCTTTCAAGGAAGGTCCTACCAAGCTTGTCTTGGAAATACTCAAACTTTACTTGAGGTAGAGGTTTGGTTAGTACATCGGTAACTTGTTCACTTGAGGTAGAGGTTTGGTTAGTACATCGGCAACTTGTTACAAATACGAACTTTATAGTTCCTTTCTGTACCATGTCTTGTATATAGAAATGTCAGATCTCTATGTGCTTTGACTTATCATGCAACACTGGATTCTCTGCCATCTTGCTACAACTCTGTTTGTCACATAGGATCACAATTGGGTCTATCTCTAAGTCAAACAATCCTGAAGCCATACTGCTTCACAACTAGCAGAGCAAGCAGCCATATATTCCACTTGTGCTGAGAGCCACACTAGAATGCTTCCTGCTAAACCATGAGATCATGGCTGATCCTAGACAATAGCATCCTCTCGATGTGCTCTTCCTGTCTGATACACTTTCTGCCCAATCAACATCTGTGTAGCCATCTGAAGTCATGATCTCCAAGATAACATAGATCAAAGTCTATTTAATTCTTTAGGTGCCTCATCACATGCTTTGCAATTATTAGGTGAACACATCTAGTTTCCACTAGATACTGACTCAAGGTGTTCACAGCAAGGCATATATCTTGGCTTGGTATTCATCAGATACATCAATGACCCAATAATATGTCTGTACAGAGTCACATCAACTAACTCTGAGGAGTTATCAGCTAACAACTTCAAGTAGGAACCCATGAGAGTGGCCATGGCTTCACATTCCAACATATCAATTCTTCTCAAGATTTCCATAGCATACTTTCCCGGGATGAGAAAGATTCCTTCTGAGCCTTGCCATACTATGAAGTAATGCATCAATCTGAGATCTTTCATTTTCATTTCTGCAGCCATCTTCTTCTTTCTTTTCATGATCTATTTGTAAAAATAGATCATCCACATACAGTAATAGTATGACAGGTTCATCATTCGTAACAGATCGGCTTTACTTTTGGTAAAGGCCAAGCTTATCAAGAAACTGTCAATTCTCCCTTTGTGACTAAACATCATTCACACTCTGCATTTGAGTGATCTTTTGCATATCTATCCGTGCCATCTCTCGTCAGATGGGTCTACTGATATGAGCCTCAATATCATTCGAACTCTATGGTGAGTTCCTTCTTGCATCCATGTCATCTGTGTATAGAAACCATATTCAACCTTGTAGCAAAGGTTGAGATCCACATCACCCATGGTGATCATTAAGCTCATCAATTGACTATCGATCCTAGGTACCCGAACATAGCTTTCTTCAATTGAATCCTTGATTCGCACTTCTTCTTCAATTACATCATTAAGATAATGGTCTTATCTAGCCACTTGGAGCAAACATCTCATCATGATTCTCTTCCTCTTTCTAAGAGAATCTTCTAGCCACGAGTCTTCTATATTATGTTTGATTTGTAAATCTTTTTGTTGAACATCCATCACTTGTTTGGTGTTCATCATTCTTCATGATCTTTCCTACAAATCAAGATTAAGTATATGATTAGTAATGCTTCATAATCATCAAATCATGTTGACATGATAACCTATTATGCATACAGATATCATTTACATAGTTAGGAAACTATCTTGACCAATACTTTGGCATAACACTTTTCCATATCCTGTATGCATACAGTGGCTATCTAGATGCCTTCCATCTCTACCAGAACATACTATCGAGAGTGTGCACATCTCTCAGCATGTCAGCAAAGAGGTTTCATTATAGACAAGCAATAATGGAATGTTTGTCCAACTTACCAATCATATGCATATTAGCAGTATACTGTTCAATGCTATATGAATGTTTACACTCAGCATGATATACTCTAAATATGCATGCAGTCTATTACAAGCGATATCATTTACTGTTTCAAATAACAACTCAAATACTTATCTTTTATGTTTGTGTGGTTGCCTCCTGCTTGATCTTCCATATGTATTTTGAACTTCTATTCAATCTATACCACTGTGCATGCTCAAGTGTCCACTAGTGTCATCCTCATGATCTCATACACAAACATACATTCATTAGTATAATCTCAATATTATCAAAACATTATAATTCTAAATAATCTTGAATATGTATAGTCATGATCATTCAATACATGGGTATACTAAGATCCTAGCACAAAGTAGGATTCTAACTTGACATAGGAAAACATACCTGGATTAGTATACCTGCTTAGTTATGTCTAACATACCTAAACAATATCTTCTTTTGTTCTCTCAATGATTTAGAGATCCTGTGCTAGAACCTGCATATCTCATAGGTTAAGCATAATAGAACAAAGTCATACATACCTCGTAAGTAGAACTTCTATGTGATGGATGAGTCTTTGTCTTTATATCATCATGGTCATAGAACTTGATTTGTCTTTCTTGATGTACCTGTCTTTTGTTAGCAGACAACATCATTCCTCATACAACACCACGGGTGCATTAGTACAATCATAAGTGTCATAACCCTAATCAATAAATGTATTCTATCATTCCAATGCATTCTTATTTTTACTAAGGTAACAAGACAAGTCTACATTAATCAAGATTGTACTAACCTAAATAGTATGAAGACAAACATATCATGAACTTAACCATGAACAAATTTCAACACATACCTGTATTTCCTCAAGTCTTACCTGTCAGGAAATTCTTGTAGTCTTCTTATGTAAGGCCTTAGCCTCAACTCCCCCTGAAACTGGATCTGGAGCTTGATTAGGGTTTGTTAGAGAAACCCTAACAATTCAATCTTTGACTTTCACACTTCTGAATGGATGGAAGGATGTGTCTTGCTGAGCTGATCAAACTTGCATACTTCAATTTTGAAATCTCGAAAATTTGACCCCTCAAAAATTGCCTTTGAAACTTCTGGATCTTTTGGACAGGATCCCGAACTAGGGTTTGATGAAGCCCACCCTTCTGCCTAATCAAAAGGTTCGATCCAAGGCTCTAAACTCTTATTTTTCCGAGGAGCTTCCAGTCGTGGTCACAGACTTAAAAAATTCCAACTTTTGTTGAAGCCCTAATTTTCCATCTTTCTGATCAAAATCCCGAACTGGGGTTTGATCAAGCCCGGTCTTCTTCCCAACCAAAAAATTCGATCTTGGTTTCTAAATTTCAATTTTCCTGAGTATCATTCAGCCGTGGACTCCGATTCCAAAAATTCCAACTTTCTCCGAAACCCTAAATTCCGAAAGCCATGAATGAAGGTGCTCCAAAAATAATTCCGTTTTGACAGAAATATGTACCTGATTGTTTCTACTGTAACTCCAAAATTTTTGATCCACAGGGTCTGAAATTTTTTTATGTGGTAGCTTGACCTGTCATCTTGCCATCTCGACAGGTATGACCTCAATTGGATTTTCTGAGAGAGAGTTATGCCAAGTGTTGCAACGTGACCTGTTTGTGGGATAAAACAGGAGAGCGAACTTGTACGACATTCCACGTGTCACTGGTTCAACTTCGGCCTCTGAAAAAGTTTGCTGAGATAGTATATTCTATTTACTACCTGTCACTTTTTACAAAATTTCATTTGGAGCTTCCTAGCCCAAGTTATGACCTTTTTTCCTAGGTCACCTGATTACGACTGAGATCTGGAAGAGGCAGAAACCCTAACTTGTACTGATCATAACTCACAAAGTACAACGAATATGAGGGTTTCCTTTGGACACAAGGTACCTGGGGATGTTATCTACGACCTGTAAAGGTTTCAGATCCTCAAACTTCACCAAAATGGATTTACCTCAACCTTCACCAAAATGGATTTATAGCGAAAGTTCCAAGATGACTAGTTTTTGCTATACAAAACCCTAACCTTCAAATTGTCGCAAGTGAAGCAAGTGTCGTAAGTGCCATACATTTCCTTCCTTCAGGTTAGCTCTGATACCATGTTAAGATTCAATATGCTAAGACATAAAATATCAGCATTGCATTTCATTTCATAACAATAGCATATACAGGATCACTGAAGAAACAACAAACACAGCATAAACACAAGAGACACAAATTTATCCTGGGAAACCCTCATGGGGTAGAAAACCCAGCAAAGCTTCCTCAATATAAATGATCAACAAATACAAAGATGTAAACCAAATACATGAGCTCCTCCTCCTCCATAGCAGAACTCTCTCTCACACAAGTGCGCCACTCACAAGTGAATGAATGAGTGAGTTAAGTGAGGAACATCCTCCTCTACTTATACTTGTTCCCCGACTGACTTTTACACAAGCTAGGTCGGCCCCAAATTAATTACTGGGTTAAACACCTCATTACAACTGACTGGGATGACCCCTCTAGGGTGGTCTAATAACCCTTTGACCCACATAACACATACAGGGCCGACCCCCACTAGGGAAGTCTAATAACCCAAGTTACCACAATCCGATGGAGGAATAAACATCTCCGGATACATAATAGAATCACCTCGGAGGGATGAAACATCTCCGGAATAATAAAGTACAAATATAATATTCTTAGAAGTTACAATATCTCAACAAGGACCTCAAGAATTAGATAAATAATGTATGGAAGCTAATGAGTGATGAAAAAGGAAAAATACGATGGATTTTGGAGAGAAAAATATGGAGGATGTGTTGGCCTAAAACTAGACAGCTTGCCAAATCCATAAAAGCACCTAGCTTTATCCTTATCCACTGAAAAGTAGAAAAAAACAGGACAAAACTGTGTAAGGCAGGAAAGCGCTCTTACTAATTCAGGATAGTCATAAAAGCAACTGATTCTTATCCAGAATCTTTCTAAGTGCGCTTGTGTGGATAATGATGGCAAGTGATGGTCCAAAAGAGGCAAGTTGGGGCCAACTACCTAGTCAAACACCTATGAAAGTATAAAAATGATTAATACTTTATATCCTAAGGTTAAAATGGGTTTTAATATTCTAACACCACCCCTTAATCCTGAATGAGAGTGATATGAAAGCAAAATTATGGCCTAAGCAACGAAGGCTTATGGTCACCCTTAAAAAAAAAATAATTTGTCCATGTAAAACGAGGAAAGAGGGAAAATCACTTGGGAAGAAAACCCCCCCTCAAGAATGGACATGGCACATAAATAAGCAGAATGTCTTCAGACTATCTTGTTCTTCACTTGGATGAGATAAATGAACTGCTTTTGGGTAACATACTTGGTGAAGATGTTGTGGATGCCATGATCATGCACCAATGTATCAATATAGTGTAGGCAAAAAACATGTGCAGAGGCCCCATAAAACTCATCATATGGTGATGGGGGAGCATCATATGAATGATTCTTGCTGTTAAAACGTACATGATAATATAAATACATAATCAATTATGGAAAAGAGATCTGTGCAAACTCCTTCTTAAAGAGCATCAATGGAATCAACAGGATCAATTTCTTGTGCAGATGCAATATGGTGAATCAAACCATGTACCTTATTTTCAAACTGATGTAGCAACTTTATAACTATGTAAGGAGCTCATGAGACTCTGAAATATCAAAATAGAAGGCATAAGGAGAAGCAAACAACAATGGTATAGTGTCTCCATGATCAAATAGGGTCACAGTAGGAAATGAGTGAGCAACTGGATCACACTGACAATTGAGCGAGTCTGGAGGATTTGATGACTTGAAATTTGAACAATGGGTGGAGAGATCAGGTCTAGACATGTGGAACAACAATCCAATAATACCCAAAGACATGGCTGTCCAACCAATGAAAGATATGAAAGACAAAAGAACAATAGAGACAAGTGACATAATGTAGGAAACCATGGAATTGCGAGGTTTCACAACTGGAAAACTTGGGGGTTGTAGGGTATTTTGTGCATCCAATAGTTGAGGAAATGGTGTGGGAGGTGACCTGCATATCAATATGCATATAATATTCCAAATCATAATTTGAAATATTTGAATGGAGGTGGAAGGACCTTTCAGAAGACAAATCAGAAACTAGTGAAGAATAACAAGGTTTGGGAGGAGACTTTGGTGAAATAGTTGGAGATTCTTCCAAGGAATGGATGAAGGTTTCTGATTCTGATATATCAAAATGTGAATAAAAATTAGAGACATGGGAAAGAGTTTTGACTCGATCAATAAAGGCATACAGATGATTACCTTTGTTAGTAGCACATAGACAATGTTCTTGTTCGACATAAAGCTTTCCTTCTTCTTTTCTTGCAAAATCAGGAACATCAATATTATGTTCTTCAAGCATCTTGTTCATGATGTCCAATTTCTTCTTGAAACAAGATTTCTCAGAATGGTTACCTTTGTCGGAAATACGAGAACTTGGATCTCTCTTTCTTATTCTCCATCTTCTTGGTTTTGGAATCTTCATCAGTTGAATTGGAGTCCTCTTCATCTGACATCATCTTTTCCTTCATCTTTTGCTTTCCTTTGGATTTGATATTTTTGGAAGTCTTTGCTCCATAAGAAGCAAGTACATGGTCCTTGGACTGAATCACGGCCCCCATTTGAACTAGCTTATCCCGCTCTTGAGTGAGTGAGTCTATGAATGGATCCAAGGTTGGCATCTTCCAATTGGGAACTGCAAGCTTTGCAACATGAAATGTAGACACAAATACTGAGTACTCAGGACTCAATTTTGACAGAATTGAAAGAATTAGTTGCTCTTCTTTCTTCTCTACACCACCTATTTGAGTTGAAGCACTAGGTTCTTGAACTTTGAGATGAATTCTTCCATGGTATTGAAATTGCTTGGGCTCAGTGAGATAAACTCAATTTCCAATAGATGACCTCTGAGCTCATCTTGCTTTCCAAAGAGGGACTCCAAGCTTGGTCCACACTTTATTTGGAGTTGTTAGAGTATCAACATGGAATAAAAGATCCAGGGAGACAGAGAGGCAAAGAAAACCATAAGCTTCATCAATCCTATTGAACCACTTAGCTTTTTGTAGGCTAAGTTTCAATCCCCATAGTGACTCTATAAAGACCTTTACTTGGAAGCTGGATAATCACGTGCGCCTTCTAGTTGAAGTAATTGAAGGGCGTACGAATCATAGCTTGATTTTGCTCCATGCTTGTGTGCTCTTGGTGATGGTGATAACCTGCAAAAAACACTTTGGAAATTGCTTTGAATCAGACTAGCTCTGATACCATATGAGAATTTAGATTGCCTAGTCTAGATTCAATAAGACAACTTCACTTAGAATATTTTTCGGAGAAAATGAGAAGAAGAATATAGAAGGTAACTTGAGAAAAAATCATTGTATATTATTCACTAATAAGTTTACAATATATAATACATCATCAAGAGAGAATTCGAATGCCTTGGAGGCAAGTTTGAAAAGCTCACAAAAGGCATGCTTACTAAAAGAAAAAAATCCCATAGCAAAATCACTTTCCAAATCAGTCAAGGACCTCACAAATTAGCTAAATCAGGTATGGAAGATAATGAGTGATGAAAAAAGAAAAACATGATGTCTTTTTTAGAGAAAAAGATGGAGGATGTGTTGGCCTAAAACTAGACAGCTTGCCAAGTCCATAATAGCATCTAGTTTTATCCTTATCCACTGAAAAGCATAAAACACAGGACAAAATTGTGTAAGGATGGAAAGCGCTCTTACTAATTCAGGATAGTCAGAAAATCAATAGAATCTTATCCAAATTCTTTTGAAGTGCACTCCTGTGGAAAATGATGGCAAGTGATGAGCCAAAAGAGGCAAGTTGGGGCCAACTACCTATTCCAACACCTAGGAAAGTATCAAATTGATTAATACTTTATATCCTAAGGTTAAAATGGGTTTTTAATATTCTAACACCACCCATTAAGACTAACGTATAGTGATATGAAAACAAAATTAGGGCCCAAGCAACAGAGGCTTATGGTCACACTTTACAAAAAAAATTATTTGTCCATGTAAAACGAGGAAAGAGGGAAAACCACTTGGGAAGTAAACCCCCCCTCAAGAATGGACATGGCACATAAATAAACATAATGTCTTCACACTTTCTTGTTCTTCACTTGGATGAGCTAAATGAACTGCTTCTGGGTAACATACTTGGTGAAGATGCCGTGGATGCCATGATCATGCACCAATGTATCAATGTAGTGTAGGAAAAAAACATGTGCAGAGGCCCCATGAAACTCTTCATCTAGTGATGGAGGAGCATCATATGAATGTTTCTTGATGTTAAAACATACATGATCTGATATGAATACACAATCAATTATGGAAAATATATCTGTGCAAACTCTTTCCCAAAGAGCATCGATGGACTCAACGAGATCAATTTCTTGTGCAACTACAATATGGTGATCAAACCATGTACCTGTTGATGTATATGTAACTTCGGAATGTATTTCATCTATGTATTTCATATATATTTATTGTACCCTTATTAGAGATGTGTTATTCCTCTATAAGGAAGTGTCGTCATGTGGACTGACAAGTGTCGCAAGTGTGTGTACTTGCCGATGGGTTATTAGACCACCATGTGTGGGGTCATCCTTGATATATATATTATATTGTGGATGTACCTAGCTAGACAAGTCGGCCCCATAAGGTCACTGGGAAAACAGGTTAGTATAAATAGAGATAAGGAGATCTCTATTTTAATCATTCAGAAAGTCACACTTCTCTCACTCAGAAAGTGGCGCACTAGTGAAGAGGAGGATCATCTGCTCTAGGAGACTATCTCAAGTGTATTTTGGTTGTACTTTGGTTGAGCCATTGCTTTCTCTATCTCTGAGGAAGTTGTGGGGTTTTTCACCTTAGGGTTTTCCCCACGTAAACTCTGTGTCTCTTGTCTCTCATGCTTTTGATTCTTGTGATGCTTATGATGCGTATTGTGATTGTTATGCATTGATATACTGTATATGTTATTCTCTCAGTAAAGATCCAAGAGTATTGTGAATTAATGCTCAAAATTTAACATGGTATCATAGCTAACCTGAGAAGAAGACATTTTGGAGTAACAGAAAACTTGAGTTTCTTGTTTATTGGGTTTCTCTCCATAGATTTTGGAAAGGTAGTATAGTAGATTGACTCTACTCATCAAGGCGAATCTATTTGTCGAATCAGAATTCAATTCTGAGCATTTTCAGATTTGGCCCTAAAAATTAGGGTTTCCACAAAAATAGGAATTTCTGAAATCTGAAGACATAGATGGAAGCTCCTTGCAAAAATCAAAGTTTAGAGCTTTGGATCGAGATTTTTGGCTAGGTAGATCTCCGGGACACTCAAACCCTAATTCAGGGCTCTCCCCAGTAAACCCGGGAGGACAAAAAGGAAAATCTGAAGGGTAAAGCTTTTCTGATCTCAAATTATGAATACACCAGGCTGATCAGCTCATCAAGGCACATCTTTCTATCCTTTCAGAAAGTTGAAATTCACATTTTGAATTTTTAGGGTTTTTCCAACAAACACTAATCCGGGACCAGATCCAGTTTTCAGCATTTCAAGTGGTAAGACCTAAATCTTTTCTATTTCCATTTGAAGTACTCTTTAAGATGTCTCACCACACCAAGCTTGAGGATAAGCTTGAAGGAGCTGATAACTTCCGAGCTTGGAAGTATAGGATTGGGTTAATCCTGGAAGAGAATGAGTTGGACTCATATGTAAAAGAAGACATCCCTATCCTAGAGGATGAAGAGGCTAAGGTTTTGCACAAGAAGAACTTGGTCGAGGCAAAGAGAATCATTGCTGATTCTATCAAAGACCATCTCATACCCCATGTGTCTTCTCTAAAGACACCCAAGGAGATGTTTGACTCTTTAACCAAGCTATTTGAAGGGAAGAACATAAATCAGAAGATGACCCTGCGGAACCAATTGAAAGGAGTAAAGTTTCAAAATGGAGAAACCATTCAATCTTATTTTTCAAGGGTCTCCCAGATCAAGGAACAACTAGAAGCGGTGGAGAATGGTGAAGTGGTGATGACCACTCTAAATGGCCTACCCAGGTCATGGGATTCCTTTATTCAAGGAATTTGTGCAAGGAAGAAGTTGATCTCCTTCAACAGATTGCGGGAAGAATGCTCTCAAGAAGAAGCTAGGCTTGTGGCCCGAGAAGAAAAGATGGGAAATGAAGATCAAGCTCTCACAGCACATGCCAGGAAAGACAAGTCCAAGAAGGAATCATCTCATAATAGGAAATTCTCACACCACCATTATCATAAAGATAAGAAAGATCTCAGATGCTTCAATTGCAATGAGAAGGGACACTTTGCTTCAGATTGTCCCAAGAAGAAGAAAGTCAACAACAACTTCAACAACAAGAAGAAGAATGGCAAAAGAAGATATCATGCTCATGCTGCCGAAGATGATGAACCCCCAAAGAAGAAGGCTAAGGCAGAAAGTGATAGTGATGATGACTCATGAAGTGAAGAAGAGTATGTTCTAATTTCTGCTCTCACAGGTACTATCTCCCATGGTTGTAATGATTGGTTGATTGACAGTGGGGCTTCCAAACACATGACTGGGTTTAAGGAATCTTTTGTGAATCTATTTGAACATGAATCACCCCATAAGGTGAAACTTGGGGATGATTATCAATACCCAATCAAAGGAAGTGGTGAAGCCTCCTACAACCTAGATTCTGGAAAATATTTGAAGATGAAAGAAGTCCTTTATGTATCTGGGCTCAAGAAGAACTTACTCTCCATCTGTGCATTGGATGCAAAAGGTATGAGGGTTGCATTTGTGGATGGCAAAGTCCTAATGTGGCCAAAGGGAAAGACCATAGATGATGCAATAGTGGCTGGAGAGCAAGAGGGAGGTTTGTATAAATTGAAGGGACAACCTGAACATGCCATGGTACATGAATCCATGGAGCCAAGTGAACTTTGGCATAGAAGACTTGCTCATATGCACTATAGGGCACTTCCAATTGCAAGCAAGGCTATAGAGGGTCTTCTTGAAATCAAGACCAAACATGAAGGTGTTTGCAAAGGATGTGCAAAAGGTAAGAACATCAAGAAGGCTTTCCCAAGCAGTGAAAGCAAGGCAAAAGACATCCTAGAAATCATCCACTCAGATGTATGTGGTCCTATGTCATCCAGTTCTCTGAGTGGGTATGTTTACTATGTCTCATTTATTGATGAATTCTCCAGGAAGACTTGGGTATACTTCTTGAAGAACAAACATGAGGTGTTTGATAAGTTCAAGGAATTCAAAATCTTGATGGAGAATCAAACTGACAAGAAGATCAAAACATTCAGATCCGACAATGGTGGAGAATTCACCTCAGGTGACTTCAAAAAGCTTTGCAGTGATTCAGGGATTAAGAGGGAGTTGACTACTCCTTATAATCCTCAATAGAATGGAGTTGTAGAAAGAAAGAACAGAACAATCATGGAAGCAGCAAGGGCAATGCTACATGACCAGGATCTACCTATGCATCTATGGGCAGAAGCAGCTAGAACAACTGTATATGTGCAGAATATAACATCCCACAAGATATTGGACAACAAAACTCCAGAAGAAGTCTTTTTTGGTAAGAAACCTGAAGTTAACCATCTCATAATATTTGGTTGTCCAGTATACACTCATGTCCCAAAGGAAAAGAGGACCAAACTAGATCCTTTAGGAAAGAAGGGTATCTTTGTGGGTTACAGTGAAAGCTCGAAGGCTTACAGAATATACTTTCCAGGGTTCAAGAAGATTGATGTCAGCAGGGATGTAACATTTGATGAAAACTCAGCATTCATCAAATCAAGGAAGGCACCTATCGAAGGTTATGAAGAACCTAAGGAAACCAGATTTCAAGACACTACCATGACTGAAGCAATTCCAAAAGTTGTTCGTGAGTTTGAAGATCCACAAGAACCTGTAGATCCACCCTGTGAGGATAACTCTCACAAGAGGAAACCTGCATGGGCTAGAGAGCTCATTCAAGATGCAGAAAGATTTGGCATTCCAGAAGAAGAACACAGAGCAAAGAAGAGAACCAGATCACATACCAGCTACGTTGCTTTACTTTGTGACATTATGAACAAAGAACCTTCCAGTTATGAAGAAGCAATGGAAAAGAAAGAATGGAAGGATGCCATGGTTGAGGAATACCAATCAATAATGAATAATGATGTTTGGGATGTTGTCCCAAGACCTAAAGAGAAGTCTGTTGTGACTTCCAAATGGATCTACAAAACCAAGCATGCTGCAGATGGTAGTGTAGAGAAATACAAGGCAAGATTCGTAGCTCGTGGCTTCTCTCAGAAAGAGGGAGTAGATTATGAAGAAACTTTTGCACCTGTAGCCAGGTATACTTCCATCAGAACAGTACTTGCCCTGGCTGTAGAAATGAAATGGAAAATACACCAGATGGATGTCAAGACTGCTTTCTTGAATGGTGTAGTTGAAGAGGAAGTAAATGTGGAGCAGCCAATTGGTTTTGAAATACATGACAGAGAGTCATATGTGTGCAGATTGAAGAAAGCCTTGTATGGCTTGAAGCAAGCTCCCAGAACTTGGTATGGTAGGATGGACAGTTTCCTATCTAGTTTGGGCTTTACCAAGAGTAAAGCGGATTCCAACCTTTACTACAAGGTTGAGGAAGGGAATCCTGTGATTCTACTCCTGTATCTGGATGACTTATTTGTAACAGGAGATGATAGACTGATTGTAGATACTAAGAGGAAGCTTGCTGCTGAGTTCGATATGAAAGATTTGGGAATGATGCATTATTTCCTAGGTATGGAGGTGTGGCAGAATGCAGGTGGGATCTCCCTTGGTCAAGGGAAGTACACAGTAGATATCCTGAAGAGATTTGGGATGATGGATTGCAATGCCATGGCCACACCTATGGCATCGAATCTGAAGCTTCTATGCGATGCTTCATTTGAGCCGGTTGATGTCTCTAATTATTGTCAGATGATTGGGTCCTTGATGTACCTGACGAACACGAGACTAGATATTTGCTTTGCGGTGAACACATTGAGCCAGTTCCTGACAGATCCGAGGAGTGTTCACCTGGTTGCTGTAAAGCATGTTCTGAGGTAACTAAAGGGTACAATGGATTATGGGTTCAAGTATGAAGCAAATCAAAAGTTTAACCTGCAGGGTTATGTTGATTCAGATTGGGCTGGCAATGTTGCAGATAGGAAGAGCACATCTGGGTGCTGCTTCAGTATGGGATCATGTGTGATCTCTTGGTTTAGCAGGAAGCAGTCCTGCGTAGCACTGAGTACAGCTGAGGCAGAGTATGTTGCAGCCTGTTCAGCTAGTTGTGAGGCAGTATGGCTACGGAAGCTACTATCTGAGTTATTTGATCTCCTGTTGGATGCTACTAGTATCTTTTGTGATAACCAGAGTTGTGTGAAGCTGTCCGAGAACCCAGTGTTTCATGACAGGTCGAAACACATAGAGATCAAATATCACTATTATCAGGGATATGGTGCAGAGAGGAGCTGTGAAGCTCCTGTATGTTGCGATGGACGAGCAGATTTCAGATGTGCTGACGAAGCCACTAGCCAGGGTGAAGTTCGAGTACTTCAGGGAGAGGCTTGGTGTTCTTCAGATTGATGACACTTCGAGGAAGAAGTGATGGACACATTTGCTGAAGCCATTCCAAGCATGTTGGAAGGAGGATCCTTCACATGGCTGTGGATGTAAGCGCTGGATGATGAGCATCAGGATGATGTTCTGGTTTCTGCTTTGCATGATCAGTTGAATCATTTATATATGTGTGTATGCATCATGTTGGATGCTGGATATGATTAGTTGGATCATTTATATGTATGTACGCATCATGTTGGATGCTGGATATGATCAGTTGGATCATTTATATGTATGTACACATCATGTTGGATGCTAGATATGATCGATTGGATCATTTGTATGTATTTTGTGTATTGTTGGCTGCTTTTGGACAGACCCGGGTTTTTAGGAGGCGTAGCAACAAACACCCCTTGGCGCACTGGCCCTTTCGGCAATGGGCTGCGCAGCAGCCTGAGGTCTCACCCGAAGTGGCTATGGGGGGGCTAAGGAATCAGGTTTCCTTAACCGGGGTGGTGTGGAATCCACAGTCTTCTCTCTTCCCTTCTTACGCAGTGACTTCTAAACAGAGCATCTGATTCTTTCACAGGTCATACAGCGCAACAGCGTTGGAGCTTACTCACCTCCGCCTAGCTGCGCGGTATCTCCGCACCTGTGCAAGAGGCTTTTACCCACTACGTCCGATACACTATGAGTGCTGCTTGCCTTGCGCCGCAGCGCGGTAACACACTCCTCAAGCGCGACGGTGATAGTGTTTTACAGACTCCTTCAAATACTTAACAAATATAACTTCTAAGGAAGCTTCAAGGACTTACTTTACATATTCATTCATAGAGATAGCCAAACATTCATGTAAACATAGATAGTAAAACATAGACATGCATTCATGTAAACATCACCATAACAACAAGAATCATGTGGTTCGCCTCCACGGGGAAATCACATCCACGGGAACTGTATTTTATATTAGCTTGAGATGGGAATTACACAGTTACACTGCGCACATAGCTGCAGCCTTAGATCTTTCTGGGAAACTCCACACACATAGCTGGGAGCCCTTCTCTTAGATCTACTCTCTTCTTCTACAGAGATTACAATGACTCAGACATCAACTTAGACTGTCTGCAAACTCAGACATCAACTTACGATGACCTTCTAGCCAATCTATCTCTGACCCATCTAACATCTAACCAATCTAACTTATCCAACCTTTTTCCCTTTACAATTACACATATATATAGGTGGCCCTGAGGGTCGCACCTTTACAAAACTGTGGGCCTTTCCCAACAGTGATCCCCAAAACCCCTAACCACTGACGACTAGGTGTACTTTAGACACCTCTTGCAGTCACGTCGCAACTTCCTGCAGGTTCCGTGATTTCCGGCACAGATCGCGGGTATGGGCGCCGCTTCATCGTTCTTTGCTCCATGTCCTTTGTCTTCAATGCTTCGTCCCGTTACTCTTCCTTGGTCCGAGCAACCATAACTTCTATACTTTGCCCTAAATGACGGTAGCTGAGCCCTCTATTCCGTCGCTTCCTTCATTTACTGTGGTGGTTGAGCTTTCTACTTGGCCACCTTATTTACTCCTTTCTTTGACTTGTGTGCGCGAGCTCTGCGATTTCTGGTCCGCATTCTGTGGTGAGCTCGTCCATCTGGCACCGTACCGCGCACTGTTCTCTTCCGCCAAAAATGGTGCTTTTACTCAAAATTAGCACTTCTTCTTCAAAACTTAGTGCCTTTTCCCCAAAACTGGCAGCTTTTCCATAGCTGCGGCCTATGCTCCAACAGGCCCCTAACACTTACTTGTGGCTCGTCCCCGAGCCACCCGCACTAGCTGGCGATCGTTTGAGTTGTGCATCTGACTTGGCTTGAGTCGCAGTGAAGTCTTGCTTCCACTGCGCAATAGCGGTGTCCATGTCTTCGACGCACCTTGCAGCTGTCTGCACCATGTCTGCAGTAGCTTCTTCTCCTTCTATGCTGTCGACCAACTCTTGAGACTCAGCAAATGCTTTAACCTTGGCCTCTGCTTGGGCAGCAAGTTCAGCATACTCATCCATAAACGGATGAATGCTGTTGGCGAGAGTAGCATCTTTGTTTTTGAGCCGATGCAGTTCTTGCTGGATTTTACGGACTTCGCCCATCTTTCTCATTTTGGCTAAGCCTTCCAAGGACTTAGCTTCTTCATTCAGAACAGTCAGGGACTGTTTTGCTGCTTCGACCTGTTCTACAAGAGCAACTTTAGAAGGGAGCTTCTTAAGCTCCGCCCAAGCCTCCATAGCTTGCATCATTAACTGTCGGGCTTCATCTATTTTGTGCTACATCTGGATGGAAGCTATGCATAGTGCTTCCAGTCGTTCTTGCGTCTCATCCACGGGAGGTGCTGCGACACGAGCTTCCAACTCGGCGAGCTGCTTTCTATGGTCCTCAGCCATAGTGACTACTTGCTGTTCTAGGGCTTGCGCCCTTCTACCAATGCATTGCACTTTCTCCACTAGAGGAAGGTCTGGTTGAATCTGGCAGGCTGGCAGCTCTTGGGCGAT
This sequence comes from Larix kaempferi, assembly GCA_027924585.1. Lineage (NCBI taxonomy): Eukaryota > Viridiplantae > Streptophyta > Pinopsida > Pinales > Pinaceae > Larix > Larix kaempferi. Next base: position 2,048,586 of record BSBM01000084.1, read on the forward strand.
TTCATCAACGGCATTCCGTAACCCAGTATCTTGCGCTTCGTGAAGTTCAAGATGTGCAGAGCTCTCCTTGTAGTCTGCCCTTAGCTCTGCTTCCTGCGTCTGCAGTCTTTGATTGGCATGGAATGTGGAGAGCTCCCTAGCTCTCAGCTCAGTAGAAACCTGCTCCTGAACCAAATGGAGAGTTTCCAACGGAATAAGAGACAAATTTATTTCAACAGGGCCAACTGCACTTACCTGCAGTGCGGCCAAAGGGTCCGGGAGTGTCATGCTTGCAGGAGGAATATGTACAACAGTGTGCCTGTCAACAAGTACTTCAACCCGTTCGGTGCTTGTAGATGCTTGCGGCGCCTGCGAGCCGGATGCTGGCGCATGGGTCTGCGCAACTCGTCCTGCAAGACCTTTCAACTCCACGAGCTGCAGGTCCAGAGCACTTCTGATCTTGGCCTAAGAGGTATGCAGCTCGTGAAATTGCTCCTTCAAATACTGGTTGAACCCCGCGGAAAGGGTCTCAGAGGGATCTCCTGTCGCTTCTGTGGGGTGCGACAGCTTCTGCTTCTTCGGAGGCGGTCCTGACGGACCTTCATCATTCTTCTGCGCGACTTGTTCCTTTCCTTTATCTTTTTCTGGCACCGCAGGGGGTGGCATCGCGGCAGCGATGTCAGCGGCCTGCTTCCATTCATCTGGCCAGGACTTCATAGTGTCCTCGACATCTTGGGTAGTCATTCTGTAGAGCCCTACGACCCATTCTTTCGACTGAATTCCGCGAGGGCGAAAATAGATTTCATGTAAGTTGGCAGAAAAGACCAACTTTGCTCCATAAATTTGTGCCGTCTCCTCAGTAAGCCTCGGCATCTGCAGGATAGTATCCCTGAGGAGATTGTAGTACTCAAAGAATACAGCGCAGTTCATCTTGCGCTTCACGGGATTATTAGAATCCCAGAGGTTGACATAATGCATCCCTGTAACCTCTCCTGAACAGCGTGGAAGAAACTGAGTGTTGTGTGGTTCCTTCCACCCGACAAAAGCACACAAGATCAGGAGCCAAGAAAAATGGAACAGCTGATTGGTGGTGTCCTGAACGTTGCGGCAGTTGTCCAAGAATGTATTGAGGAGGAAGAGAGACCAGTTGTACTGCTCTCCTTCCGCAGGTGCGACTGCGAGCTCTACAACAGTTCCAGGGACTTCTTTCGGTCGGCACTTCGTTAAAAGTCTGCCTACGTGCAGACTGCCTGTGAATCTGAGTGCTTCATCTTCAACTATAGTGAGGTCATAGGCCCGACCTCCTCGAGACAATTTGTATTTCTGCACCACTTGTGCAGCCAGCTTTCGGTCCCTGTCTTTTCCAACAAAATGGACATTGGGGTCCTTACCAACCTTAGATAGGCCGGTAATTCGATGAATCAGGTCCACATTCAAATCAATTGGCCTCCCTAGACAAAGATAACCACCATGAACACAGGATAGTAGGACCTTAACAACCGCATTCACTTCATTGCTACGCCCAAAGTGCGATAGCTTTAACAGGTTCAGCAATCCAGGCCTCTCTAGATTTACTGTAAATTGCTGCGGGACGAATTTGTCAACTTTCTTAGCAGCATTATGGACCACTGTCAGATAGTGATCCGGCGTGAACTGTGGATACGTTCTATAATCTCCCAGTTTATAGTCGGAAAACTTAACAAGCGGAAGATGTCCGAGCAGGGATCCTTCTTCGTGCACGATTTTCGCCATTGGTGGCAACGGAATCGGATACTTAGCATTCTTGGGAATATGCACCTCGGGTGCATCATCTGGCCGTGGAGGAATGTAGTTAACCATAGTGGCCAAGGGCTCTGGAACGGGTTCCTCCGGCTGGTGCGGTTGAGACGCCCTTATGCTCGGGGACTGTCTAGGTTCAGGAAGCTCGACAATCTTGATCGGGGTACCCTTACCGAAATCTAAACCTCTGTGTCTAAACTGTCGGATGAATTCTTCAGTTGACAGGTTCTCCGTCATGAACTTACAGACACGACTTAACACTGAACAGAAGGGCAGAACAACGTAGGATATGAACTCTGAAAACGAGGAAGCAGTCTGCACGACACGGCTCTGAAAACAATGACTTAGGCTCTCAAACAAGACAACTACAGAATGCACTAGCAAGGAAAAGTAACCCAAACATATACGAATGAGGGGTATTTATAGCTGAAGGCGTGTTGGCCTGATTTTATGAATCAGAGCCAATAAAGAGGTTTTATCCACACAATCAACTTAAAGCAGTATCCGGTGTGTTTAAATTAACAAGACCTCGCAGGTTATGGTCCTGCTACCAGCTAGTTTATCTCTTAAGGAAACTTCAAAACTAGCAAAACCTAACCTATTCTAATGTTTATCCTATCTATATATTTACAAAAGTCCTAAAGCTGCTTTCGGAAAGAAAGACTTCAATTTTTTGTGAAATTTTCTAAGTATGAAAGCTTAATTACAGTATGCAGAATGATTTAACAATGCTAAAAATAAAATAAACTTTAAAACTAATCTATCTATCCTATTTAACCCTATCTCAGCTGAGAGCAGATTTGAAGCTAAGATTAATCATTAATCTTATAACAGAAAATTGAAGTATGATATAAACCAAACATGTTTAAATTATAACAACAATTACTCTGCTGTATAGAAATGGAGATGAGATTCAACCTAAAACACACAGTGAAATTTCACTTCCAGAACTGATTAATAATTATTGTTCAAGACAGTCATTCAAATTTGAGATAATGTCTATTTAAAATTCACCGTTAACATACAAATGAAACTTAAATAAACAAGAAGTTATATCATTCAAGCAAATGTTTATAGTGAACACACTAATGAACAAACCACAATGACATATGCATTCAATAACTAATCTTGAGACGACAAAGTGAGAAATTGTTTAAACATCAGTATGACACAGCATACAGAGTTTGCATATAAACAGAAGATGACAAACCGAAATATATATATATATATAAAACCCAAAAATGAATACCATTCACAGCATCATTCGTAGATATCCAGTATCATCCACAACAAAGCTTCAGCTTCAAGTTTGAAGTAATACTAGCAATAGAATATATTTCAAGAAGTTTTCTTCTACACTTCATCCCCCCCGAGTTCATCAAAATCTTCATTCATATAGTAGTGAGAGTCGGTTTTTGCTATAAATGTTGCATGCAACATTATAGGAAATTACTTAACCATAAAAGCATCTAATTACACCAAATACTAAAAATAGAATCGACTAGCCTGAGTCGAGACATCTCAGAACATTCTTGGCCATTCAGAATACTCCAACTTGTAACAGATCAGCTATACTTTCATGCCAACGCATCCACCATGTCCTGCATTCCTGGAAGAAAGCGGTGATAAAACCCCCCTGCATTAAATTCAATAAATACATTATATCAAAATCGATTCAACACAGTTAACCGAAATATTAAAACAAAATTATAAATGCATGCCTGTAAAATCTCCGATTTTACAGACATGCTAAATCAAAATAATCGTTACCTGTCAACAAGAAAAAGAACTATTAGGCTTCATTATGAAGAGCGACTACTCTTCTAGCTTCGGCCAATTTAGCCTTCAACCTGATAATTTTAACATTTTGTTTTTCAATTCGTTCCAAAAGCATCTGATTTGTTTTTAATATCGATTTCTTGGATTTCTTGAATTGATTCTTTTTCATGTTGGCCTTTTTCCACATGTCAATCCATTCTAGCAATTCTTTCTTGAACGTTTTATTTTCTTCTTCCAACAAGACCGTATACTGTTTGCGCTTTCCTCTAGACTCTGCTTTTTTATCCTGATAGATATTTCCTAATACCTGCTGTAGGGTTTCGTCTTCGCTAGCTACATGAGGAGAACGAGGACTATCACAACGCTGATTGTGTAATGGTTGAAATTGTACAGTGTCAACATCTATTTCTGGTTGGTTTCCCTCGACCTCACCTGATTGCACATCATTCCCCTGGACAGTGGTGGAATTCCCTACACCCATTGTGCTAGGGACAAGTATGGGAATATCATCCTCAATATCTACAACTGCAGGCTCGGCAGCGGTAGATTTGGAAGTCTGTGGATCAGACCTACACCTTGGAGTAGAACGAACACTATGCATGCTTCTGGTGATTCTACGTGAAAACGATAAGTTTCCAACCTTCGACCCTTCCTTATCACAACAAACCTGAGCCAAATGGTTCAGCTTATGCATAGAAATTTTATCACATTCAGTAGGTTTATCAATTTCGTCTTCGGCTGATCCCTCTTTTAATTTTACAGGGTTGCCATCATTATTATCGGGTCGTGATTCATTTAAAATTTCCCTAGAACTGCAAGGAACTGAAACCCTATCAGCATCTTTATCTACACCATCGTCTACAGACGTGCTTATGGCCTCTGGTTCATTATCCTCTGAGCTATCATCCTCAGGATCTATGATTTTTCATTTCCTACGAGCTCGAGGAGACGAATTAGGCCAATGCTGTGTTGGCCCCAATTTACAATCGACTAGGAATTCATCCCAAGACCGACCTTTTGCGGATAATTGAAATTGCAGTAAAATTTTAATTAATCCATGGTGACACAGACTATTATCAGGGTTATTGAAATTCCTTACAGACTGTGACATTTTCTTCAGGCTTTGCCACAGATAGAAGGGCAAATTAAGTTTATAACCCTTTACCGCTAACAACAACCGTAAATGATACAAATGCAAATGGGAAAAACGTCCACAACAGGTTACGTACCTTACCAAGATTTCATAGTAAGCTTTCCACTCGGGCTTGAGAAATTTTACAGGCACGCCTACTCTCAATTTCGTTTTATCTGGTAAAGGCGTAAACAAAGCCAAACATTTCTTCTTATCCACCATAAGGCCTTTAAACCAGCGTTCTCCCACCTGGGGAAGTTTCGTGGCTTCAGCAATTTTGTCTTCGTTGATAACAAACTCAAAACCCCCAATTCGCACCCTGTCATTTTTAAAACCCATTGCAAACATTCTGGTAATCTCCACATGATGACCATCAAAGCTTTGAAAGAAATGCGTCCATCCCATTTTCTCGAATTTCTGGGCAACCTCCTGATTAGCTTCAATAATTTCATACCCTGAGATTTCAAAACGATTCAGAGGAGACATGGTTTCTTCAGCACTGTCTGGGCTTAGTCGTGGAATGAAAGGGAAAGTGAAAACAGAGGGAATAGGTATCCACACACACGACATGCTAGAAAAATCTTCACATGCTTGAAATCTGATGAAAATCAAATCTCTGAACCTACCATTTTAGCGGGATGGTGATAAATATTACAACTTTCATGCTACACCATGGCTTATGCCAACTTATCTGCGTTTTGACCCTGCCCAGTAGTGATCACCACTTAACTTAACGAACCAGCGATACAAAGACTGCTTAACTTGGCGAACCAGCGATATGACAACTGATATATCCATTATTACGATCATTGATTATTGACAGTGGCTCATAATTAATAGGTACGATGGCGTAGTTCGTAATGAGTGTTAGCAATTAACACTGTCAACATGGTTTTACCAAATGCATACAATTGTCCAGTCTGTCAAGTGGTGAAGGCCACGTTTCCATGCCAGCTCACCGATCCAAAGGTTTATCGATTTAACCGTTGATTTAGCGCATGGCCAGTTCATCAAACGATCATCATTGTTCTATGATATTACGTCGTGATGTGAAGAAGCATAGATTGCGTTTTAAGGTTGAGTAGGTATTAATCAAATGGCCAGCTTGGTGTTTATTTTATTTATATGTACAAACTATATATATACAACACTAAGTCGAAACCTTTATACATGGTATTAACACACTATAGTATGTATCATTACATAGGGTATTTATCATATGTGAAACGCTTCCTATATAAACCATCATTTATCAATTAAGTATGATATTGACAAAGTTTATGATAGGCTATTACTTATGATATTAGATTCCCAAATTCACTTAGTCTTGAGACTAATAATACCCTAAACAATGTTTTTTATGATATTTCTTTGACACAAAACCCTTAAGTCACATAAACTCGTTTCAATATTTTAAACAATTTTTAATGAGAATTTACGAAACTTATCAATCCTTCATTCAAAAGCCAAGTTTGATGATCAAGACCCTATCAGCTTCTAGAGTCATTAATTACTTTTCTTTGATTAAGAGCACCTTCAGAATCAAAGATTCTGAAGGAGCTCTATATAATTTTTAATTCATTTATCACATAAAGGATTGATCTCTCTTCACTTTGTCAAGAAGTGAAGAGGTTGTTGCTTGCTGCCAACAAGGCGGTAGTAGATGCGGGCAAGTGGGCTAATAAGCATAGGCACCTATGCATATGAGTTGACAACCCCCCTACCCCCGCGCCTCTGTGGTGCATTAAATGTGATGGACGGGTTCTGACAGCCTTTCGGGAGATAAGCTAAGGCCTTCGGCTCCTTTACTTAAATGCGAATCTTCGGGAAATCAAGCCAAATCTGTCAGATCAAATACAATTCAATGGCGGCCTCAGCCTTCATTTAAGACTCAGACGTGGCTACCTAACTTTCATAATTCAAATTTTCAAATTTTCGGCGGGTTACTTCATCATGGGTAACTGTGCATATGGAGGGGTCCACAGCGGGGACTCCGTAAGAGCAAACAAAATTAGACAACAGGGAACTCCGCAAGAGTGAAGGTTCGACAACCTGGGGGAACTACGCAAGAGCGACAACAGGCTCACTTAGAATAGACTTTATTTACTGCGCAAATGATTCGAGGAGCTGCGCGGGAAACCAGAGTGAAAGATGTCTCACGACTTCCGTGTAGACTGATAAGTGCGATGCCTCTTTCAACTACACTGGACATCTACACTACTTTAGCAGCTGATTAGGTCGACCGGGCGGAGTGGCCATCGTGGTAAAGCTTGAGCCGACTCCCATTGATCATTGTGGGCAGCATTTCTCCATTAAGCTTCGCAAGCTGAACTGCTCCTCCTTCGGTTATCTTCATTACTTGAAAAGGGCCTAACCAATGAGTACGAAACTTGCCTAGAAACTTGATGAATTTACTATCATAGAGGAGTACCAAGTCTCCTTCTTGAAAGACTTTATTCTTAATATGCCTGTCATGCCAAGCCTTCTATCTCGCCTTCTGCACTTGTTGATGGAATCCAGCTAAAAGTCTGTCTTCTTCTAAGGCAACCAATTGTGACAGCCTTTCACTCATAGTGTCAGTATCTGCCATTTCTGTAATTTGAGCAATTCTGAGACTGGGAACAATGTATTCCATGGGCATAACTGCTTCTTGTCCATATACCAAACTGAAAGGTGTGTGACCTATTAGTTTCTTGCATGTGGTTCTGTAAGCCCATAACACAGCTGTGACTCTAAGGTCCCAATCATCTCTTTGTTGGTTACAGATCTTGGTCAGGGCATTCTCTAGAATCTTATTGAATGCCTCCATCGTACCATTAGCTTGAGGGTGGTAGGGTGTACTCTTGTGGTGACTAATGTGGAATTCTTCAGTAAGGGCCTCTATAGTCTTGTTCAGGAAATGTGTTCCCTGATCACTCATTAGAATCAGTGGACATCCAAATCTAGTGACAATATTCTCAAAAATGAACTGCGCGGCAGTGGAAGCATCGCAATTCTTAACTGGCTTCGCCTCAACCCATCTGGTGAGGTATTCAGTAGCTGTGATGATGTATCTTGCGCCGGTTCTCTTTCCTGGTGGGTTGATAGGTCCCACAAAATCAATGGCCCATTTATCAAAAGCACACACTGTTATCTGGGGTCTTAGCGGCATTTCATCTCTTCTTGAAGGTTTTCCTGTTCGCTGGCACACATCGCAACACTTGCAGAATTCCTTAGTATCCTTGTGCAATGTTGGCCACCAAAGACTTGCGGCTAAGATCTTCTGCGCAGTCGGCTTTCCTGCAAAATGGCCTCCTGCAGTTCCTGAGTGCACTTCTGCGATTATGGAGTTCTTCTCATGCGGTAAAATGCATCTGCGTAAGACTTCATCAGGGCCCAACTTATAGAGCTGGCCTGCTATCAAAGTGAAGTCTGCGGCTTTGACAACAAGTTGTTTCTTCTGCTATATTGTGAACTCAACTGGTGCTTGCCCTGTACTGAGAAACCCAAGAATATCGGAATAATATCCATCTGCTGCTTGAACAGAGAACAGCTGCGCATCAGGCAGATTGTCCTCCAAATTCATAGGTTCCTCCCCTGACTCTGTCCTAGATAAATGGTCAGGTCCTGCATTCAATATTCCTGGCTTCACAATAATCTCAAAATCATACTCCTGGAAGAGGAGTAGCCATCTGCAAATTCTTCCCCCTAACACTGGCTTATTGACCAAGTACTTCAAAGCAGAATGGTCAGTATACATTTTAAAATGAGCACCCAATAGATAGTGTTTGAACTTCTGTAAGGCATACACCATAGCTAGTCCTTCTCTTTCTGTAGTGGTGTAGTTCTTCTCAGCTGTAGATAACTTTCTGCTAGAGTAAGCAATGGGATGGTCAATACCTCCTTCTCTCGGTTGTGTAAGTACAATACCCAATGCTATGGAAGAAGCATCTACATGAACATGAAAGAGTTTTCTCCAGTCTGGGAAAACTAGAATAGGCACTGTGATCATCTTTTCTTTAAGTGTGTCCAAGCTCTGTTGGCATTCTTCTGTCCATTGGATTTTCGAATCCTTTTTCAGCAGTCTTTCCATAGGCGCAGTGATCTTTGCGTAACCTTTGATAAATTTCCTGTAGTATCCTGTATGTCCCAATGTGGTGCGCAATTGTTTGACTGAGTTGGGCGCAGGCAAGTTAGCAATGATGGCAACCTTCGCAGGATCCATCATGAGTCCTTGTCTGCACACAATGTGACCCAACAAGATACCAAAAGGAGCACAAAAGATATATTTTTTCAAGTTCAGGGAGATCTGATACTGTCTGCATTTTTCTAACATCATCCTTAGATTCCCTATATGGTTTTTTGGTAAACTGAACACAGTCCAATCATCAAAATAGACTTCTAGAAACTTATGGATAAACTCTTTAAAAACAACAACAACGACTCTAGAGAAGATAGTAGGAGCGTTTTTAAGACCAAAGGGCATTACCGTATACTGGAATGAGCCCCATTCAGTCGCAAAAGTGGTCTTATGGCGGTCTTCTGGATGAATTCTGATCTGATGGTATCCTGAAAAGCCATCAGTGAAGGAGTAAGTCTCTTGTCCTCCAACATTATCAAGCACTTCATCTGTAAAAGGCGTAGGAAATGGATCATGCGCTGATGCGTCGTTGAGCTTGCGCAGGTCCACGCAGATTCTTATTTCACCTTTTGCCTTTTTCTCTTGTACCACCATAGGACTAATCCAGTCACTTTCCTCTACTGGTTCAATGATACCAGCGGTGAGCATCTTATCAATTTCTTCTCTGACCCTTTCTTTATATCGCGGGTTCAACCTGTACGGGCGCTGTTTTACTGGCTTGGCATCCACTTTCAAAGGTATGCGCATAACTCCTAAATCTCCTAGGTGCCTTTCATTTATGTAAACTTGGTAGGAAAGATGTCCTGGTACTCATGTAGTAAATCTGCAATGTGGTCAACAGTTTCATCATCCCAATAATCTCCTATAGAGGCAACCTTGGGTTCAGCTTCTGTACCAATGTTAATCTTTTTGAGCTTGATGTGTTCTGTAATGGCAAGGATGTCAAGTTGAGGGCCTTCGAATTTGTGCGTCCCTTCAGACTCTGGGATATTGGTGTTGCGAGGATCATCATCCTCTTCTCCCGCGACGAAATTATAGCATTCCAGGGCATGTTCCATCTGGATAGCCCAATCTGGTTGAGAATACTCTGATAACAGACATTGTTCAAATACCTTCTTTCTAATACACTTTAAAACCTGATCGATGCTTGGATGTTCTGACTCAAAGTTGAAAGTGAGTTGAAAACTTTCGATCATGAGAGGCCAAGTGATAGTGCCTCTGTGCAATTCTGCTTCAGTGTACCAGTTCCTTGGAACTATATCCAACGTGTGGATGAATAGGTGAGCCCACTCATCTTCTGGAATATCTGACCATTGCTGAATACATGCTTCAACATGTGACCTGGGGTCACTCTGTCCATCATATTTGCGCAAAACTCCTGCTGTAGTCTCTTGAAATCGGCGCAGTATCAACCTGCGACAGTCTTGCCATGTGTTGATATTTTCTTTATGCGCACCCCACCATCTCGCGGGTGTAGCGCGCAGTGCTATATCCAATGCTTGTATGCGCTGCTCATCTCGGATTTCTTGTTCATATGCATGTATGAATTCACTTATTTCAGTTAAACCATCAAAGATTGGGGTGTTACTCAATTCTGTGCCAATCCATCGAATTGATTTAGTCATCATGGCGCAACGCCTTGCAGAAACTTCATGTAAGCGATTCTGCCAGTTTTCCAATCCTGCTTCCGAATCTAATGCGCACGAGCTATCGCATCGCCAACTGATATGGCCGTCTGCTGTGGGATTGACATAATCATTATGACTAGCAGTCATCTGGTACAAAATTTCCATGTGGCGCGCTTCTTCTTCTGCTCGAATGGGTTCAATATACCGTGGTCCTTGAAGGGGATCAAGCGGTGCAATGACCCTAATATGATCATCCTCAAAGGTCATCTGTCTTTTCTTCAAATTAATGACAACCAAATTATCAAATGCCCAGTCTATGCCTAAGAGTGCTGGGTAAGGTCTACTGTCATCCATAATTTTTATTACTTCAAAGTCTGCAGAACTTCTTACTCCCTCAATATCAATGGGCACATTGGGTAATCTGCCCAATGGAGAAACTCGTTGCTGATTTGCAAGTCTTAGCTGGATAGGAGATCTGGTAAGCTGAGGGCTACCCATTTGTTCCCATGTCTGCATAGTGAGAACATTAACTTCTGAGCTTAAATCCAAAATGACTTCGTCCATTTCAAATGCTCCAATCTGCACTGTGAGTCTCATTTCTCTTCCAGTTCTAGTATGACTCCCAATCTGATGAACATCATGCTGCGGTGTATTCATCGAAGAGTGTTGACACTGATCCAACAGGTGTTGGAGCTCCATAGTTGCTTTTTCATTACACAACAACTTTAAGCAGTTCCTCAGGAAAGCATGAACACTGCCTAGTGCATCCTCCTCATCAGGCCTTCCGGATGTAGTGGCCTGCTCTCGCACCAGGTTCTCTTGACGTGGCACATGCGGTCTAATATCATTATGCGGACTTGCGACAGAGCTTGAAGCTCGCGGATCTGAGAAATACTCCTGAGCTTGCTCGAATGCTTCTTTTTGCTTCTGTAGGTCAAGCGGGGCTGGTTTAATATTAGCGCGGCACACCCATTGCGTCGCTGGATTTCCAGTTCTCGACTCTGGCGCACCAGTAGTTGCTCCACTGCGCATCACTATATTAACTGTAGGATATGGTTCTCTTTTTTCTGCTCCAATCAACTGGATATTCTGGTTAACCTGTGGCTTCTTTTCTTGCATCTTGGCCATCAACTGAGGGCATTCTTCAATGACATGATCATACGATTTATAGTATCTGCAGAGGGTTGTAGGATTTTGGCAATCCCTTGCATAATGGCCTTGAGCTCTGCAATTGTAACAAGTGATCTGTCCTCTTCCACGACCAAAACCTGCTGCCCGTCCACGGCCCCTGTAATTTCCTCCTCTGCCTTCGCGAGCTTGGTCATACTGCGGCTCTGCTGTGGGTCCTTGTGGTTCTGACTGTACTCTATAAACATCATGTTTTCTTTCTATCATAAGATCATATGCTCTACAATTGTTTTCATCATGGACTACTGATTTATAGAAATTGCAATATAGATTCTTCAGAGTTTGTACATATTTCTGTAACAAGTGACACTCTTGTGGTCTGTGGCCTCTAGTTCTACAGATTTCACACCAAGGCCCTTGTGCCTGTTGTAAAGGGTTAGGTGCTCTAGTTGCAATATAATCTATGAAAACAGGACAATGGTCCTTTGAATGTCCTTGTGCTCTACACTTTGTACACCAAATTTCTTCTTTGACATCCTTTCCTTTCTTAATGTCATGCACTTGCAAGGTTAGGTTTGCTATTTGGTTATGCAACTGCGCAACATCGTTGCTTGTTCCAACAATTGGTGAAGCTTCTAGTTTCATAGCCATCTCTAGAGCTTGTTCTTGTGTAGTGAGATTTTGTTGCATAAGAGGAAGTCTAATGTGAGGAAGCAGCACAGCAATGAACCATTCCTTGTGCTGCTGCGGTGCAAACTCAAAGCTTACTTGATCTATCAAGGCTTTGAACTTCTGGTCAAAGTCCCATACTGACTCTGTAGGTAACTGTTTTATGTCTTTGAGTTCTGTTATACACTGTGATTCTGATTTAGGTTTCTTGAATTCTTTAATCATAGCATTTCTTACATCAGCAAGCGTCCTATTCTGTGCTGTCGAGTATTTCATAAACTAGGTCAAGGCTCTCTCTCTTAGTGTGGTTGCTAACTGAACCAGCTTAACAGCATCATCATTAATTTGCTTAATCGTCCAAATGGCTTCACATAGAAACCAGTGCTGCTCAGGGTCTTCTAGCCCTATTCCTCTAAAAGTTGGTAGCTTCATGTCATCACCCATCCTTCTTGCGCTAGGTTGATGTGGAGGTACTGTGGCACTGCCTCCGGGATGGTTAAACAAAGGTGGGGTTGAGGTACTAGAAGTACCGTGCGGGCTACTAGAGGGTGTTACTGCGGGGTTATGCTGAGCCCCGTCTGGCTTTTGCGGTGTAAAAGGGTGATAAGGGATATGAACACTCCCTTGTCTCTCTATATGGCTCGCTCTATGAGCTTGACTATCTTCTGGGCTAGACTCAAAAGAATGCTGGTCGAGGCCTAATTTATACCATTTTCCACTAGGAGTACAACCAATAGCTTCAAAATCACTATCAGAATCTGCGGACATTACTTGTCTATGCTATTCATCGGAAGCTATGCATAGTTTTCCTTTTTCATATAAGAGCATTTTAATTGACAGGTTCAGAGAATTTAAGAACTTACCCCTGTATGCTTTGAAGAAGATCCTCTCAGCCTCGCTGAAGCTCTTCTTGTATCTACTGCAAACTCGGTGATGAAGCCTTCCAGCAGACTGTTCAACCAAAAGTCTACTGCACGGGACACAGGATTGTCTACCCGCTTCACAATGCTAACTAACTCAGGCGTCCAAATGATAGGTCGATCAACATGCATAGTGGGTTGAGTATCTGCTAGCTTGGATACCCACTCATGCAACTCGAGTGCGAATGTTACAAAGAAGATTTCGTGAAGGTCAGTATAAATATGCTTCTGCAACCAATCTTCTGCCTGAAGCCTAGAGCTTCTATTTTCACGTTCAGCGAACTCTCTCACCTTTGAATCAAACCAGCCTTGAATTTCTTTAGCTGTAGGATTCCAGCACCACATTGCCTTCAAAATGGTAGGGTTAAAGCCGACGGCAGAACCATTTGTTGGTTCCCCTTTTCTCTAGGTTTTGCATCAATCTCGCACGTCGCCGGAATAACAAGTCTCAAGGCAACGGAACCATTTGTTGGCTTAACAAGTCTCAAGGCAACGGAACCATTTGTTGGCTTAACAAGTCTCAAGGCAACGGAACCATTTGTTGGCTACTTTTGGACAGACCCGGGTTTTCAGGAGGCGCAGCAACAAACACCCCTTGGCGCACTGGCCCTTTCGGCAACGGGCTGCGCAGCAGCCCGAGGTCTCACTCGAAGTGGCTATGGGGGGGCTAAGGAATCAGGTTTCCTTAACCGGGGTGGTGTGGAATCCACAGTCTTCTCTCTTCCCTTCTTACGTAGTGACTTCTGAACAGAGCGTCTGATTCTTTCACAGGTCATACAGCGCAACAGCGCTGGAGCTTACTCGCCTCCGCCTAGCTGCGCGGTATCTCCACACCTGCGCAAGAGGCATTTACCCGCTACGTCCGATACACTATGAGTGCTGCTTGCCTTGCACCGCAGTGCGGTAACACACTCCTCAAGCGCGGCGGTGATAGTGTTTTACAGACTCCTTCAAATACTTAACAAATATAACTTCTAAGGAAGCTTCAAGGACTTACTTTACATGTTCATTCATAAAGATAGCCAAACATTCATGTAAACATAGATAGTAAAACATAGACATGCATTCACGTAAACATCACCATAACAACAAGAATCATGTGGTTCACCTCCACGGGGAAATCACATCCACGGGAACTGTATTTTATATTAGCTTGAGATGGGAATTACACAGTTACACTGCGCACATAGCTGCAGCCTTAGATCTTTCTGGGAAACTCCACGCACACAGCTGGGAGCCCTTCTCTTAGATCTACTCTCTTCTTCTACAGAGATTACAATGACTCAGACATCAACTTAGTCTGTCTGCAAACTCAGACATCAACTTACAATGACCTTCTAGCCAATCTATCTCTGACCCATCTAACATCTAACCAATCTAACTTATCCAACCTTTTTCCCTTTACAATTACACATATATATAGGTGGCCCTGAGGGTCGTACCTTTACAAAACTGTGGGCCTTTCCCAACAGTGATCCCCAAAAACCCTAACCACTGACGGCTAGGTGTACTTTAGGCGCCTCTTGCAGTCACGTCGCAACTTCCTGCAGGTTTCATGATTTCCAGCACAGATCGCGGGTATGGGCGCTGCTTCATCGTTCTTTGCTCCGTGTCCTTTGTCTTCAATGCTTCGTCCCGTTGCTCTTCCTTGGTCCGAGCAACCATAACTTCTGTACTTTGCCTTAAATGAGGGTAGCTGAGCCCTCTATTCCGTCGCTTCCTTCATTTACTGTGGTGGTTGAGCTTTCTACTCGGCCACCTTATTTACTCCTTTCTTTGACTTGTGCGCGCGAGCTCCACAATTTCCGCTCCGCATTCTGTGGTGAGCTCTTCCATCTAGAATCGTACCGCGCACTGTTCTCTTCCACAAAAAATGGTGCTTTTCCTCAAAATTAGCACTTCTTCTTCAAAACTTAGTGCTTTTTCCCCAAAACTGGCAGCTTTGCCATAGCTGCGGCCTATGCTCCAACATGTATGCATCATGTTGGATGCTTGGACCATGTATCTGTATATGTATCAGGTGGATACATTGTATGATCAGGTAGATCATGTATGTTGACATCTATCATGTATGATCAGGTGGATCATGTATTTGTATTTGTATCAGGTGGATACACTGTGTGATCAGGTGGATCATGTATGATGATATGTATTAGGTAGATACTTGGTATGCATCAGGTAGATGCATTGTATGATCAGGATGATCATGGATGACGAGCTTCAGGATGTTGCTCCAGATGACATGCAGCAGGATGTTGCAGTGATGATGATCAGGATGATGTATGGTGAGTATCAGGTTGATACTCTATGGCCGTGGAACAGGTTGTGCAGATAAGCATGTAATTTGTGCCCTGGGAGATTTGCAGATAGTCTTTCGAGGTTTTGCCTATGGCATGTAATTTGTACCCTGGGATATCTGGCAAATGCTCTTTCGAGGTTTTGCTTGGGAGGACATATAATTTGTGCCCTGGGAGATCTGCAGATAGTCTTTCGAGGTTTTGCCTATGGCA
The DNA here is from genome assembly GCA_027924585.1 of Larix kaempferi. Taxonomy (NCBI): domain Eukaryota; kingdom Viridiplantae; phylum Streptophyta; class Pinopsida; order Pinales; family Pinaceae; genus Larix; species Larix kaempferi. Next base: position 2,064,230 of record BSBM01000084.1, read on the forward strand.
TGTAATTTGTGCCCTGGGATATCTGATAGATGCTCTTTTGAGGTTTTGTCCTATGGCATGTAATTTGTGCCCTGGGAGATCCGATAGGTTGAGCCGTGTGCTCGTAATCAGTCTTGGGATGCTCTTTCGAGGTTTTGCCATGACCACATGTAATTTGTGCCCTGGGAGATCCGATAGGTTGAGCCTTGTGCTCGTAATCAGTCCTGGGATGCTCTTTCGAGGTTTTGTGGTGACCACATGTAATTTGTGCCCTGGGAGATCCGATAGGTTGAGCCTTGTGCTCGTAATCAGTCCTGGGATTCTCTTTCGAGGTTTTGTGGTGGGGTCACATGTAATAAGTCCTGGAGATCTGGACAGGCTGAAAAAGGCCTCAGATGCTCTTTATGGTTCTTGCTAGTCAAGAGACTCTTTTAAGGTTTTGTGATGCACGTAATAAGTCCTGAGATTTCCACAGTATGGCCAGTGATGACGAAGACTTGCAGGTGGTGGGCCTACATCCAGTATGAAAAAGGACTGGCTCTGTAGAACTTCCTATGATGAGTAGAGTCACAGATTGGTTGAGATAGCAGCAGCAGTGACGATAATGATGACGATGCATCGATGATGATGATCCCGAGAAGAAGACTTGTCTAACAGATCTGTGTCGAGAAATACCTTCCTAGTTAAGAGGGAGTGTTGATGTATATGTAACTTCGGAATGTATTTCATATATATTTATTGTACCCTTATTAGAGATGTGTTATTCCTCTATAAGGAAGTGTTGTCATGTGGATTGACAAGTGTCGCAAGTGTGTGTACTTGCCGATGGGTTATTAGACCACCATGTGTGGGGTCGGCCCTGATATATATATTATATTGTGGATGTACCTAGCTAGACAAGTCAGCCCCATAAGGTCACTGGGAAAACAGGTTAGTATAAATAGAGATCAGGAGATCTCTATTTTGATCATTCGGAAAGTCACACTTCTCTCACTCAGAAAGTGGCGCACTAGTTAGGAGGAGGATCATTTGCTCTAGGAGACTATCTCAAGTGTATTTTGGTTGTACTTTGGTTGATCCATTGCTCTCTCTATCTCTGAGGAAGTTGTGGGGTTTTTCACCTTAGGGTTTTCCCCACGGAAACTCTGTGTCTCTTGTCTGTCATGATTTTGATTCTTGTGATGCTTTTCATGCTTATTGTGATTGTTATGCATTGATATACTGTATATGTTATTCTCTCAGTAAAGATCCAAGAGTATTGTGAATTAATGCTCAAAATTTAACAGTACCTTCTTTTCAAACTGATGTAGCACCTTTCTAACTCTATAAAGGAGCTCATGAGACACTAAAATATTGTAATAGAAGTCACATGGAGCAGCAAACAACAATTGTATAGTGTCTCCATGATTAGATAGGGTCACAATAGGAAAAGAGTGAGCAACTAGATCACAGTGGCAGTTGAGCGAGTCTGGAGGATTTGACGACTTGAAATTTGAACCATGGGTGGTGAGATCAGGTTCAAACATGTGGAACAATATTCTAATGATATCCAAATACATGGATGTCGAACCAATAAAATATATGAAATATATAAGAACAATAGAGACAAGTGACACAGTGTAGGAAACCATGGAATTGTGAGGTTTCTCAACTGGAAAACTTGGGGGTTGTGAGGTTTGTCAACTGGAAAACTTGGGGGTTGTAGGGTATTTTGTGCATCCAATGGTTTAGGAAATGGAGTGGGAGGTTTCATGACTTGCATATCATCTTCCAAATCAGAATTTGAAAGATTCTAATGGAGGTGGAAGGACCTTTCAGAAGATAAATGAGAAACTAGTGAAAAATAACTAGGTTTGGGAGGAGACTTTGGTGAACTGTTTGGATATTCTTCCAAGGAAGGGATGAATATTTCTGATTCTGATATATCAGAATGTGAATCAAAATCAGATACATTGGAAAGAGTTTTGACTTGAGCAATCATGGAATACAAATGATTACCTTGTGAGTAGCACAGAGACATTGTTCTTGTTCGACAGAAAGCTTGCCTTCTTCTTTTCTTTCAAAATCAGGAACATCAATATTATGTTATTTAAGCATCTTAGTCCTGATGTCCAAAATGGGTACCTTTGCAGCAACAATATCACTTGGATCTCTCTTTCTTGTTCTTCATCTTCTTGTTTTTGGAATCTTCATCAATTGAATTGGAGTCCTCTTCATCTGCCGACACCTTTTCCTTCATCTTTTGCTTTCCTTTGGATTTGATATTTTTGGAACTCTTTTCTCCATGAGTAGCAAGTGCATGGTCCTTGGAGTGACTCAAGGCCCCCATTTGAACTAGCTTATCCTATTCTTGAGTGAGTGAGTTTATGAATGCATCCAAGGATGACATCTTCCAATTGGGAACTGCAAGATTTGCAACATGAAATGTAGACACAGATATTGAGTACTCAGTACTCAGTTTTGAAAGAATGGAAAGGATTAGCTACTCTTATTTATTCTCAACACCACACTATTTGAGCTGAAGCACTAGGTTCTTGAAATTTGAGATGAATTCTTCCATGGTATTGAAATTGCTTGGGATCGATGAGATCAACTCAATTTCTAATAGATTATCTCTGAGCTCATCTTGCTTTTCAAAGAGGGACTCCAACATGGTCCACACTTGATTTGGAGCTGTAAGAGTATCAACATGGAATATAATATCCAGGGATACATAGAGGCAAAGTGAACCATAAGCTTCATCAAGCATATGAACTACTTAGCGTTTTTTGCAACAACATTTGGCTTAGTTTCAAGCCCCATAGTGACTCTATAAAGACCTTTACTTCGAATCTGGATGATCATGTGGTCCTTCTAGTCGAAGTAATTAAAGGGAGTAATAATCAAAACTTGATTTTGATCCATGCTGGTGTGCTCCTGGTGATGGAAATAAACCGCAAAAAACACTCTGGAAATTGCTTTGAATCAGACTAGCTCTGATACCATATGTGAATTTAGATTACCTAGATCTAGATTCAATAAGACAACTTCACTTAGAATATTTTTAGAGACCATGAGAAGAATAATATATAAGCTAACTTGAGAAAAAATCATTGTATATTATTCATCGATAATTTTACAATATATAATACATCCTCAAGAGAGAATTCAAATGCTTTGGAGGCAAATTTGAAAAGCTCACAAAAGGCAGGATTAATAAAAGCAAACAAAAACCCACATTAGCAAAATCACTTTCCAAATCAGTCAAGGACCTCACAAATTAGCTATCAGGTATGACAACGAATGAGTGATGAAAAAGGAAAATGATGATGGATTTTGGAGAGAAAAAGATGGAGGATTTGTTGGCCTAAAACTAGACAGCTTGCCAAGTCCATAAACACACCTAGCTTTATCCTTATCCACTGAAAAGTAGAAAAAAACAGGACAAAACTGTGTAAGGCAGGAAAGCGCTCTTACTAATTCAGGATAGTCATAAAAGCAACTGATTCTTATCCAGAATCTTTCTAAGTGCACTTGTGTGGATAATGATGGCAAGTGATGATCCAAAAGAGGCAAGTTGGGGCCAACTACCTAGTCAAACACCTATGAAGTATAAAAATGATTAATAATTTATATCCTAAGGTTAAAATGGGTTTTTAATATTCTAACACCACACCTTAAGCCTGAATTAGAGTGATATGAAAGCAAAATTATGGCCTAAGCAACGAAGGCTTATGGTCACCCTTTACAAAAAAAAAAATTTGTCCATGTAAAACGAGGAAAGAGGGAAAATCACTTGGGAAGAAAACCCCCCCTCAAGAATGGACATGGCACATAAATAAGCAGAATGTCTTCAGACTTTCTTGTTCTTCACTTGGATGAGATGAATGAACTGCTTTTGGGTAACAGACTTGGTGAAGATGTTGTGGATGCCATGATCATGCACCAATGTATCAATGTAGTGTAGGCAAAAAACATGTGTAGAGGCCCCATAAAATTCATCATATGGTGATGGGGGGAGCATCATATGAATGATTCTTGTTGTTAAAACATACATGATATGATATGAATACATAATCAATTATGGAAAAGAGATCTGTGCAAACTCCTTCCCAAAGAGCATCAATGGACTCAACAAGATCAATTTCTTGTGCAACTGCAATATGGTGAATCAAACCATGTACCTTCTTTTCAAACTGATATAGTAACTTTATAACTCTATAAAGGATCTGATGAGACTTTAAAATATCATAATATAATTCATATGGAGTAGAAAAAAACAATGGTATAGTGTCTCCATGATCGAATAGGGTCACAGTAGGAAAATAGTGATCAACTGGATCACATTGACAATTGACCGAGTTTGGAGGATTTGAGGACTTGAAATTTGAACCATGGGTGGTGAGATCAGGTCAATACATTTGGAAAAATGGTCCAAATATATCCAAAGACATGGCTGTGCAACCAATGAAATATATAAAATAACTAAGAACAACATAGACAAGTGACACAGCGTAGGAAACCATGGAATTGTGAGGTTTCTCAATTGGAAAACTTGGGGGTTATAGGGTCTTTTGTGCATCCAATGGTTGAGGAAATGGTGTGGGAGGTATCATCACCTACATATTAGTCTACATATCATATTCCAAATCATAATTTGAAATATTCGAATGGAGGTGGAAGGACCTTTCAGAAGACAAATCAGAAACTAGTGAAAAATAACTAGGTTTGGGAGGAGAATTTGGTGAACTGTTTGGAGATTCTTCCAAGGAAGGGATGAAGGTTTCTGATTCTAATATATTAGAATGTGAATCAAAATCAGAGACATGGGAAATATTTTTGAATCAAGCACTCACGGCATACAAATTATTATCTTTTAGAGTGGCATAGAGACATTGTTCATGTTCGACAGAAAGCTTGCCTTCTTCTTTTCTTACAGAATCAGGAACATCAATATTATGTTCTTCAAGCATCTTGGTCATGATGTCCAATTTACTCCTGAAACAAGATTTCTCAGAATGGGTACCTTTGCAGCAATAAGATCACTTGGACCTCTCTTTCTTGTTCTTCATCTTCTTGGTTTTGGAATCTTCATTAGTTGAATTGGAGTCCTCTTCATCTGACAACATCTTTTCATTCATCTTTTGCTTTCCTTTGGATGTGATATTTTTGGAACTCTTTGCTGCATTGGAAGCAAGTGCATGGTCCTTGGAGTGAATCAAGGCCACCATTTGAACTAGCTTATCCTACTCTTAAGTGAGTGATTCTATGAATGCATCCAAGGTTGGCATCTTCTAATCGGGAACCGCAAGATTTGCAGCATGAAATGTAGACACAAATACTGAGTACTCAAGACTCAGTTTTGACAGAATGGAAAGGATTAACTGCTCTTATTTCTTCTCAACACTGCACTATTTGAGATGAAGCACTAGGTTCTTTTTTACGGACAATCCGTCAGTGCAGACACTAACCGATATCCCTAGTCCGAATGGTTAAGATCTAGAACAAAAGCAGTACAAAACACAAAGATCTGTCCTAGATTAACCAAATTGAAAGAGGTGTGAAGGAATGAATTACCTTATGATTGTAGTGCTATCTCCTCGCTTGATGTAGCTCATGATATTCATATCTTCAGCTGCAAAACAAGTGGAAACATGCAAATACCAATAACATGCAAATATGGATTAATCTAAATTACCAGTCAAATAAGCCAATTCAAAATATCTTAACGTAACAAGACTTTATGGAAAGAATCTGTATTAATGTAAATGTAAGAATTACATAGGGAGAGATTAAAACTGATCTTTGACATCGCAACTTATTCCAAATGGTCCTAGCCTCAAATATCCAAGCTTTTTTCCTCCTAATGGATGAAAGGGAATAAGCTCCAGCAGAATTTCACCAGCATTTTAGTGCTCTATCTTTCTCCTCCCTAGCCATGGAGAGAGGGCTTGTATTTATAGGCCTAAATGGACATGAGAGGTTGAGAATATGTGGGATAAGCTCAAGGGATCATCCCCAAAAGATAAGGGAATCGAGTGCCACCCTTCCTAGCTCATAGGGATAAGCCTCCACGCAACCATGGGTTCCAGAAATCGCTCGAAGCTCCTCTTTTTCCTTTTAAACCAACAATACCGAACTTTGTCCATAGGAAACATGCGTATTTGGAGGGTGATGCACCTTTTCCAAAGGCAGAAGGTGTCACCAATGTGCTCTGTCAATGTGCAGAGCGTGTCACCAGGGGTCTGACACACTTTGTCTACGTGCAAGGTGCGTTGGGGGTGACAACAAAGGGAAAAAGGGGTAACCACAACTCTTCCTTCAATCAATTGGACTAAGTGATTTAGGAATTGGGGCAAGTGAAGGACAGAAAATTCATGATGACGATATTTTGGTGTAATAGAATGCCCTCAAAAGCATGAAGCTATTAGAATATGATAGGTAAAAAACTCTGAGAGATATGTCTCAAATGACTCCTAAGATGGCTGCCAACCAATACATCGCAGATCCATGTTGTTACCGATTGACTGGACACAATCATGTCTAACACAAGCATAGATCCATGATGGGATAATTACACAGCCACGACCAATACAAGAGTGGATCCGTGTGATATGACTAAAAAACTCTCCATCGTAGCTTGGGAAATATACATAAGTTAACCAGGGTCTTCAAACCAAACCCGCAATGATACGACTCTATCCACGTGATTACAATGTGTTGAAGTCGAACATGGTAGAAACCACTTGATTACCGGTCAATGATGTAAACCATTAACAAGTGCGAGGGAAACCATCATTGATGTCAATGATCCCCAAGGTATCATAGTACATACCGCTGAATGTGAATCAATGAGTTGAGGTCGAACATTTAGTGGAATATTTCATTTATAAGTAAATGATGTGAAATTACTGTTGAAAGCGAGGTAACCTAGCATTAAGGCATGCATGCCCAAGGTACTTGATTGGTTTCTAGGTTTAATCCTTGGATGATGAGTTGAAGTCGACAAGGATAAACCTGTCAAAGGAGGGCCATTATGTTTCCCCCATAATCGACATGAAACAAGTCAAGGTGTTTTGAGATTAATCGGACTGTATAGTAACTTTTGAGACTAACTCAGGGGTGACTGATGCAACAGAAGGTATAACGAATGCAGAGGTTAACAAAATTCCATTGAACGTGGAATGAATTGGCAACATTGACATGACGAGATGAACACCGAGACCTAATGCAACTAATGACTACTGCATTCTTCGGATGACCCAAAGGAGTATGATGACTCATGGAATTGGTGAGAATTGAGGATAAGTAGATTATCCAAGCGGTTTGAATGAGATGCAAACAAGTGCCATGTTCAAGAGTGACTACAAACTACCATCAATACAGATGAATACAACTATTTCCTTATTCCCCATCATGATTGATGAGTACCTATTTTTTTATTAACGAGTTTGAGGCAATGAGGAGGGTAATAGATGCTTGGTATAGCTCATCCTTCAGATGAGTCCAATCTCACATGTTTAACGAACCTGAGATAGGAAGGGTTCATCCTGGTAAGGGCCCTTCAATGTTACATTTTAACGAGTCCAAAGAAAGTAAACTCGATGCCATTTCATGTTTAGAGAGTCTGAAAGGACTAAATAAGACTCCAATGAGTACTTTTTTGAAAATTTTAGTCTCTTCACCCGAAAAAGGATAAAACAACATGAGAGAGAACTCTTCTAGTCATGATTAACCAAAGTATTCATTTTTCGTAAATAGTCTAACTGCTCTGAAAAATTGGTAAACTATCACCAGAAAGACGACCTTTCTAATACTTTTACAAGCGTGAAAGAATCAAGTTTGTTTGGCGATCTTTTCCTATTTAGGGAGTTTGAAAAGAGCTTAAAGGAGAACTCCAAGGGGGTTCCTTTTTCATAGAATTTCTACGAGCCCGAAAAAGAGATAAAAGCTAACTCAGTGACTTGTTCTCATGTATTTACGATCACGGGAAAGAACAAAGACTCAACTCAATACCTTTTATACTTAGTTTTAATGAGAAAGATAAATGAATAAAAAAAAATCTCTAAAGCCTTTTCACACTTGATAATGAGTATGAAAAGTCAACAATGGACTCCACCATAGTCAAAACATTACTCACCTCCACCTACGAGCTTCAGAATAAAGTTAAGAGCCATCACAAGGATTTAAAAAACAAAAATAAGATCAACTATAGTAAAAAACCCATGGAATAAAAAAAATTAAGAAAATAATATTCCATCTTAATATAAAAAGGGGGTGAATAGTAAAAAACAATTACAATTTCATTTTTACCAAGTTGAAAAGTGAGAAAAAACCTCTTTCAAGCTCGATCTTGCAGTGATGATTGCGGGAGCCTTGGTCGATTATTCAGCTTTTCGTCAGTTCCAGGTAATCCTAATCTCTCTTGACTTTGATTTGATGGTTGAAAATTTGATTTTGATGCATGTTTCAGGGGTTTTTAGGGCTCATTCCGTAGGCGCGCCCTGGGTGACGTGCTTTCCCTTTACGGGAAGTGCGTCACTCAACGGTGATGCACATCCCGCATGGGATAATTGTGTCCCTGATGCCCTATCTGCAAAGATGGGGTGTGTTGGTACAGATTGGCCCATGAAATTTGAGATGGGACTCAAAAAATGATTTCTAAGGCAATGGAATGGACCTAATGCCTATTATTTTGATGTTCATGCAGGGTTGATCCATCAAAATGGTGCAGTGGAAATAAGGTGAGCATGAATTGGAGGATGTGCAAGCCGCAAATGACCCCCATTCCATCACTGCTTTGAGGGAGCTCGGGTTGCCCAAATTTTTTCATGTACAGGGAAAGAGACCCCAAATACAACTATTGGACTATTTGATCTACATGTGGGATCTAGACCAACAACATTTTCGGCTTGGAGCACACATCCTCACTTTAGACACTGAGGATATAAACTTTCTAACCAGTTTATCTAGGCATGGAACCCTAGTGTCGCTATCCGGGCCTAGGGGTGGTGACCGGAACATTGAGGACTTTATTGCAGAGTTTTGTATTCCAGGCACATAGATGTTGGGTAGGAAAATCCCCATCAAGAACGTGTGGAACCGCCTGTTGAGGATCGTACTGTTCACAATTGAGCGATTGGCAGGTAGTAGGGCACCACATCAGGCCACTCGGGCTCACATGTTGTATGCCATCGAGTGTATGGCTCCAACGGTGTTTAACTGGTGCGAGGAGCTCCTCGCAAATTTGAAAGAAAAGTTGACTAAGTGCCGAAGAGGAGAGCTGAAGTAGTTTGTATATGGATCCATCGTAGTCTCTTTCTTCTTGGAGAGGGTTCCTCTTCTCCGTCCTCAAGTGGAGATCAGTGATCTTGATCCGCTAGATCTGCGTATGAAGAGGTAGATCGAGGTGATGGACTGCCATGGTGGCGGTGGGCCAATGATCACATACAGACCAACTTTCTTCAGGTGGATGCGTTGCCAGATTCTCATGGTTGAGGATTATCCGTATGTGGGGGGAGAATTTCGAGGATATCCCGACTTAGATCTTGCAGATGGAGAGCAGTGGGGAGATTCGATAGGTAAGAAAAAGACTCTCGTTTTTTAATGTATTTTATGATTTTTTCATTTTTTTGTAGTATTGATATCTCATATCTTACTTACACAGATATTGGCCCATTGATACCTACGGGATCCTCACCCATAGAGAGTCGAGGAGTGGTTCGTGAGATGGCAACGGTCCATGAGGAGGTGGAGGAGATAGATGAGTTGGAGGAGAACCTCTAGTGGCTGACTGCCGACATTCCAGACATCTCCATAGTTGATCTTCCCCGAAACTATCATCGTAGGACAACTGGAGTTTCGGGACATTTTGGTCGGTTACTCCGCTGGGTGGTTAGGGCCATCATATGCTACCACGAGCACCCTCATGGATAGGCTATATATGCGATGATGTACTGAAAGCCATAGGCTTCAGATTTTTGTAGATGTGACATACTGAAATCCATGAGCTTCATATTTTTTGTATCATTACCTTTTTGTACAACATTTTGGCAGACTTAATATGAAAGATTATCTAGCGATTTTTATAGAATGTGTTTTCACGATGGATACAGATATTACATATGTTTTCTTATACATTAATGAATAATTTACGTATTATGTCAATTTTTCATATTTAATAAAAATCCTTACGAATGTGCAATGTGCCAATCTAACATGAAGTTATCCAATGAATCAGAAACAATGTTCATACATATCGGAATATGTAGGTATTGAATAGACTCAAAAGACCTTTCCAAGAGACCTACTCACAGGAATAAGTGAAGTAGGATAGGATCATAGATAACATAGACTCGGTTTAGATGAGAGACCACCAGTTGAGAATCAAGGTAGATGACAACGTGGTCCACACCGAGGGAAAAGGCATTGGTCAATAATCCAATCACTGCATGATATTCGACGATGTTATTAGTTGCAGGACCTAGACAAGTTCCTCCTGAGCTTATAAGTTCACCGACAGGGGAAGAGAGTACCCAGGTTCCCAAGGGGAGGTTCTGGGTGTGTTGGCTAGCGCCACCCATGAATCCTTAGCAAGTTTCCATCTGCACATCCAAGCGGAAAATGGTATAAGCGAAAATCAATAGTAATATCCTAACACACTAAAATGAAAGTGTCACACCAACAAGCAAACGTCATGTACAATATATACACAGTACTGATGCAAAATAATTTAAGCATAGTACCATTTTAGGTAGAGCCCATTTCGGGGCTCCCCTAAGGATATTTCGTCATAGTCAACCAACTCATAAGATCCCTTCTCCAAAAAAAGTTTCACGATCTATGGGCCATGCCACATGGACTCAAGTTTGCTTGCCCCCAGCTTATCATGTTTTTGGTCCTAAGTCAGGACCAAATCACCCTCGTTGAAGGCATGGGGTTTGACATATTTTTCATACTAGTCCTTGATGCGTTTCTTATGTGCTTCTTTGGCCAGAGCTACATCACGATGGGTTTCTTCGAGTCTTGCTAAGTATAAGAATCGTTCTTCCTCAGTAGTCGTGTTCGGTAAAAGTTCAACGCCTAGTTTCAAGGACGGGATTTCGCACTCGACAGGAAATACTGCCTCTAGTCCATACACCAACTGAAAGGGTGTGAAACCAGTGGCGGTCTTAATGGAAGTATGCTATGCCCAAAGGGATGAAAAAATAATCACATGCCAATTTGACTTGTGAGTGCCTACCATGCACTGAATCATGGTTTTCAAGACTTATTGATGGCCTCTACTAGTCTATTTGCTTGAGGATAGAAGGGGGTTGAGTTTTGATGACGAAATTACAACTTGGTGCTTAATTCATCTACCATATTATTTTGGAAATGTGATCCATGGCCCGTGATGATGGCTTGTGGGACTTCGAATCTAGCGATTATTTGATTGAACATAAAGAGTGCGACAGTTTCGCTGTCTTCCTTGTATGTAGGCATATCCTTAGCCCATTTGGTAAAGTAGTCTAGAATGACAATGATATAACCATGCCCCTGGCTGAGGTAGGCTTACAATGCATGAATTCAATGCCCCATTTTCTCGAAGGGGCTAACGACGATAACTAGATGTAGTGGGGTTGGGTGCGAGTGTTTTTTATGATGAAAAAGATGGCAGGAAGGACACTTCTTGAATGCTTCCATACAATATTTGAAGATGGACGACCAATAGTAACCAATGTGTAAGATCTTTTGCGCTGTATCCATCCTAGAAAGATGTCCGCCACATGCTCCCGAGTGGCAATCATTTAAGACATGCTCAACCTCCTCATGAGTTAAGCAGCATCGTAGGATGGAATCAATGCCACGACGATGTAGAGTATCACCGATGATGAGGTAATATTTCACATGGTGGTGGATACGACGATGTTCATCGCGGGATAAGTGAGTTCCAAAGCATTGTGTCTGGAGATATAAGGTGATATCTCCGTACCAAGGGTCAAAAGTATTGATAAAAAACAATGACTCATCGGGGAGAGAGCCAATGGGCTCAGATTCTTGATTAGTACGGGGAAGATCACAAATGAGCTCTGTGAATACTAATGACTTTTTGGATTTAGCCTTTTCAAACTCGAGATTGAATTCTTGGAGAATCACGATCTAACACGATTATTTTCCCCCCAGTACCTGACATGTGACGACGTGGTACATAGGGTTAGAATCGATGATAATAGTAGTAGTCTGGAGAAGGATATAGTGACAACAATTCTAGACAACGATGACGACTACCAAAGCTAAATTCTCAACATGCGAATAACGGGTTTCAGAGTCTATGAGACCCTTACTCAGGTAGTAGATCACATGTTCCTGTGCGTTTCTATCTTCTTGCACTAAATCCATACCAATAGTTGAGGTAGAGGCAACAAGATAAAGGATGTAATCCTTGGTGTAATCCTGCTGTTGTAACATGGGTGCATGGGTGATGGCGTGCTTGATATTGTCAAATTCCTTTTGGGCATAATCATCCCAAATAAACTAGACATCCTTATTTAACAATCACATGTAAACCTGTGTTTTTTCTGCAAAAATGCACACGAAACATCGCAGGTAGTTTGCCTTCCCCTGCAAAATTTGAAGTTCCATAATGTCTGTGGGTGGGGGTAGAGCTACAATGGCCTCTACCTTGAGGGGATCAATGCGGATCCTGTTTTTGGAAATGATGAATCCAAGGAGACGTCCGGACTCCACACATAATATGCACTTATGGGGATTTAAACAAATGTTATATTGTCGACATCTGAGAAACATAGCCGTCAGATGATCAATGTGAAGTTCACGATGATGTGAATGAGTAGGAAATTCATCGAGGTAGGGTTCCACAAAATCCTTGATGTTGTGAAAGGCATATGACATGGCTCGCTGGAATGTTGCACCAACATTTTTAAGGCCAAAAAGTAATTTGCGATATGCTAATGTACCCCATGGGCAGGTGAAAGCAGTTTTATGTTGATCGATTGGGTGGATTTCAATCCGATTGTAGCCAAAAATTCCATCCATGAATGAGAAGATGACACTTCTTGCGTGATTGTCAATGATTTGGTTGATAAACGGGGTAGGGTAATTGTCCTTAGGAAAAGCCTTATTGAGATCCCTGTAATCAACGCAAACTCTGATGGTTCTCTATTTCTTCGTAACCAGGACGACATTAGAGACCCAATTTGTCAAGGGGACAAGATAAATGAAACCAACCTTCAACATATTTTCAATCTCTGCTTTGATAGCCGCAATATTTCTAGGGTGCACTAGACGGAGTTTTTGTCGAACAGGTTTTGCGTCGGGATACGTTGTGATTTCATGCATAACAATAGCGGGATCAATCCCGAGCATTTCATCCTAGCTCCATGCAAATACATCGTGAAATTGTTTAAACAAGGCCGTATAGTTTGAGTTCATCAGAAGAACAAGTTTGGCCAATGTGGATGTGTTCCACGACGCCTGGTTTGACTAAGATGTCTATGGTGGTGGTAGGCGTAATGTTCGCCAAATTCCCCTCAGTTACAATATCCTAGGTGAGAATAAGATATTGAGAGTTGGGAAAGACATATGGTGAAACAATGGTGTGAAACGTGTTCTCTACTATGTGGAACAACAACATGAAAGACGATCGATGATGATAATATTCCCATGGAGGGTCATCCAAGCTCATGATCTCCATAATTGATTCATCAGAGTGAAAAGTCTGGAGCAGATGATCTGATGATGGCGAGGATAAGTTCCGCTGAGATGGAAAAGAACTTGAGTCGGATGCCACCAAGTGGTGGTCATCAGATAAATTTGATACCGATTGGATGGCCTCATAAGTGGATTCAACAAGGTTGAGAGGCATCGTATCTCTAATCAAATCGATATGATTAAGATTGGGAATAATCCAAGGGTCCATCGAGTTGGAGGAGGATGGGATCATGGATGAGATCATGTCCACCGTAGAAACATGGGATGGGGGATCTAGTGTTGGAAAGACTCCCATCAGTGATGAGTCTTTTAGGATTCCTACCCACACACTCTCATATATTTGCGATGAATGTCCTAAAAGAGGGACATTATCTGCAGGATGAGTGGTGTTTTCCGGTGTACAAAAATATAACTGGTCGATAGTGACAATTTTCCCATAGTGGGGAAATTGCACAATGCGGAAGACAAATGATACGACCGCAGTCATGGAATATAACCAATTTCGACCAAGTAAGGAGTTATAATCCAATGGGGCGATGACTACTTCCATGTTAATGGAAATGGTCTTGTCTCCCAACTCAATGACTAACAATTGTAAGAGCCCGTGTGGTTGAAATCCATGACTGTCAAAAGCTTTCAAAGTGGTAGGGGAATGGTTCAATTCGGGAGAGCCGATGGCTCTCCAGCAGGACATAGACATAATAGAAGTAGATGCTCCTTCGTCTAAAATAGTGCGATGGATATTTTTCCCAGAGAAATTGGTGACAATTTGAAATGCCAACTGATGGGAAAGCCTCAGCTTGAAATATTCCGATCTAAACATGATCGTGTTAGAGGAATCCAGATCCACTGCTTCAATGGAATCTAGGAGAGTCTTACACTGATTGGGATAGTTTTGTAAGACTTCCAGCGTCGGCATAACACATGGTGCTTGGGATAGATATTCTAAAATATTGTAGTTTTGGGAAGCACAAGCATTAGGGTTGAAAATGGCTTTTCGAATTGTGCTTTTTGGTGGATGCAATACTACATATGGTAGAGGTTTCTCTGTGGTCATAGGACCTTGTGGTAGAGGAACATTGGATGTAGGTGGGGAGGATTTTTTAGTATTACCTCCATTGGATTCCTTATTAGGAATTGAGTCATATGTATGTGACCGAGTAGATAAGTTGACCGTTTCGTTGTACATCATGAGAACATTAGTGTTCGTGGAGGGTTCTCCTTGAGAAGGAGTTGGTTTTTGTACAACCATTTGCTGCTTTTGTGTGGGGAAGGGGTCCGTTAAAACTACGGGTGGATGTTTTCCCTTGAGAAACTTTTGGACCTATTCACGATGTGGACATTCTTTCATGAAGTGATCGTCACCGCACAATATCCAAGGATACTTGGCCTTCCATTTCCGTTTTGTGTCATTGGGATCATGATTGTTTTTGTACTCCTGCTGGTTATAATACTTCTTGGATTTTCCTTTGTTCTTCTTTTTACCATTGGAATTATGAGATGAAGCAGATTGGATTGAATTCACCTCCGCACTGGAAGCAAGAATGGGTGACTGGTTAGTATTGTTCCCAGCATGTGACAAAGTTGGGATTGGATCCATGTGGTTCTGTGATCCAACTGATTGGGTAGCAAGCTGGGTATGAATAGAACCAATGATTGCATCGTCATGTCATCCCGTGGGAGGATTTTTTGGGTCATGTGTGGGGCATGGGGCATTAGGAATAATGTCATATAACGTGCCAGATTGAGCATAAACTAGGTCTAGGTACTGATCACGTGAGATGGGTTGTTCTTCCATAACGACCCCCCCATAGAAACGTCTTTAGCTATGATGGGTAATAATGAATTTGTAAACCAATCGACAAGTAGTTGATCCGAAACGAGAGATTTAATAAGCCAATGTCTCAGTCTCCACTCATGAATCTAATCAGAAATGTGAGTGGAGGTTGATTGTTGGAGAGACATCAAAAGATCTGTGCCGGTTTCGTAGTAGATTAGTAATTGAAAATGAGTAAAAAGAGCCATAGCTAAAGATATAAAATCAACGAAAGAGTGTGGTGGTAACTCAATGTACCACTTTGTGGCGGGTACCGGTGAGCGTTCGTTGAAAGAGCCTCAAACAGATAAAATTGTCCATTAACGAGTTTGAGGAGCACCACAAATAATATGTCATCACGTGGTTCTTAGGATACTCACCGGGTTTGCCCTCAAATTTGGGTATGTCCGATGGTAACTTCATAGGAATGGGTGGCCAATTCAGGCCATATTGGATGGGATCATTGGTCAAACGTGGCAGATCCAGCAAATATAACATAGCCAGAAATAGTAACTGCTGGTTTGGCTATGGATACTGGTAATATTGATAAGGCATCTGTGTACCATTAGGACCATGGATCGATTGATCATAAGGTCTTCCCATAGGGGGTTGGCCACAGGGAGGTGGTCCTACAATGTTAGGAAGTGGACCCGATGGGGGTCCTCCTCCAGAATGTGGGGGCCCTCCTATGGAGTACGAAGGGTCCTCCAGATGGTGGAGGTGGATGTGGGACAAGTGGTGGAGGAGGGGGTGGGACGGGTCGGGGGGGGGGGGGGGGGGGACGCGGGCTGGGGGTCCAGTTGGTGGAACATTATGATGCCCCCATGGGGTGTTCATGTTTATGAGATAAGGTAATCCAGGATATATAGTTCCTGGATAGTTTTGACCCATCGCTACATTATGATTACCCGAATATGTATGCCCCCATGGGGGTTGGGCCCAAGTAGACGGTCCCCCCACTTGATAATCCCACATAGGTTGTCCCATGGCTGGGAGTGAACTCCCAACCATATTGTAGTTCATATATGAAGGATATCCTCCACTTACATTTTGTCCGTTAACTAGAGGATGCCCCCTAGTTAGATTTTGTCCACTAACTAGGGGTTTCCCCCCAGTTAAATGCTATCCACCAACTGGAGTTTGCCTGGTAATTATGTGTTGACTACTGACCATAGGTTGACCCGTGATCATGTATTGACCACTAACTAGAGGGTATACTCAACTCGAGTTTTTAGTCGGAGGTAGTGTTCCAGTGATGAAGTTAATTCTAGCTGAAGGTTTCCCTCCAGTCGTTGGGGTCAACAAGGGTGTAGAACTGATTGAATGGTTTTGATGCATACTAGATAGAAAAGAAGGTTGGCCTAGTTCATAGGTGGTCATGTTAGGCATGGATATTCTTGGTGAAGAAAGGGTAAAAGAATGTATAGGGGAATGATGTTCAGTTGCCTCCAGAGTGGAACGGGGAGGGAGGCTTTGGCACCTTACCTGCTCTCCTAGTATCCGTAACCGCTTGATAGTATCATGAATTGGTGCAAGAAATACCTCGTTCAGAATATATATAGTAGGGTGCGGGTGCGGTGGAGTCTCCACAATAAGAGGTGAACCAAAATCGGAAATGACATGTCCTAAGGAGGTCCCCTAAAATGATGCGGTTGGACCAAAATCAGTTGCTATTGGGTCGTATGGGGGTCGAGTGTAGATCCAGTTGACAGCTCCAGCGTTACCTTCAAGCGAGTGATAAAAAGATGTGTCATGCAAAGGAGGTTGTTCCACCATCACTGGTCACATGGGATCAATAATAGGTGGATTGACATAGGGAGACAAGTTTCCCCTTGATTTTGGGATAATAATTCCTTCTTTGCGCAATCCAGATGTAGTAGGTTAGTCCATGCTTGCTCCTGACTAAGGGGATATTCAGGTGGAAAATTCAATATTCCGTGGGATCTTCTTAAGGGTTGTTCAGCCAGGACGACTGATGAAAGCTTTCTCCTAAAAATTTTCTAAAGAAAAAAACACACTTCAAGTCCTACTCAAGCTAAAGCTGCAAGCAAACTTATATGGTAGGTGGGATCAAGGTTTGGAACCTCACATGAGTATCAAGGCATCGTAACTCCCAATATACAACAGGGTCCAATAGTAATACTTGACCCAATCTTTCACAGCACTAACCAGTGAGGATTAGGATTGTACCCCTGACCGTATTACCTAACTACCTGGCAGTACGTGCATAGTAGCTCCCCAAGTGTTGTTCTCAGTGTATTGCCACGCCAAGATGGCCAATGGTTGACTCGTATGGTTTCAGGAACCTAGTGGGGTCTCCCGATATACACAATGTACGTGGGAGCGCCAATCCGTAGTAGTGCTGTCTAATGCACAACCGTATGACATGAGCCTTACTATATACTATCGAGTACATGAAGTACCTTTCTATATAACCGAAGGTACGTGAAAGGCCGTTCGATATACCGACTGGAACATGGAAGAACTGCAAGTGCCCGAGATGCAGTGCAGGTAGATAACGATAGCTACTACGTTTTAAGACATCAGAACACGTCTCTACCCTATCACACGAGTTTCTATAAAATTTTAACCTAGGCTACAACTTGATTTTATCATATACGGTTAGGTGAATGCATGAAGTGTAGACTCATAAAGTAAACAAAATGCACAACTAAGCTAAATGAAGTGCAAGTCTTCCGTTTTTTCGATGAAAACTAGCTAAAGGAAGGGGAGATATTTTCTTTTCCGAAAACAAATGAACAAATTACCCTTACTACTTTCTTTTTCAATCAATCCAAAAGACTACATACACTCTTTCATTTAATCCAACAAAACGAAAACAACATACCAAACTAAGAATATTTTTCTTTTTCTTTTCAACTAAGCTAAATCTATGAGCAAAAATGAAAAGATGAACTTCTCTTTGATTGCAATAACTCCGATTTGAAAACAAATAACAAAAGAAGTGAAAGGGAAATAAAAAATATGAGAGCATTCACTAACTTTTTCAATACTTCGAGAAGGCCTAAATTCACTTAATCTTTCTGTGGGGATGAAAAATGAACTTTTCAATACCAAGAAGAGACAAGCACTCAATTTTTCAGCTCTTCCAATGATTTTTTAAACAACTATCCAAAGCATGAAGCACTCTTCTCAAAAATTTCAAGTAATCCACTCAAAATGAAGAGAATAAGAATTTTTTATTTTCCAAACTAATGCACTAAAAAACCTGAGAATGATATCACTTCTTTGATTTTGATCCAAAATACTAGAGACTAGTTACTACTGCAATCTTTAAACAACAGAAGTTCTCAAGAAGTCAAAACACCCAAACATGTAATCCAACACAAAATTCACACCAAATTGCGCAAGAATCACAACAACCTAGTTTTTGGAGGGCTAAGAAATCAAAGAAAACAAATCAGAAATATTAAAGGGAGTCACAAGATTGGTTGCACTCGCGAGGAATTGAAATTGCCCACGATTGGAGAAACAACCGCTTGACTAACTAGGACTCAAATCAAGCTCTAAATTCCAAAATAAGCCAAGGACAAAGCACATTGAATCTGAGAATTACTATGGCTGCAATGAGTGAGACATAAACCTCAGAAAACCAACCAAAAACCAATTTTGTGGGATTTTGAACTTATGCACTAAGCTTTACAGGGTGATGCACCCTGCAAGTATACACCGGGGCATTAGAAGGCCAGTGACGTGGGTTGCGAATAGGGTAAGTGCGTCAGTGACGCGGGTTGAACACAGACAAAGAGCATCAGCGATGCAGTCTGCTTCAATTAAAAAGACGTCATAACTACAGTGACACAGGCACAGAACTTCCCAGGTGCATCGGGCAAAATCCAACTTTGAAAAAATGAAAAAATCCCAAGAGTAAAGAAGGTAAATGGCTAAGCTAAATATCCCAATCAGAGGCTGGATCACCCAGTATCTCTCTAAGAAACAGATCCAAGAGAAAGAGGCAATTTAGAGGCTAATGGAGAAAAACAAAGAAAACAAAAATCACAAACAAAACAAATCACATACAATGGGAAACTCCCCAGTATGGCCTCCATTCTTGTTTACGGACAATCCCTTAGTGTGGACACTAACCGATCTCCCTAGTCCGAATGGTTTGGATCTAGAACAAAAGCAGTACAAAAGACATAGATCTTTCCTAGATTAACTAAATTGAAAGAGGTGTGAAGGAATGACTTACCTTATGATTGTAGAGCTATTTACTCACTTGATGTATCTCATGATCTTCAGCTGCAAAACAATGCACACCAAGTGGAACAGTACAAATACCAATAACATGCAAATATGGATTAATCTAAATTAGCAGTCAAAGAAGCTAATTCAAAAGATCTTAACACAACAATACTTTATGGAAAGAATCTGTATTAATGTAAATGAAAGAATTACATAGGGAGAGATTATAACCGAGCTTTGACATCGCAACTTCTTCCAAACGGTCCTAGCCTCAAAGATCCAAGCTTTTTTCCTCTTAATGGATGAAAGGGAATAAGCTCAAACATAATTTCACCAGCGTTTTAGTGCTCTATCTTTCTCCTCCCTAGACATGGAGAGATGGATTGTATTTATAGGCATAAAGGGATAGGAGAGGTTGAGGATTTGTGGGAGAAGCTCAAGGGATCATCCCCAAAAGATAAGGGGATCGAGTGCCACCCTTCCTAGTTCATAGGGATAAGTCTCCACATAACCATGGGTTCTAGAAATCGCTCGAAGTTCCTCTTCCTTTTAAATCAACAATGTCGCACTTTGTCCATAAGAAACATGTGTCTTTGGAGGGTGGCGCACCTTGTCCAAAGGCAGAAGGTGTCATCGATGTGCTCTGTCAATGTGCAGAGTGCATCACTAGGGGTCTGACGCACTTTGTCAACATGCAAGGTGCGTTGGGGTGACAACAAAGGGAAAAAGGGGTAACCACAACTCTTCCTTCAATCAATTGGCCTAAGTGCTTTAGGAATCGGGGCAAGTGAAGGACACACAACTCATGATGATGATATTTTGGTGTAATATTTCTTGAAATTTGAGATGGATTCTTCCATTGTATTGAAATTGCTTGGGCTCTGTGAGATCAACTCAATTTCCAATAGATGACCTCTGAGCTCATCTTGCTTTCCAAAGAGGGACTCCATCTTGGTCCTCTTGGTCCACACTTTATTTGGAGTTGTCAGAGTATCAACATGGAATAGAATATCCAGGGAGACAGAGAGGCAAAGCAAACCATAACCTTCATCAAGCCTATTTAACCACTTAGCTTTTTGTGCAACAACATTTGGCTCAGTTTCAAGCCCCATAATGAGTCTATAAAGACCTTTACTTCGAAGCTGGATTATCATGAGGGCCTTCTAATAATCACATCTTGATTTTGATCCATGTTGGTGCACTCCTAGTGATGGCAATAACCTGCAAAAAATAATCTGGAAATTGCTTTGAATCAGACAAGCTCCGATACCATATGAGAATTTAGATTGCCTAGATCTAGATTCAATAAGACAACTTCACTTAGAATATTTTCAGAGAATATGAGAAAAATAATATAGAAGGTAACTTGAGAAAAACTCACCGTATATTATTCATCAATAAGTTTACAATATTTAATACATCCTCAAGAGAGAATTTGAATGCCTTGGAGGCTAGTTTTAAAAGCTCACAAAAGGTAGGCTTACTAAAAACAAAAAAAACAACCATAGTAGCAAAATCACTTTCCAAATCAGTCAAGGACCTCATGAATTAGCTAAATCAGGTATGGCAACTAATGAGTGATGAAAAAGGAAAAAAGATGTTGGATTTTGGAGAGAAAAATATGGAGGATGTGTTGGCCTAAAACTAGACAGCTTGCCAAGTTCATAAAAGCACCTAGCTTTATCCTTATCCACTGAAAAGTAGAAAAAGTAGGACAAAACTGTGTAAGGCGTGAAAGCGCTCTTACTAATTTAGAACAGTCATAAAAGCAACATAATCTTATCTAGAATCTTTCTAAGTGGGATCATGTGGATAATGATGGCAAGTGATGAGCCAAAAGAGGCAAGTTAGGGCCAACTACCTAGTCAAACACCCAAGAAAGTATCAAAATGATTAATATTTTATATCCTAAGGTTAAAATGGGTTTTTAATTTTCTAACATTGCTACAGACCCATTGAATAATATGTTGTCGACCTAAAATAGCCTCTTTTTCTTCTTATGTCTTGGCATGTTTAATGAAATATCTCCTCCCTATAGTGTCCATATTTGAAGTTCCTTATGATATGGATAAGCCACTTGCTTATCCTAGAGATCCTCTTATTTGATAATGAGTGAGATATCTCTTTGTAATTGAGGGGGTGGAGTATGAGCTATTTGAGACTTCATCCTTGGAGACTATGGAGGGAGATCCATATTTTGAGTCCTTCAACTCTTTATAATGACATGGAGAGGATGGAGAATCCTTGTTTACAAGAAATGCAACAAGAGAAGGATGAGAAAGAGGAGGACTATCTTCTCTAAAGTCATACTTCTGTTGTTTACCTTTGGAGCATCTTGGGTCCTGTGGAACATGAGTCAAGACTTTGGTTCAAAGGATATTTTCTTCTAGAATTTTTATTCGTGACCTTTGCAAATTCTTAATTGCTTTTGTCATAGGTTTTTTGGATATGGATATACTATTGTTCTTTTTCCTCCTAATCTCTTTTCCTTTTTTGGATTTTTGTTAGTGAATCCTCACCGAAATATTAGGGGCTCATGGCTGGGTGTGTTCCTTCGAATTCACCATATTTGTTGTAGTGTGGACAACTAATCTTTAGGTGTCCATGAGTTTTGCAATGCCTTCATCTGAATGTGACATTATTGTAGTACAATGTATGCATGAAATGGTGATGCACATCCTCAATCATTATAACATCCATGATCCCTTGAACTTTGTCCATCTCCACACAGATAGTGGCCACTGAGGTGATAGTTTTAAATTTAGTCTCTAGGGCCATTTTGAGGAAAGTACCTAGGGAGTCTCCTATTATCTTAAAGACCTTTTGGTCCCAGAATTCAATAGGTGAGCATGGCCATTTTACCCATAGTGCTAGAGTATGGACACTCTCCCGTATAGGATAAAAAATTGCATGCCATCTAAACAAAGTGAGGGATGAGATGCCCCAGAACCATGGTCCGTCCATGGATTTTTTTAGACGATCCTCCACTAAATTGAAAATGAAGATGATGTACCCTCAAGCCCCCACATGGGTGAGAGGATAGTAGTCGAAAATGTGATCCCAAGTTCTATTAACCCGTTTTTTTAGGTGTTGTTCAAAGAATATTCTTGCACGAAATATTTCTATTGGGGATTTTTTCTGTATAAAAGATTACATTGTCTCTAAATAGGGTCGGATCCAGCACTACTTTCATATTTATTTATCGCTTCCTTATGCACCTAGGCTTTCTATATCATCGACATCAAATAGTAGTTGGTTGGTCTTGGGGGGTCTAAAGGGTGTTTTTTGGATGTGTATCCCCCATGGGCATAGAGGGTTCCTTCACTCAAGGGTTCTTAGAAGATTTTTCAGAGAAGAAAGAAAGTGGGTGATTCAGAGGAATGTGATTGTGGGCAAGGGGAGAGGTGATTGAGGGATAGGGTCTTGACATGGTGTTTATTAAAAGAGGCATGTAGGGAAAACCTGGGAATAGGTGAGGAGAAATCATGGTATGCTGAGGGTGATGAAATGGGCCATGCTTGTTCCTGAGAGCAGTAACAGTTAATGATAGGGGATGAGGTTTGATAGGAGAATGCGATCTAATAATTATATATGAATCGAGGTCATGTAGTTTGTAATATTTTTCTAGTTCCAATTCTTGAAAACAAGCAATGCATTTCCCATTGTAATTTATAAGTGTTATGCTTTCTACATTAGTATATTGGATCATCCATTCAATTGATTATGATAAAATGGGTTCTACCAGGAATATTGTGCAAGTGGTATCTTCTAATATTATAGAATACATTAACACCTATATTCCTGCTTGATGGGTCACTAAGAGGTATCACATTAGGGTAATACTCTTCCTTAAATTTTCTATATAATTCTCCCCATCTAGAAAAATTAAAATGAACACTAATATAGGTGTCGATATATTTAAATATTAGTTTAACTAGCAAAAATTCAAGTTTTTGTAACTGAATTATAGGCACAAAAGATTTCATTTCATCATTCATCTCACTCTCAGTTGCTTTTGAAATTTCAATGTTTTTTTCTTCTTCTTTACTCTGGGTGACTACTTTGGAGTTTTGGGAGTGGATTTTCTTGGAGGCATAGTTACTACACTTACTATAAAGCATAGAATTATTAAAGTGAATCTTTGGAAAAGAACATAATATCCTACTTTATTTTCCTATTCCCAAGTTTTGAAACAAAGCTTTACATTAAATTTTATTTGATCCGAAAAATTCCCATCGATTTTACTATTTAGTCTCTTTGAAAACTGAATAAAGTGAATTTGGCTTTGATTTACTCACCTTTGCCAATGACCATTTATAGCTTACTGACATAAAACTTTTGAACATGCTCCGCAACCATGCAATGGAATAAATAATACCAAAAGATTTTTAGAAGAAAATTGTAGCTTGTCGATGTTTAAAACCTCGAAAACAAAAATATTTAATCCGTGTATCTTCAATTAATAAGATTTTGTAAGGTTTACATTGTTATGTCACCACAAATGTTTGATGGTACACAACTGAATTTGAATTTGGGAATGTTTAAATGGCAAGTTTCTTATGTTGTGGAGTGCTAAAGTCGCTTTCGGTTTAACAAGCATGTAGGGTAGATTTCCCACTTTTGCTATATGCAAAGTGGGCTAAGATTCTAACTTTCGTCGGATCATAATTCTCACTTTAACTTAGCTTAAAGCTTCACACTACGCCAACATCGATAAAGGAGTCTACATATTGCATTGGAGATGGTTTATCACTTTTCACGGAGGTGAAACTTAACTTTGAAAGGAAAGGAAAGTGGATGAATGGTGCGGTGAGTATGGAAGTATGTGGTGGGATTGAAACACATGTTTATATGCTCCTCTCAATTGCCAAATTCATTGGCATAAGCATTGGTTTTGTTTCAAAACTATACATAATTGTTTTGTGCATTGGTATTGGTATTATCTATAACGATGTGTCTTTCCTTTCAACTTCGACTTCAGATCAATATGCATAAGTTTATCTTGTTATTTTATCTCTCTACTTGAAATTGCATGTCTTTGGTTGTTTCTTCAGTTCTGCAAATTATATCTTTGGTTGGATATAGGGACATGAATCTCATCTTCCTTTCCTAGAGCCTTGTGTGATCTCAACACTACATGCCCAATTGTTGAATGCGTTGCACAACTTGATATTGTGGTGACTAACATGAGGACAAGTAACTTGTGACAACTTTGGTAGGTTGATGCATTGATATAAATGATGTTTAATTAACCCTATACATCATATCAATCCTATAACCAGGTGCTTTTGAATTTCTTGGTAAATTTGATGTGGTAGAAGCTTTTAAATATCAAAGTGTTTTTAAATATGCATTGGCTTCATGCTCACTAATTGAGAATTAGTCTGCAACGTTAATTATGATGGGATCACAAAGACCGCATTGTATTGCATAGATTGAGTTATTTACTAGAGTGTAGCTTACCTAATCTCCTTGAAGACAACATTTTATTGAAGAGCTTGTAATTTCTACTCAAGTAAGTTTGTCCTTGAAGATGTTTTCTCTATTTTCTATTGTTGGAGTTGTGCTCAGTGGCAAGGATAACTATCCAAAATGGTCGAGGAAGATCATGCATACCCTCATCTTCAACAATTCGTGGGATGAATTTGTGAAGGAGAAAGTGATGCTACACCCAAAGAGCCTAAAACATACAAATATATTTCCATATGGAAGAGTAGAGATAATAAGGCATATGCATTGGTAATGGATATAGTAAATGATGAGGTGAGTTGACATATTTTATCTACTAAGAACTCTTATGATGATTTGAAGAAGCTGAAATATTTTATGAATTTGTCATGTACCCAATATCCTCATGATGAAATTGGGGCTGTGGAACACCCAAATTATTAACCAAAAACAACTTTTATATTCAATTTCGTTTTTCCATTGTTTAAATTAAATATTTACAGCGGAATTTGATATATACATGATCACTCTGAATATATATATACATATACAAAGATATTGTAGGAAATTTCTACATGAATGCAATCACATAATGCCAATAATTTCATGCAATTAAATAATCATATAACAATAATTATGTTAAATACATACAAATATAAACACAACATATTTTATACACAGGTGGAGACTTATATGAAAAATATAACCAATTGACTATAGACCAAGGACATTCCTCTCAGACATAGGCTTTATCAACCCATATATTTCTTTGAAAGGCCACCTCTGAGATGGGGGTATTAAACCACTATAGGGTATTGAGTTATATCACTACAGTTATCCCAATCCGCTAGCACTCATTCCCCATCATCCTGCGCAGCCCAAGTAATGGGGCTCCCTTCTGTGAGTTAATAGTCCCTCAGGTTTGTTACCCCAATTCCCTTCTAGGGATACAACATAGGACGACTAGGAAATATCCGTGCTAGGACTCCAGGGAACTCAACTGTTCTCGGTATGGGTCCAGATTGTAGTACGGGTGACGGTGGTACGGATGATGGTGGTTCAGATCTGACAACAACTAATGGCTCAATAATGGGAGAATGATGCATAATGAACTAGTTCTTGATAATTATGTATATGTTGAGAACTAGCCAAGTGGCATGCAAGGCTAAGGAGAGCTAGACACTAGCATGTATCCCAAATAAGAAAAAGGAAGATGTAGACAAAATAAAAGGAGAGAGAAAAAGATAATATTATGGTATTTTCTCGATAACTTTTGATTCTGAACTTAGAATTGGGAATTCTTGGTACCATTGGAGGTCTCGACGAGAGCTACAACATTTGTGTTTTGATTTTTTTCGAGATTTTGCACCTATTTTCTAGGGCATACATTTTAGTATTTATGGGAATAAAGCATCTTTCAAAAGATGTTTTTTGAAAAGCATCTTTTGAAAGATGCTTTATTCCCATAAATGTTAAAACACATTCCTTGAAAAATACATGAGGAATCTTGGAAAAATCAAAACACAAAAGTTGTAGCTCTGGTCGACACCTTTACAACAATACTAAGAACTCCCAATTTAGAGTTCAAGATAAAAAATTATAACAAAAATACCATACTATTCTCTTTTTCTCTCTCCTTTTTTCTTATATCTCTCTTCCTTTTTCTTATTTAGAATACATTTTGGGATTGGTAATTTTTTATGACTCATGGGGAGTTCACCTTCTCCCCAGTAACCCCAAGGTTTGGGATAAATAACCCAGGTTAAGGCTAATGCACTTTAATTAAAGAGGCTTTTGTAAAACTTAGGATAAAAATGTATAGTAAGGATAGTGACTTAAATTATAAGTCACTAAGGTCATCTCCCCCTTAGACCCCCTTTTAACTCTTCCCCTTGTGGAATCATATCCCTCATCTCTTCTCTGTCCTTCTTAGTTTGTAATAGTCATGGATTTTATATTAATATAAAATGTATATAATTACATTATATGTTCACACTAGATAATTCATGTCATACTTTTATCCATTTCATTAATATTTACATGATTACATTCTGGGGTAAAAAATAGGGTGTCACTCACACTCAGAATTGGACCAAATTTAATTGTTGTGGAAGGATAATGATGCTACGACTGTGGCATCTGAGATAAAATCCATTATGCACTAAATTGATGCTAATGGTGTGAAGGTATACCTTTATCTCATTGCATTCATCAATGCCATTTACCCCACATCTTCACACTCTCTTGAGTCACTTCAACGTAGTGGCCATTTAAAAGATCTCAAATTTGACACTTTGGTGGAGAAAATTGTAGAATGAGAGAAATAATTTGGAAAGAAGCTAGGTTAATCCATTGGAGAGACTGTGTGCCTTACTTAAAAAAGGAAGAATCAATCACATGATTATTGTAGAGGAGAAGGAAACAAAAGAGGATGCAGAAGGAACAAGTTTGGAGGTAGGAGGGGTAGATGCAACCATGGTGAGATATATGATCATTAATGTGTCCGATGTGGCAAGAAAGGACATGAGGACAAGACATGTACAATTGCATGGGAGAAGATCACATATAAGAAAGAGTAGAAATAAGACAGAGGTAAAGCTCCTAAATCTACTAATTTCATTGTTTCACATTGTAATGTTGGCATAAACAAAGTTCAGTTCAATACTTCATTTACATATTGGAGATATTCTTGGTTGCTTGATATTGGTGCAATTTACCACATGACATCTAGAAAATACTTATTTGAAGAATTGAATGACAATGTAAATGGTATGGTATAATTTGTAGATAAATCCAACCTCAAACCTAAGGGAATTGACATCATCGGTCTCAAATTGCCTAGATTCCCATACTTTTTGTTACATAATTTTCTTTATCTTCCAAGGTTGCAGAGAAACTTGCTATCTCTTGTGCACATTTGACGGAAAGGCCATTCCATCCACACACTCCGAGGGAAATTTGAGATAAGGATATCCTTTGAAAACCAAATCATCATTACTAGATGGGAATATGAGATACTGTTGAAGCTGAAAGGGACATATGCAAGAGCTTAGACTATTGCATACCACTCAGCATGAAGAAGGTACTTTGTCATCTAGTCTTTTGTGGCATGCTAGATATGGGCATATCAATTATGATAGTCTTCATTTGTTGGAGAAGAATGGTGCCTTTGGATTTACCAATATTCCAAAGAAGTTAAAACAATGCAACACTTATATTCTTGAAAAACATAGTAATCAACCTTTCCGCGATTCACATTCCAGAGCACATAGAAAATTAGAGTTGATACACTTTGATTTGTGTGACCCCATGCATGTTGCTTCTACAAATGGTAATAAATTTCTCCTGACTTTTATTGATGATTGCACTAGGATGTGTTGGGATTATTTACTGAAGCGAAAATTTGAGGTATTTGAAGCATTTAAAAAATTTCATGCATGGATTAAAAAGGAAGCAAAATATTATATTGGCACTCTTCATAGTGATAATGGAAAATAATATACCTCTAATGGATTTGAAAACTATATTTTTCTACATGGGATTATGCATCAGACCACTATTCCATATAATCCTCATAAGAGTTATGTAGTAGAAAGAATGAACATGACACTCTTGAATATGGTACACTCTTTGCTACTTTTCAAGAATGTGCAATTAATGTTTTGGGGCGATGCGATTGTGTGTGTAGTCTATTTGAGAAATAGAAGTCCATCTCATGCCCTTTCCAACAAGATTCCATATGAAATGTGGTATGGTCACATTCCTTCAGTGAGGCATCTTAGGGTCTTTGGTTCCACCTATTATGCCTTAATTCCAAAGGAAAACAAAAAAAAACAATCATGGTGCAAGGAGTTGAAAGTGCATCTTCTCGGGGTACTAAAACACCATTGGGGCATATCATATTTATGATGAGGTAAATAAAAGGTTTATTCTTTTTAGAGATGTGATTTTTATTGAAATGAATAAACATGCCAAGTTTGTGGAGAGGAAACATGATCATTTGGAGAAATTTTCCCTTGTAAAGACATATCATGAGTTTGACAATCGGATTCCACATCTTGAAGGGTGGCTAACTATCTTGGATCAATATTTGGAATATCCTTTTGCAGCACCATCTCCCCCTCATAAAGAAGTTCCTACCACTTTACCAAAATAGGAAGTTCAATTTGATGATGTGATTGAGAGGATTGGAAGGTTTAATCTTGAAGAGAATGAAGCACTACCAACTGAGCAACTTGGACCTTCATAAAACGTTCCAAAGTGGGTCATGAAGACACTTGAAAGTGTTAATATTGATGAAGTTGGAAAGACAAGAACCATAGTTTCAACAAGACAAGAAGATGGAGGTGATGTAGTGTTAGAAAAACAGGATCGCAGAGCAATAACAATAAACAGAAATGCAAATATAATCACACATACACATTACATGAGAGACACAGATATATCGTGGTTCACCCAACTTGGGCTACGTCCACACTGAATTTGTCAGTCCTTATTATTATTACCGTCCAGCAAGTCGAAGGGATACAACCTGCAGCACAACCGCTGCACTTCCTCTTCTCTGTTTTTCAGTCTCTCTCCAGATCTCAAAGATCTTTACAATGCATAAAACCTAATACATCAACCCTAGCCGTATTACAATGTCTTTCTTTTATAAGGGAAATACAATGGGAAAATACCACGGGATACCCAAAACCATGGGCCCGCAAAATAGCTGGCGAAAACAGCCCTAAAAATTTTCTTCGGGGGCGTTGCCCCCGAACCCCCATTTCTCGGGGGCGCTGCCCCCGAACCCCCGCCGGGGGACCGCTGGCCCCCGGACCCCCCAGCCAGGGGGGATGGGCCCCCCTGGAACCCCATGGGGGGGCGATGCCCCCCCACACCCCCCCGCTGGGGCGAGTGTACAGTCCACCTACACATCATATAGAACTGGGGTACAAACACGGCTAATACAATATCATCCATGAGACTAGAAGATCTGGCTCCACAACCAACATGTAGGTGATTCAAATTCAAGTGATGTAGATGATATGGATGTTTCATATGATTGTGAATTGAATTTATCTACTAACCTTGAACTGTCTTCCTTTCAATAAGCTACTTCCCATGATGAGTGGAAAGAATCCATACATAATGAATATGATGCTATCACCAAGAATAGGACATGTAACTTGGTGGACCCTCCATTTGGAATGAAACCAATTGGCTGCAAGTGGGTCTACAAAATCAAGTACAAATTAGATGGCTCACTTGACAAGCATAAGGCAAGGCTTGTGACAAAAGGTTTTGCACATAAATAATGCATTGACTATGAGGAAAAATTATTCCCCATAGAAAAATGGGATACTATTCATACTCAATTGGATTTGGCTGCACAAAATTGGTGGAAAGTTCATCAAATGGATGTGAAGGTTGCTTTCTTGGATGGAGACTTGAAAAATAATGTCTTCATGTCTTAGTTGGAAGGTTTTGTTGTGAAGGGACAAGGATAGAATATATGCAAGCTCATAAAGTCTTTGTATGGCCTGAAACAAGCACCCCACACATGGTACAAAATCTACCCAAGCATCTTCTGAAATTGAATTTCAAACACATTAATATTGATGATGTAACATTGTTTGTCAAGAAAATGGGAAGGTCTATTGTATATCTTATAGTGTTTGTAGATGATCTATTGATAATAAGGAGCAATGAAAGCTACATTGCATCCAGAAATAAAGAATTGAAGAAAGGCTTTGAGATGACAGATTTGAGACATATTCATTACTACTTGGGAATTGAAGTGACCCAGAATCCAAAGTACATATTTATCTCCCAGAAGTACATTGGAGAGGATTTAAACAAGTTTGGCATGGAAAAGTGTAACCCTCTCCCTACTCCAATGGAGCAAAATTTGAAGCTCACATCAAAAGAAGGAAATGAATTTGAGGATGCAATCGACTACATATATCTTGTGGGGAGTCTTATCTAGCTTACCACCACTAGACCAAGTATTTCATTTGTTGTTGGGATTCTTTTTAGTTTCATGGAAAAACCCTTTGAAGGATATTGGTATACTACAAAAAGAGTTCTAACACGTGTCTAATTTTCTTTCTTTTCTTTTGAAATTTTTACCACAAACACTATGGTACATATTCCTTATTATGCAATAGGTGGCACTCACTTTGTATTTTGGAAGCTTAAGATATCACAAATTTACCAATAACACTTATTTGAGACTAGTAAAAAATCCTAACTTCCACATACTATAAATATGAACTTATAATGAACCGGGACCTGGAAATTTTACCTTATATACTTCTCTGTGTACTTTGTGGCTCCTCCAAATTTCACGATATGAATAATCCCCAATAAAAATTTATAGAAAACCTAGAATTGAGACCAAATGTTATGAACAAAATCCTTAATATAACATGCTATAAAATATAAAATGTTGTCCCTAAGGTCTGCACTGGAATGCTATAGGGAAAAGCTAGGGAATTTGAGTCCAGGTTAAAGTTAGGATTGGGTTTTAGGTTTTAAAAGGTTAAATATTCTATTAGTCATCAAAGGCTTGGATAAAAGAATAGAAATACAACAACAATATAACATACGTTTAGAGGCTTTACAAGTATCGATAGAGAGGACTCAACATTTAACTTACTACCAGAATTTCAACATATAAACAATTTAGACATTTATATATCCATGGTATTCATTTCATAAAACTGTTACAATTTGAAGCAGCGAAGGAAACATAACATTTCCAATTTAATGAACCCATAAAGTTTGAAATCATTTGAACTGGAAATGAACAATTATGCAGTGCATATCAATATTCATTCTCAACAAAAAACTAGTCTTAAAGTCAACAAGGGGCACAATGTATTCATTTGTAAACGATCTTTGAATAGTATTTCTATATTATTGTATGTAAAACTTAGAGTTTCTCCCAGCTCTATAAAGGCTAATGTCAAAAATAGAACCCCCATTTTTCCTTTAGTTTCTCTACATATACTTCTTCTTGATTCTTTCTTTGGGGTTTCATACCTTCTTTCGTAACTAATAACTGCCTTCGAAAATCGAAATTAAAAGATCTAAAATATATGAATCTCGAGTCTAGCCTTTAGAAATGTTTAAATTGCTTGGTAGTAATATTTAACACAACTTAAATACCTTTAGCAAGTCTCTTTTTACCCATATACAAAATAAACTTAGATAAAATTAGGACATAATAAAAATGACTCTGCATACTTCACAACAAAACAAAATTTGTCTTCCATCAGCTGGAGACTGCATCTTGGTTCTGGTGGCATCGAGGGTAAACTCATTTTGGTTCAGCTCCTTGGATTTGGGGAGGATCAACTCTTTGAATCCCCAAATTTAGTCTTTTTAATAGGAGCTGGATCTACTATTCCTTTGCCATTGTTAATTTTGGAACCAGTCCTTGTTTTCACATGTTTTAAAACCGAGGCTTTAACTCTTGGCTTCTTAGACTTCTCTGATTTTTCATCTTGTAGAGTGTCTAAATCTATAACTTTATTTTCCTTCAGATAAGGGTCAAAGATCACCTGGGAATTAAGACTTAATTTATTTGTATCTCTAGTATGTGGTCCCCTGAGGTAATAGGGCTTTGAGGCTTCATAATTTCTCTTTTGATTTTTAGTCTTGTCCTCATCATCTGAAATATCATCGAAATGATTTGTCTTCCACGACTGAATATTTTCAGGTTTTGGCGGTGGCTTCATAGCCCCCCTCATTCTTAGTCTCATCTTTCCTTCTTCCTTTTCAAAACTCTGTTATGCACCAATTTCAATGCCTTTACACTCTTCGGAATTTTTCAAACTTGTGGAAAAATTGTTAGTATCTTTTGGTAGGGACTTATCCCCTAGGGCTCCAAATTCAAAATGTAACACAAAATGGTCCGAATTTATATTAAATTTGTTCAACTCTTGAATTATTAACAGTTTAATCAAATTTTTATGAAATATGCTATGTCGTATTTTAGGAAAATTTCTAACCCTACCTGCCATTTTTGAAAGACTCTTCAAGAAATAAAAGGGGAGACTCATCCTTGAAATGAGGTCCAAATAAAGCAAGAAACACATGTGATCAAGATGGACAGTTGCATACCTTCCTTCCCCTATTATATATCTTTCCACCATCTTTAACATGTCATTGTATTCTTGTTTAAGCTAGGATCGTGGAATCCCTTTCCACCAATCTGGATTTCGATACTTGTCCATGAGAAAACGGTCACATTGTGCAGTATCGATGGCCTAAAGCTTGAACCACTATTCACTGTCTCATGGAAGTTCAGTTGCTATGGCAATAGAATTTTTCGATACAGGAAATGTTACATATCCCACCGTGACAATTTTTCCATCAAATCCTTCTGCAAATTCCTTGGAGACCTCTGAGTGATGACCTTGTAATTTTTCGCCGTAGCGAAACCAACCAACCCTTTTGAATTTGATGCCAAATTCTAGGTAATCCTCAAGAATTTTAGCCCCAATGGGCTCATACCTCACAACATGACCAATCCTATTTGTAGACATGGTAGCTTCGTTCAACTCATGTAGAGAATTAGGTTAAACTTCTATGTAGGATGTTTCAGTCTTACATAGTAGCTAACAATATTTCAGAAGGATCCATCGCTAATTTCTTTGAATGGATCACACTGACAACTATAAAAATCATGAGAAGTGCAACTCGAATGGGTTCATAAAACCCCGATGACTCTGTATGCACTTGAATCTATAATTCACCATCTGGTTTCATTTATTGTGATTGTGGGCTTCCAAAGAACAACATGACAAAAGAGGTTGTTTTAATGATTACCCTGACAACTTGTGTCGGTTTCGTAGCGCTAGTGGATAATTTGGTAGTGGCCTCGATTTGTTAGTGCAACCTTTGACAGTTTTGTAGCGCAACTAAACCATTAACCTTATATTACGATGCTGCTCAACTTAACCGAAGTTGAGTTATTTGATCAATAGTTACACTTGCAAAATTTTAAAATGCTAGAAACAAAACAATTTGTGCTACATCATCACCTTACAGACTAATAATCAGAATTTGAAAATAAAAAGCATGAGCAGCACAACATCATAAGACAAAATGGAAAAAATATTTATTTGGGGTAAATCAGACCTGGGGATAATCCTGAAGGAAAGAGAGTTAAATTTAAAAGTTTTAGGGTCAAAACGTAGACAATCTAGAGTGCAGACCTAGGTACTAACAATACACACTATGTATAGAACTATAAATGTGAAGAACAAATCCAAGATAGCTAAGAGATATGAGTTACATAATAACTCCTTAAATAACATGAGAGCTTCCTCCACATACCCCAATACATTCATATATCCAATTCACCTGTTTCCTCAACAATGACTACATTACCTCTATATATACCTATTCACTCATTCACATGAGGCCCCTTCTTTAGGACAACCACTATTACATGTACTTTTACTTCATTATATATATATTTAGCCTCAAATATGCCCCCCTTTGGGTCATATAATATACATTTAACCCCATATATGCCCCCTTTAGGCCATAAGAGATACTTGAAGGGGATTCAAGACTTTGGACTCGATGACTTAAAAATAATTGGATACTTTGATTTAGAATTTGATGACGATAAAGAGAATGGAGTGTTGACTTCAAGCCACCTCATGAGTCTTGGATTAGAAACTATCTAGTAGACATCAATTAAATATTATGTTCCAACATGTTCCACAACATAGGCATAATATGTGGCTGTTGTAGAAGCAACAAAGGAGATTATGTGGCATAGGATGATATTGGAAGATTTGCAGGAGAAATAGGTGAATTATACTCCTCTTTTGGTTGACAATACTTATACAATCAATTTGGCCAAGAATCCTAGATTCCATGATCGAACTAAGTATATCAACACAAAGTACCGTTTGATTCGATATCATGTAAAGGCCAAGTGTCACGACCCCAACATGAAGGTCGGGGTGCACTTTCCCTAACATGTGTCTAATGCTCATGTGGACATGACATAAGTTGAGTGTGGAGTTGGGCATAGTTGACTTCTGCGGACATGGGCATGGCTTATGACAACATGTGGAAGTATGGTCAGAGCATGGTGTCTGCACACTCCAAAAAGACTAAGTGAAAATGGTCTTGTCGAGATGTGATGGATGGGATCATGGGACTTTGGGTGCGTTGGGATAGGTGCATGGACCCAAGGCATCCACCTGTTGGTTTGGTTTGTGAAGACAAAACTTACTTGTGGAGCACATTTTCCACTTGTGAGAGTTGGGAACACGTTGGATCAGGAAGATCTGTGTAGTGGGAACTCTTGTGGGATTTGGGTGCATGTTGACGCGGACACACTTGAGTTGGCATGTTGGATTTGGTAGTAGCTTGGTGAGGGTGCTCCATACATATAGAAGTTGGGAACATGTGAAAAAGGAGGAAATCCATTCAAGCCATAATACAAGAGAAGTTAGTCGGGATAAAGAAGCACAAATTGGGCACAATTTGTAGGGACGCAGTAGCATGATCTGGGTGCAATCTATCGAGATGCAGTAGTCTGAGTTGGCCACAGTATTCTAGGACATAGCAACGTGATTTGATCACAGTTTTTGGGAAAGCGTAGAATGAGTTGGGCACAGTCTGTTGGGACATAGCAGCATGAGTTGGGTTCCGTCTATCGGGATAGAGAACACAAGTTGGGCATAGCCTTCCAGGATGGAGTAGCATGACTTGGGTGCAATCTGCTAGGACAAAGCAATGTGAGTTGGGCATAGTCTATCAGGACGTAGTATCATGAGTTGGGCATAATGTGTTAGGACGAAGTGGTGTGAATTGGGAATATTTTGTAAGGATGGAGTAGCATGAGTTGGGCGCACTTTTGGGTGCAATTTTTTGGGATAGAGTAGCATGATTTGGGTGCACTTTTCTAAGAAAGAGTAATACGACTTGGGCACACTTCTTGGAGTAGTTTTTCGAGTTAGAGTAGTGTGACTTGGGCGCATTAGGTGACATATGTACTCAAGTAGGATGGACACACTCTGGTGCCGAGTAGGAGTACTAAAGTACATAGTGATTGATGGAGTTAAGAAGTTGGGACGTGTGTTGAGAAAGTTCTATGGACATACTAGAGGTTGGATGTGTAGATGGTGAGGGGTGCCTTGACAGTTTTTATTGAGGAGTCGGGAAAACATGATGGGGTTTGTATAGACTATATGAGATATCGATTTGTATGGAAATCGTGTGAAAATCCTCACAGCAGATCTAAGAGATGATGTATACCTCACAATGAAAGAATTTAGGAATAAGATTAAGAGTGAATAATGCAGTAAGAGAGCAACAAAATAATACAGTAGAACTCAGATATAAGCAAAATAACTTCATACACACTAATTCATTAATCACAAATGGACAAATAAATAATACAATGCATGAGGACTCGAATGGCAAGGTGGCAATTCGAATTAGCCTTCATGGAGTGATCAAAAGATCACTGGAGTGTCATTGAAGCACAACTAGAAGTCTTCATCATCATCAGTGGAGTCATTAATGCTCCAGTAACTGTCAACCACCAGTCAAACTGAGTCTAACTGAGTGTGGTAGGTGTAATTGGCACTAACTAAATGAAGGAGGCTCAATGGAGGGTGCATGAGGAGCTAACCGGAGTAAGAATGGGTAGTCTAGTCTCACTGGAGGTCCATCGGAGTGATACAGTTAGTTGAGAGTCAGTCTTTCCTTAAATCAAGGAAATAAATAAAGATAACTGAAGTGCAACTGAGTGGTAGGTAAGAGAGGACGAGTGGCATCCTAAAATCAAGGAAGAAGGACGCACTAAGCTCTAGGAGGGCTAAAACGGATCAGTGAGAAGCTCCCGGGGGCTGGCTAACTGAGGGCTAGGTGCTGGGACTGATGAATGGGATGCATGCAATTGCATGCATGCATGCATGCAGAAATGCATACTGCATGCAAGACCGAAGATGCAAATAATGAAAATGCTGGTAGGACTAGGATGGAGTATAGGAATATCCTAACACCCCCCCTTAATCCATCCTGGGCCCTGGTAACTGAGACCAAAGGTCACCAAATACAATGAATAATAATAAAAGTCAATAAACCGAGGAAATGGGGAAAACCTGATGGGAAAAATACCCCCCCTCAAAATAGACTGTAGGGCACACAAAATAAATGCTCCAAACTCAAGCATGTCTGATGCTTGGTCATATCTTTGGAGGTATCTTCTTCTTGGGAAGAAGTGGTTCATGCTCAAAAAGCATGTTCTTGTACTTTCTCTTCAGATCAAATGTGATGAGAACAAATCCAAAAGTATGAGGATGATCCTTGAACCTATGATTCGAATTAGCTGAGGTAGGATCAAATCTATGAATATGTAGATAGTCTTTTGTTTTCTCCTTTGAACCATCATGGGTGAGATTATGCCCAAAAGAACCATCAAATATCAGTCATTGCTTGGAATCCAAATCAGACCCAAGACTTGAATCATGGTTGCTTAAGATCTCCTTTGAACCATTAGAGGTGAGATCTAAACCAGTAAATTCATGAGAAATTATCCCAAGCGAATGGCAATGGCCATCATCTTCAATAACCTTCTGAAAGCATGAAATAATGATCATATAGTAGTATATAAGAGGTGAGTGATCAAGGAGAGCGAATGCATTACCTCCAATGGCTGATATTACCTCCGAAACACTCAGTAGATCATGATGCAAACCAACAGACTCTGGTGCAAGAGAGGATTTAGGAACCTCTGCAATTTCTAGAGTGTGAGCTGGCACAAAATTCGAAATAGAAGGAATTTGGAGCATGAGTGTAGAATCTGCAAGTTCTTCTTCTTTGTGACTAAATTCAATATGAGATATGTTTGATACTGATTCATGATCAATGAGATCATCAAGGAGGGTGAATGCATCACTTTGCTTGCTCTCGAAAGGGTTTGGACCAATTCCTTCATTCTGTTTGTGAAATATTACATCCAGTTGGGCCCATAGCTCTATTGGAGATTCAGTAGAATCAATGAATAGGTTCATCATGCAATGAGACATAGAGAACATCATTGTTGCATAGTCAGTGTCACCTTTATTTAACCAGTCATTCTCTTCTTTAGAGGATTTGAACTCTCTTTAAAAACAATAATCAAAGAGATCATGGCTTTTCAAATATGCTATCATTTGAGGTTTCCATTCATCATAGTTGAATGGAGAAAGAGGAGGGATTTCTTCTGAATTCATGGAGCTATAGAAGACCTGCAAAAACAATAGAGAAAGTCTGCAACTGCTACTGCTGCAAAAGTGTAGAAACTGCTACCATTGCTGCACTCGAAATCTTGATAATAACCTGCAAAAAACTCTCAGGAATGGAGATAAACAATACTCTCAACATGCTCTGATACCATGTGAAAATCCTCACAGCGGATCTAAGAGCTGATGTATACCTCACAATGAAAGAATTTAGGAATAATATTAAGAGTGAATAATGCAGTAAGAGAGCAACAAAATAATACAGTAGAACTCGGATAGAAGCAAAATAACTTCACACACACTAATTCATTAATCACAAATGGACAAATAAATAATACAATGCATGAGGATTCAAATTCCAATGTGGAAATTTGAATTAGCCTTCATGGAGTGATCAAAAGATCATTGGAGTGTCATTGGAGCACAACTAGAAGTCTTCATCATCATCAGTGGAGTCATCAATGCTCAAGTAATTGTTAACCATCAGTCAAACTTAGTCAAACTAAGTGTGGTAGGTGTAATTGGCACTAACTGAATGAAGGAGGCTCAGTGGAGGGCACATGAGGAGCTAACCAGAGTCAGAATGGGAAGTCTAGTCTCATTGGAGGTCCATCAGACTGATACAGTCAGTTGAGATTCGGTCTTTCCTTAAATCAAGGAAAGAACTAAAGACAACTGAAGTGCAACTGAGTGGTAGGTGAGAGAGGACAAGTGGCTTCCTAAAATCAAGGAAGAAGGGCGCATTAAGCTCTAGGAGGGATAAAATTGATCAGTGAGAATCTCTCGGGGTCTGGCTAACTGAGGGTTAGGTGCTGGGACTGATGACTAGGATGCATGCAATTGCATGCAAGCATGCAGAATGCATGCTGCATGAAGAAATGCATGCAAGACTGAAGATGCAAATAATGAAAATGCTGGTAGGACTAGGATGGACTATAGGAATATCCTAACACCCCCACTTAATCCATCCCGGGCCCTGGTAACTGAGACCAAAGGTCACCCAATACAATAAATAATAATAACAGTCAATAAACCGAGGAAATGGGGAAAATACCCCCCCTCAAAATAGACTGTAGGGCACACAAAATAAATGCTCCAAACTCAAGCATGTGTGATGCTTGGTCATATGTCTGGAGGTATCTTCTTCTTGGGAAGAAGTGGTTCATGCTCAAAAAGTATGTGCTTGTACTTGCTCTTCAGATCAAATGTGATGAGAACAAATCCAAAAGTATGAGGATGATCCTTGAACCTGCGACTCAAATCAGCTGAGGTAGGCTCAAATCTATGAATATGCATATAGTCTTTTGTTTTCTCCTTTGAACCATCATGGGTGAGATTATGCCCAAAAGAAAAATCAAATATCAGTGATTTCTTGGAATCCAAATCAGATCCAAGACTTGAATCATGGTTGCTTAAGATCTCCTTTGAACCATTAGAGGTGAGAACTAAACACGTAAATGCATGAGAAATTATCCCAAGCAAATGGAAATGTCCATCATGTTCAATAACCTTTTGAAAGCATGAAATAATGATCATGTAGTAGTATATAAGAGGTGAGTGATCAAGGAGAGCGAATGCATTACCTCCAATGGCTGATTTTACCTCCGAAACATTTAGTAGATCATGATGCAAACCAACAGACTCTGGTGCAAGAGAGGATTTAGGAACCTCTGCAATTTCTAGAGTGTGAGCTGGCACATAATTCGAAATAGAAAGAATTTGGAGAATGAGTGTAGAATCTGCAAGTTCTTCTTCTTTGTGGCTAACTTCAATATGAGATATGTTTGATACTGATTCATGATCAATGAGATCATCAAGGAGGGCGAATGCATCACTTTGCTTGCTCTCGAAAGGGTTTGGATCAATTCCTTCATTCTATTTGCCAAATATTACATCCAGTTGGGCCCATAGCTCTACTGGTGATTCGACAGAATCAATGAAGAGGTTCATCATGCAACGAGACATAGAAAACATCATTGTTGCATAGACAATGTCACCTTTATTTAACCAGTCATTCTCTTCTTAAGAGGATTTGAACTCTCTTTCAAAACAATAATCAAAGAGATCATGGCTATTCAAATATGTTATCATTTTTGGTTTCCATTCATCATAATTGAACGGAGAAAGAGGAGGGATTTCTTCTGAATTCATGGAAACTGCAGAAGACCTGCAAACACAATTGAGAAAGTATGCAACTGCTACTGCTGCAAAAGTACAGAAACTGCTGCACTCAAAATCTTGATAATAACCTGCAAAAAACTCTCAGGAATGGAGATAAACAATACTCTCAACATGCTCTGATACCATGTGAAAATACTCACAGCAGATCTAAGAGCTGATGTATACCTCACAATGAAAGAATTTAGGAATAAGATTAAGAGTGAATAATGCAATAAGAGAGCAACATAATAATACAGTAGAACTCGGATAGAAGCAAAATAACTTCACACACAATAATTCATTAATCACAAATGGAAAAATAAATAATACAATGCATGAGGATTCGAATGCCAATGTGGCAATTCAAATTAGCCTTCATGGAGTGATCAAAATATCACTGGAGTGTCATCGGAACACAACTAGAAGTCATCATCATCATCAGTGGAGTCATTAATGCTCAAGTAACTGTCAACCACCAGTCAAACTGAGTCTAACTGAGTGTGGTAGGTGTAACTGGCACTAACTAAATGAAGGAGGCTCAGTGGAGGGCGCATGAGGAGCTAACTAGAGTCAGAATGGCAGTCTAGTCTCACTGGAGGTCCATTGGAGTGATACAGTCAGTTGAGAGTCAGTCTTTCCTTAAATCAAGGAAAGAACTAAAGAGAACTGAAGTGAAACTAAGTGGTAGGTGAGAGAGGACGCGTGCCTTCCTAAAATCAAGGAAGAAGGGCGCACTAAGCTCTAGGAGGGATAAAACTGATCAGTGAGAAGCTCTCGGGGGCTTGCTAACTGAGGGATAGGTGCTGGGATTGATGACTAGGATGCATGCAATTGCATGCATGCATGCAAGACTGAAGATGCAAATAATGAAAATGCTGTAGGACTAGGATGGAGTATAGGAATATCCTAACACCCACCCTTAATCCATCCTAGGCCCTGGTAACTGAGACCAAAGGTCACCGAATACAATGAATAATAATAACAGTCAATAAACCGAGGAAATGGGGAAAACCTCATGGGAAAAATACCCCCTCTCAAAATAGACTGTAGGGCACACAAAATAAATGCTCCAAACTCAAGCATGTGTGATGCTTGGTCATATGTCTAGAGGTATCTTCTTCTTGGGAAGAAGTCGTTCCCGCTCAAAAAGCATGTGTTTGTACTTGCTCTTCAAATCAAATGTGATGAGAACAAATCCAAAAGTATGAGGATGATCCTTGAACCTGTGATTCGAATCAATTGAGGTAGGATCAAATCTATGAATATGCAGATAGTCTTTTGTTTTCTCCTTTGAACCATCATGGGTAAGATTATGCCCAAAAGAACCATCAAATATCAGTGATTGCTTGGAATCCAAATCAGATCCAAGACTTGTATCATGGTTGCTTAAAGATATCCTTTGAACCATTAGAGGTGAGATCTAAACCAGTAAATGCATGAGAAATTATCCCAAGCGAATGGCAATGGCCATCATCTTCAATAACGTTCTGAAAGCATGAAATAATGATCATATAGTAGTATATAAGAGGAGAGTGATCAAGGAGAGCGAATGCATTACCTCCAATGGCTGATTTTACCTTCGAAACATTCAGTAGATCATGATGCAAACCAATAAAATCTGGTGCAAGAGAGGAATTAGGAAGCTCTACAATTTCTAGAGTGTGAGCTCGCACATAATTCGAAATAGAATGAATTTGGAGCATGAGTGTAGAATCTGCAAGTTCTTCTTCGTTGTGGCTAACTTACAAATGAGATATGTTTGATACTGATTCATGATCAATGAGAACATCAAGGAGGGTGAATGCATCACTTTGCTTGCTCTCGAAAGGGTTTGGACCAATTCCTTCATTATGTTTGCCAAATATTACATCCAGTTGGGCCCATAGCTCTATTGGAGATTCAGAAGAATCAATGAAGAGGTTCATCATGCAACGAGACATAGAAAACATCATTGTTGCATAGACAGTGTCACCTTTATTTAACCAGTCATTCTCTTCTTCATAGGATTTGAACTCTCTTTCAAAACAATAATCAAAGAGATCATGGCTCTTCAAATATGCTATCATTTTAGGTTTCCATTCATCATAGTTGAATGGAGAAAGAGGAGGGATTTCTTCTGAATTCATGGAAGCTGTAGAAGACCTGCAAACACAATAGAGAAAGCCTGCAACTACTACTGCTGCAAAAGTGCAAAAACTGCTGCACTCGAAATCTTGATAATAACCCGCAAAAAACTCTCAGGAATGGAGATAAACAATACTCTCAACATGCTCGGATACCATGTGAAAATCCTCATAGTAGATCTAAGAGCTGATGTATACCTCACAATGAAAGAATTTAGGAATAAGATTAAGAGTGACTAATGCAGTAAGAGAGCAACAGAATAATATAGTAGAACTTGGATAGAAGCAAAATAACTTCACACACACTAATTCATTAAAAACAAATGGACAAATAAATAATACAATGCACGAGGATTCTAATGCCAATGTGGCAATTTGAATTAGCCTTCATGGAGTGATCAAAATATCACTGGAGTGTCATCGGAGCACAACTAGAAGTATTCATCATCATCAATGGAGTCATCAATGCTCAAGTAACTGTCAACCACCAGTCAAATTGAGTATAACTGAGTGTGGTAGGTGTAACTGGCACTAACTGAATGAAGGAGGCTTAGTGGAGGGCGCATGAGGAGCTAACCAGAGTTAGAATGGGTAGTCTAGTCTCACTGGAGGTCCATTGAAGTGATACAGTGAGTTGAGAGTCAGTCCTTCCTTAAATCAAGAAAATAAATAAAGATAACTGAAGTGCAACTGAGTGGTAGGTGAGAGAGGACGAGTGGCTTCCTAAAATCAAGGAAGAACGACGCACTAAGCTCTAGGAGGGCTAAAACTTATCAATGAGAAGCTCCCGGGGGCTTGCTAACTGAGGGATAGGTGCTGGGACTGATGACTGGGATGCATGCAATTGCATGCATACATGCTGCATGCAGAAATGCATGCAAGACTGAAGATGCACATAATGAAAATGCTGGTAGGACAAGGATGGAGTATAGGAATATCCTAACACCCCCACTTAATCCATCCCGGGCCCTGGTAACTGAGACCAAAGGTCACCCAATACAATAAATAATAATAACAGTCAATAAACTGAGGAAATGGGGAAAATACCCCCCCTCAAAATAGACTGTAGGGCACACAAAATAAATGCTCCAAACTCAAGCATGTGTGATGCTTGGTCATATGTTTGGAGGTATCTTCTTCTTGGGAAGAAGTGGTTCATGCTCAAAAAGCATGTGCTTGTACTTGCTCTTCAGATCAAATGTGATGAGAACAAATCCAAAAGTATGAGGATGATCCTTGAACCTGCGACTCAAATCAGCTGAGGTAGGCTCAAATCTATGAATATGCATATAGTCTTTTGTTTTCTCCTTTGAACCATCATGGGTGAGATTATGCCCAAAAGAACAATAAAATATCAGTGATTGCAAGACTGAAGATGCACATAATGAAAATGCTGGTAGGACTAGGATGGAGTATAGGAATATCCTAACACCCACCCTTAATCCATCCTAGGCCCTGGTAACTGAGACCAAAGGTCACCCAATACAATGAATAATAATAACAGT
Source organism: Larix kaempferi (assembly GCA_027924585.1). NCBI lineage: Eukaryota > Viridiplantae > Streptophyta > Pinopsida > Pinales > Pinaceae > Larix > Larix kaempferi. The sequence continues at coordinate 2,108,406 of BSBM01000084.1, forward strand.
CAATAAACTGAGGAAATGGGGAAAACCTCATGGGAAAAATACCCCCCCTCAAAATAAACTGTAGGGCACACAAAATGAATGCTCCAAACTCAATCATGTGTGATGCTTGGTCATATCTCTGGAGGTATCTTCTTCTTGGGAAGAAGTGGTTCATGCTCAAAAAGCATCTGCTTGTACTTGCTCTTCAGATCAAATGTGATGAGAACAAATCCAAAAGTATGAGGATGATCCTTGAACCTGTGACTCAAATCAGCTAAGGTAGGATCAAATCTATGAATATGCAGATAGTCCTTTTTTTTCTCCTTCGAACCATCATGGGTGAGATTATGCCCAAAAGAACCATCAAATATCAGTGATTGCTTGGAATCCAAATCAGATCCAAGACTTGAATCATGGTTGCTTAAGATCTCCTTTGAATTATTAGAGGTGAGATCTAAACCAGTAAATGCATGAGAAATTATCCCAAGCGAATGGCAATGGCCATCATCTTCAATAACCTTCTGAAAGCATGAAATAATGATCATATAGTAGTATATAAGAGGTGAGTGATCAAGGAGAGCAAATGCATTACCTCCAATGGCTGACTTTACCTCCGAAACATTCAGTAGATCATGATGCAAACCAACAGACTCTGGTGCAAGAGAGGATTTAGGAACCTTTGCAATTTCTAGAGTGTGAGCTGGCACATAATTCGAAATAGAAGGAATTTGGAGCATGAGTGTAGAATCTGCAAGTTCTTCTTCTTTGTGCCTAACTTCAATATGAGATATGTTTGATACTGATTCATGATCAATGAGATCATCAAGGAGGGCGAATGCATCACTTTGCTTGCTCTCGAAAGGGTTTGGACCAATTCCTTCATTTTGTTTGCCAAATATTACATCCAGTTGGGCCCATAGCTCTATTGGAGATTCGGCAGAATCAATGAAGAGGTTCATCATGCAACGAGACATTGCAAACATAATTTCTGCATAGACAGTGTCACCTTTATTTAACCAGTCATTCTCTTCTTCAGAGGATTTGAACTCTCTTTCAAAACAATAATCAAAGAGATCATGGCTCTTCAAATATGTTATCATTTTTGGTTTCCATTCATCATAGTTGAATGGAAAAAGAGGAGGGATTTCTTGTGAATTCATGGAAGCTGTAGAAGACCTGCAAACACAATAGAGAAAGTTTGCAACTGCTACCGCTGCAAAAGTGCAGAAACTGTTGCACTCGAAATCTTGATAATAACCTGCAAAAAACTCTCAGAAATGGAGATAAACAATACTCTCAATATGCTCTGATACGATGTGAAAATCCTCACAGCAGATCTAAGAGCTGATGTATACCTCACAATGAAAGAATTTAGGAATAAGATTAAGAGTGAATAATGCAGTAAGAAAGCAACAGAATAATACAGTGGAACTCGGATAGAAGCAAAATAACTTCACAGACACTAATACGTTAATCACAAATGGACAAATAAATAATACAATGCATGAGGATTCGAATGCCAATGTGGCAATTCGAATTAGCCTTCATGGAGTGATCAAAATATCACTGGAGTGTCATCGAAGCACAACTAGAAGTCTTCATCATCATCAGTGGAGTCATCAATAATCAAGTAACTGTCAACCACCAGCCAAACTGAGTCTAACTGAGTGTGGTAGGTGTAAATGGCACTAAATGAATGAAGGAGGCTTAGTGGAGGGCGCATGAGGAGCTAACTAGAGTCAGAATGGGAAGTCTAGTCTCACTAGAGGTCCATCGGAGTGATACAGTCAGTTGAGAGTCAGTCTTTCCTTAAATCAAGGAAAGAACTAAAGAGAACTGAAGTGCAACTGAGTGGTAGGTGAGAGAGGATGAGTGGCTTCCTAAAATCAAGGAAGAAGGGTGCACTAAGCTCTAGGAGGGCTAAAACTGATCAGTGAGAAGCTCCCGGGGGCTTGCTAATTGAGGGCTAGGTGTTGGGACTGATGATTGGGATGCATGCAATTGCATGCATGCAAGACTGAAGAAGCACATAATGAAAATGCCGGTAGGACTAGGATGGAGTATAGGAATATCTTAACACCCACCCTTAATCCATCCTAGGCCCTGGTAACTGAGACCGAAGGTCACCCTATACAATGAATAATAATAACAGTCAATAAACCGAGGATATGGGGAAAACCTCAAGGGAAAAATACCCCCCCGCAAAATAGACTGTAGGGCACACAAAATGAATGCTCCAAACTCAAGCATGTGTGATGCTTTGTCATATGTCTGGAGGTATCTTCTTGTTGGGAAGAAGTGGTTCATGCTCAAAAAGCACGTGCTTGTACTTGCTCTTTAGATCAAATGTGATGAGAACAAATCCAAAAGTATGAGGATGATCCTTGAACCTATGACTCAAATCAGCTGAGGTAGGATCAAATCTATGAATATGTAGATAGTCCTTTTTTTTCTCCTTTGAACCATCATGGGTGAGATTATGTCCAAAAGAACCATCAAATATCAGTGATTACTTGGAATCCAAATCAAATCCAAGACTTGAATCATGGTTGCCTAATATCTCCTTTGAACCATTAGAGGTGAGATCTAAACCAGTAAATGCATGAGAAATTATCCCAAGCGAATGGCAATGGCCATCATCCTCAATAACCTTCTGAAAGCATGAAATAATGATCATATAGTAGTATATAAGAGGTGAGTGATCAAGGAGAGCAAATGCATTACCTCCAATGGCTGATTTTACCTCCGAAACATTCAGTAGATCATGATGCAAACCAATAGACCTTGGTGCAAGAGAGGATTTAGGAACCTTTGCAATTTCTAGAGTGTGAGCTAGCACATAATTCGAAATAGAAGGAATTTGGAGCATGAGTGTAGAATTTGCAAGTTCTTCTTCTTTGTGGCTAACTTCAATATGAGATATGTTTGATACTGATTCATGATCAATGAGATCATCAAGGAGGGAGAATGCATCACTTTGCTTGCTCTCGAAAGGGTTTGGACCAATTCCTTCATTCTGTTTGACAAATATTACATCCAGTTGGGCCCATAGCTCTATTGGAGATTGGGCAGAATCCAGGAAGAGGTTCATCATGCAATGAGACATAGCAAACATCATTTTTGCATAGACAGTGTCACATTTATTTAACCAGTCATTCTCTTCTTCAGAGGATTTGAACTCTCTTTCAAAACAATAATCAAAGAGATCATGGCTCTTCAAATATGCTATCATTTTTGGTTTCCATTCATCATAGTTGAATGGAGAAAGAGGAGGGATTTCTTCTGAATTCATGGAAGCTGTAGAAGACCCGCAAACACAATAGAGAAAGTCTGCAACTGCTACTGCTGCAAAAATGCAGAAACTGCTGCACTCGAAATCTTGAAAATAACCTGCAAAAAACTCTCAGGAATGGAGATAAACAATACTCTCAACATGCTCTGATACCATGTGAAAATCTTCACAGCATATCTAAGAGCTGATGTATACCTCACAATTAAAGAATTTAGGAATAAGATTAAGAGTGAATAATGCAGTAAGAGAGCAACAGAATAATACAGTAGAACTCAGATAGAAGCAAAATAACTTCACACACACTAATTCATTAATCACAAATGGACAAATAAATAATACAATGCATGAGGATTCAAATGCCAATGTGGAAATTTGAATTAGCCTTCATGGAGTGATCAAAATATCACTGTAGTGTCATCAGATCACAACTAGAAGTCTTCATCATCATCAGTGGAGTCATCAATGCTCAAGTAACTGTCAACCATCGGTCAAACTGAGTATAATTGAGTGTGGTAGGTGTAACTGGCACTAACTGAATGAAGGAGGCTCAGTGGAGGGTGCATGATGAGCTAACAAGAGTCAGAATGGGTAGTCTAGTCTCATTGGAGGTCCATCGGAGTGATACAGTCAGTTGAGAGTCAGTCTTTCCTTAAATCAAGGAAAGAACTAAAGATAACTGAAGTGCAACTGAGTGGTAGGTGAGAGAGGACGAGTGGATTCCTAAAATCAAGGAAGAAGGGCGCACTAAGCTCTAGGAGGGATAAAATTGATCAGTGAGAAGCTACCGGGGGCTAGCTAATTGAGGGCTAGGTGCTGGGACTGATGACTGGGATGCATGCATGCAAAATGCATGCTGCATTCAGAAATGCATGCTACATGCAGAAATGCATGCAAGACTGAAGATGCAAATAATGAAAATGCTGGTAGGACTAGGATGGAGTATAGGAATATCCTAACACCCCCCCTTAATCCATCATGGGCCCTGGTAACTGAGACAAAAGGTCACCCAATACAATGAATAATAATAACAGTCAATAAACCGAGTAAATGGGGAAAACCTCATGGGAAAAATACCCCCCCTCAAAATAGACTGTAGGGCGCACAAAATAAATGCTCCAAACTCAAGCATGTCTGATGCTTGATCATATGTCTGGAGGAATCTTCTTCTTGGGAAGAAGTGGTTCACGCTAAAAAAGCATGTTCTTTTACTTGCTCTTCAGATCAAATGTGATGAGAACAAATCCAAAAGTATGAGGATGATCCTTGAACCCTTGATTCGAATCAGCTGAGGTAGGATCAAATCTATGAATATGCAGATAGTCTTTTGTTTTCTCCTTTGAACCATCATGGGTGAGATTATGCCCAAAAGAACCATCAAATATCAGTGATTGCTTGGAATCCAAATCAGATCCAAGACTTAAATCATCGTTGCTTAAGATCTCCTTTGAACCATTAGAGGTGAGATCTAAACCAGTAAATGGAGGAGAAATTATCCCGAGCGAATGGCAATGGACATCATTTTCAATAACCTTCTGAAAGCATGAAATAATGATCATATAGTAGTATATAAGAGGTGAGTGATCAAGGAGAGCGAATGCATTACCTCCAATGGCTGATTTTACCTCCGAAACATTCAGCAGATCATGATGCAAACCAACAGACTCTGGTGCAAGAGAGGATTTAAGAACCTCTGCAATTTCTAGAGTGTGAGCTGGTACATAATTCAAAATAGAAGGAATTTGGAGCATGAGTGTAGAATCTGTAAGTTCTTCTTCTTTGTGCCTAACTTCAATATGAGATATGTTTGATACTGATTCATGATCAATGAGATCATCAAGGAGGGCGAATGCATCACTTTGCTTGCTCTCGTAAGGATTTGGACCAATTCCTTCATTCTGTTTGTGAAATATTACATCTAGTTGGGCCCATAGCTCTATTGGAGATTCGACAAAATCAATGAAGAGGTTCATCATGCAACGAGACATAGCAAACATCATTGTTGCATAGACAGTGTCACCTTTATTTAACCAGTCATTCTCTTCTTTAGAGGATTTGAACTCTCTTTCAAAACAATAATCAAAGAGATTATGGCTCTTCAAATATGCTATCTTTTTTGGTTTCCATTCATCATAGTTGAATGGAGAAAGAGGAGGGATTTCTTCTGAATTCATGGAAGCTGTAGAAGACCTGCAAAAACAATAGAGAAAGTCTGCAACTGCTGTTGCTGCAAAAGTGCAGAAACTGCTGCACTCGAAATCTTGATAATAAACTGCAAAAAACTCTTAGAAATGGAGATAAACAATACTCTCAACATGCTCTGATACCATGTGAAAATCCTCATAGTAGATCTAAGAGATGATGTATACCTCACAATGAAAGAATTTAGGAGTGAGATTAAGAGTGAATAATGCAGTAAGAGAGCATCAAAATAATACAGTAGAACTCGGATAGAAGCAAAATAACTTCACACACACTAATTCATTATTCACAAATGGACAAATAAATAATACAATGCATGAGGATTTGAATGCCAATGTGGCAATTCGAATTAGCCTTCATGGAGTGATCAAAAGATCACTGGCGTGTCATCGGAGCACAACTAGAGGTCTTCATCATCATCAGTGGAGTCATCAATGATCAAGTAACTGTCAACCACCAGTCAAATTGCGTCTAACTGAGTGTAACTGGCACTAACTGAATGAAGGAGGCTCAGTGGAGGGTGCATGAGGAGCTAATCGGAGTTAGAATTGGCAGTCTAGTCTCACTGGAGGTCCATCAGAGTGATACAGTTAGTTGAGAGTCAGTCTTTCCTTAAATCAAGGAAATAACTAAAGATAATTGAAGTGCAACTGAGTGGTAGGTGAGAGAGGACGAGTGGCTTCGTAAAATCAAGGAAGAAGGGTGCACTAAGCTCTAGGAGGGCTAAAACGGATCAGTGAGAAGCTCTCGGGGACTGGATAACTGAGGGCTAGGTGCTGGGACTGATGAATGGGATGCATGCAATTGCATGCATGCATGCATGCAGAAATGCATACTGCATGCAAGACCGAAGATGCAAATAATGAAAATGCTGGTAGGACTAGGATGGAGTATAGGAATATCCTAACACCCCCACTTAATCCATCCTGGGCCCTGGTAACTGAGACCAAAGGTCACTCAATACAATGAATAATAATAACAGTTAATAAACCGAGGAAATGGGGAAAACCTCATGGGAAAAATACCCCCCCTCAAAATAGACTATAGGGCACACAAAATAAATGCTCCAAACTGAAGCATGTGTGATGCTTGGTCATATGTCTGGAGGTATCTTCTTCTTGGGAAGAAGTGGTTCATGCTCAAAAAGCATGTGCTTGTACTTTCTCTTTAGATCAAATGTGATGAGAACAAATCCAAAAGTACGAGGATGATCCTTGAACCTGTGATTCGAATCAGCTGAGGTAGGATCAAATCTATGAATATGTAGATAGTCTTTTGTTTTCTCCTTTGAACCATCATGGGTGAGATTATGCCCAAAAGAACCATCAAATATCAGTGATTGCTTGGAATCCAAATCAGATCCAAAACTTGAGTCATGGTTGCTTAATATCTCCTTTGAACCATTAGAGGTGAGATCTAAACCAGTAAATGCATGAGAAATTATCCCAAGCGAATGGCAATGGCCTTCATCTTCAATAACCTTCTGAAAGCATGAAATAATGATCATATAGTAGTATATAAGAGGTGAGTGATCAAGGAGAGCGAATGCATTACCTCCAATGGCTGATTTTACCTTCGAAACATTCAGTAGATCATGATGCAAACCAACAGACTCTGGTGCAAGAGAGGATTTAGGAACCTCTGCAATTTCTAGAGTGTGAGTTGGCACATAATTCGAAATAGAATGAATTTGGAGCATGAGTGTAGAATATGCAAGTTCTTTTTCTTTGTGGCTAACTTCAATATGAGATATGTTTGATGCTGATTCATGATCAATGAGATCATCAAGGAGGGCGAATGCATCACTTTGCTTGCTCTTCAAAGGGTTTGGACCAATTCCTTCATTCTGTTTGCCAAATATTACATCCAGTTGGGCCCATAGCTCTATTGGAGATTCGGCAGAATCAATGAAGAGGTTCATCATGCAATGAGACATAGCAAACATCATTGTTGCATAGACAATGTCACCTTTATTTAACCAGTCATTCTCTTCTTCATAGGATTTGAACTCTCTTTCAAAACAATAATCAAAGAGATCATGGCTCTTCAAATATTCTATCATTTTTGGTTTCCATTCATCATAGTTGAATGGAGAAAGAGGAGGGATTTCTTTTGAATTCATGGAAGCTGTAGAAGACCTGCAAAAACAAAAGAGAAAGTCTGCAACTGCTACTGCTGCAAAAGTGCAGATACTGCTGCAACTGCTGCACTCAAAATCTTGATAATAACCTGCAAAAAACTCTCAGGAATGGAGATAAACAATACTCTCAACATGCTCTGATACCATGTGAAAATCCTCACAACAGATCTAAGAGCTGATGTATACCTCACAATGAAAGAATTTAGGAATAAGATTAAGAGTGAATAATGCAGTAAGAGAGCAACAGAATAATACAGTAGAACTCAGATAGAAGCAAAATAACTTCACACACACTAATTCATTAATCACAAATGGAAAAATAAATAATACAATGCATGAGGATTCGAATGCCAATGTGGCAATTTGAATTAGCCTTCATGGAGTGATCAAAAGATCACTGGAATGTCATCGGATCACAACTAGAAGTCTTCATCATCATCAATGGAGTCATCAATGCTCAAGTAACTGTCAACCACCAGTCAAACTGAGTCTAACTGAGTGTGGTATGTGTAACTGGCACTAACTGAATGAAGGAGGCTCAGTGGAGGGCACATGAGGAGCTAACCGAAGTCAGAATGGGCAGTCTAGTCTCACTAGAGGTCCATCGGAGTGATACAGTCAGTTGAGAGTCAGTCTTTCCTTAAATCAAGGAAAGAACTAAAGATAACTGAAGTGCAGCTGAGTGGTAGGTGAGAGAGGACGAGTGGCTTCCTAAAATAAAGGAAGCAGGGCACACTAAGCTCTAGGAGGGCTAAAATTGATCAGTAAGAAGCTCCTGGGGGCTGGCTAACTGAGGGCTAGATGCTGGGACTGATGACTGGGATGCATGAAATTGCATGCATGCATGCAAGACTGAAGATGCTAGTAATGAAAATGTTGGTAGGACTAGGATGAAGTATAGGAATATCCTAACACATCGTCCCATATCTACTATGTATCTATACATGAGTGTTTGCTGGGTTGGGCACACTCCTTTGTTGTATCTTGTACTATATGTAACATTCTTCGTAATGAGTCTAAGTGCCTAGTTTGGGAACCACCATACTGGTTGTCTCCATGTTTATTGCTGGATACTTGTACTATGAGAATCATGTGTAATACTTAATTGTACAATTGGTTAAGTGATAAATTTATTGTGGTACAAGTGACTGTTGGGTGAGTAAGTTGAGTAGGCTCTTGCAGTGGCCTAATAGTTTGTATCGCAAGGTGTAATTATAGGAAGACCTTGAGTGAAGAGCATATTCCAGGTGTAATAGTTGAACGTATACCAAGCCCTTGCAGATGAGGCATGTTGGTGCCACACATTCCTTGGAGTTGAAAATAGAAAATTTGGGGCACTACTCCTAGGGCCATTAATGATGGTATCAGAGCACGACTTTTGAGAAAAGGTGAACTTTAGGTACTCTTCACCATTGTCACCTTTGTGACAATTTGTATCACAGTGCAAATTTTAAGAAAAGTTGGTATCATAGCATAACATTTATCTCCTCACCACTTCTGAGCAAGGCAGTTGGAGTAGTGCATTGGTTAGGAAAAACTAGGCACACCTCTTGAAGTTGTGATAGAGACTAGAATCGTGGTTGTGAGATGTTTGTATAGGCATAGTGAAGTATTTGTGAGAAAAATAAAGTGCAAGTATGGAATAATTGCATGGGACATTTTGACAAGAGAAGATGCATGTGCAACAAAATGCAGTTCTTCGCAGCATTGGTGTGAAGAAGGTGATTAGGTCATAGGTTCAAGAGAAAAGATGGAAAGCACAAAGAAAGAGTCCATGATAGCCAAGATGAGAGCTATGAAGGAGGACTTGGATAGAAGGGACCAAGAGTTCCAAGAGCTGTTGATGCAGTGCTGCGGATGGATTGAAGCTTGGAGTAAATGGTTGGAAGAGGTGGGCAGTCCAAGTGAGGACTTGGATGCAACCACAGCCGTAATCCATATTGTTTAGTGCAGTGGATGGTGCTAAAGCTGGGATCACTTATGCATGGAGGTGAGGATATTTTTTGGAGTTTCCAAAGTGAAGTTGGACAGAATTTGAGTTTGCTGGTGAGTACCTTGGATGCAAACCAAGAGTAGAGATCCACATAGAGCTTGATGGATACTTTGGCGACTAATTTTGATGATGAGATATCCTATGATGGTTAGAAAATACTTGAGTCAATATAAGGGCCGTGGCATTTGATGGAAACCTTGCACATGGGTCAAGGAATGATGCACACTTGTAAAAGTGAGCATTCATATTTCGGCTATGGCAGAGGATGTCATCCTTTGATGGACAGTGGTTCGGTGAAGGCACTCATGAGGAAGTCAACTAGAAGGAGGCTTGTGTTTGATACAGGCTGGACTAGAAGCTTCACTATTCGTAGTGGCGTGGGAAGCCACTTACCAACCCCCTTAGAATGATCAAAAGAAAGTGAGAGGCTTGCTACCTTGGTTTGGGCAATGAAGACTAAGGTGTTGGTATAGGTTCCAAATACTGTGGAGGGTTGATCAGGAAAGGAAGACACACTTTGTTGGAAGAATGAAGTGTGTGCACGAAAGCAACAATTTCATGGCTGTGAAGTGGAGCAGTAGACATGGATTTTCAAGAGTCGTGGTTCCTTGGTAGACCCTTTGAGGCATAGTAGGTGACTCAACAACAACACGATTACAGCCAAAGGAGAAGCTACTTACTGGAAGAGCTTGAGTTCTATGACAATTCAAAGTGTTGATTGTAGACATGAAGGAAATGACAAAGAATACATATGTAGATAACTTGATGACTTAGATTGGAGGTAGTTCAGGTTGAAAAGGAAGATGGTTGGTTAGATATGTTGCAAACATAAGTTTTATCCTTGGGTGAACATGACCGTGACCATGTTAGCCATGATAGTTTTTAGTTGGATGCAACATAAGTATTGGTGCAAAATCCTTTGCGTGAGCTCATCAGACTTAGATGACTTTGGATGGAAGTTGGTGTATGTAGTTTGAGTGTGTACTTGATAAAATGGGCACACATTGGGCTAAGTGGACAAGCTAAAATCAATGAGAGAGTCGACTAAGCGAGTGTGTTGGTAATTGCCTTCCACATATCAGACTTGCGAAGCAACATGAGGCATCATTGTGGAAGAGTTTAGGGACACCTTGGGCACACTTGAGCATAATTTTTGCAAGGAGGTTTGAGGCATCTTGAAGGAAACAATATAGTTGGTGCACAATTGCTTCCCTAGGTGTGGAGGCAAGGCGATTTTCTTGCAGGTTTTGGTAGACTTAGTGGAATCAAAAGAGTCATTTCAATGAAAAATTCCAACCTTGCGAGGTAGATGTAGCCGAGAACGAAGAAAAGTTGTGAAGTATAGGCGCATCAAAGTAATTGTGACATTTTGGAGCCTCTAAGTGGGAGACTCGGTGGAAGGAAATTGTATCCTATGAAGTGATGCACATCAACATTCATGTAGAAAAATTGGATTGATAGTTCATGGAGTGGTGGATTTTTGCAAGCTTAGTGTGAATTTGGATTAGATACCCAACTTGTTGAGTGTGAAGGCTATAACATGCATACGAGAATGATAGTATGAGCTAATAGTAGTTGCTTGATAGTATTGCAGAGGCATTGCAAGGTGGTTGAAGAAGGAATCTATGATTAGGCATGTAAGTTTGAGTAGTGAGCTTTGAGAACAATGGTTCTTAGAGTCGTGAAATTTTAAGTGGGAGCACCATAATTTAGAGTTGCCAAACGATGCGAATGTTGAGGCAACAATATAAGGCAACAACGATGATAATGAACATAAGCATTCTTGTACTTGGTGATGAAGGAAATTTTGGGGTTATAGAAGTATGGAAATTTGGGGTTTCTGATAGTATGGAGGTGTGGAAGTTTCGACAACAACAAGGAGATGAGAGCCAAATGTAGGAGGAGACAAGATTGTGAACCATAGACTTGATTTATTTTGGATTAGTTTTGAGGATGGAAACAAATTTGAGTGGGGGAGGATGTCATGACCCTAGAAAGGAGGTCAGGGTACACATCCCCTTACATGTTACGAAGGTGCATGCGGACATGATGGAAGTTGAGTGTAGAGTTGCACACACTTAACTTGCGTGGACATGGGCATGGCTAGTGACAACGGGTGGAAGCATGGTGCCTACAAACTCCAAAAGAACTAAGTAAAAATGGTCTTGCGGAGATGCGATGGATGGGAGAATGAAAATTGGGGCATGTTGGGCTAGGCACGTAGAACCAAGGCAACCACCCACTAGGTTGGCTTACGAAGCCAACACTTAATTCCAGATCACATTGTCCAATTGTGAGAGTTAGGCGCACATCAACTTGGACAAATTTGTGGAGTGGGAACACTTGTGGGATTTGGGATTAGTTTGGTGTGGGCATGGTTGGGTTGGCATGTTGGCTTTCGCCGCACCTTGGAAAGGGTGATCCATATATACAAGTTGGGTGCAAGTGAAAAATGAGGCAAGTCATTTAAGTAAGAATACAAGAGAATTTGTTTGGTAGAAAGTATCAAGACTTGGGTGCAATCTGTTACGATTCATTAGCATGACTTGGGCGCAATTTTTTGAGACACAATAACATGATTTGGGCATAGTCCACTGAGATAGAGTAGTGTGAGTTGGGTGCAATTTGTTGGGATATATTAGCATGAGTTTCTCATAGTATGCCAAGATAGAGTAGCATGAGTTGGGCACCCTCTGTCAGGACAGAGCAGCGTGAGTTGGGTGCAACCTGTCGGGATGGACTAGAACGACTTGGGAACTATCTTCCAGGAGAAAGCAACGTGAGTTGGATGCAATTTTCCAGGATGTAGTAGCATGAGTTGGGCACAGTATAATACAGGACAAAGTAGCACAACTTGGGAACAATCTGTCGGTACAGAGTAGCACGAGTTGGGTGCACGTCTTAGCGTACTTTGCCGTGATAGAGTAGCATGAGTTGGGCATACTTTTCTAGGAAAGAGTAGTATGAATTGGGCACACTTCTAGTGTAATACCCTGCGTGTTAATCCCCATACATATCAGTAAATTGTTATTGATTATTATTGTGGCAGTATGTGCCAAGAAAAGGGTCTTTAAGGAATGAGAGATATTATTATTATTATTTTGTAAATAATTAATTAATAAAAATAATTGGCACAACGAGGACCACTAAAAGAGTATGGGAGGCATATATCCACAATGTGATGGGGAATGGGGACATTCCTAGCACTTTAGAACTTGTTTGGTTGAGCATGGTCCATATTTATGCCTTGGTGGATTTATTAGTTGATGATCACCCAAACATTGTACATCGGACCCAACTTTTGATTATTTTAGCCTATGTTGGTACTATTGAGCCTAATTCATGATTTAGTGGGTGCTTGGGTGGATTCCACTTGTTAATTGGGTCTCTCTGGTGGTTTTGTAACTCCTTTTTGGAGGTTACACTTGTTTTTTTAACCCCCATTTGCACAAGTGCGCCCTCACTAGCTATTTTTAGCCATGACACCTCAAAGTTTAAGTAACTCCTTGTGTAACCCCTTCTTTTCTATTTTGAGAAGAGGCCTCACCTCACTAATTTTGATTCCTCTTCATGGATGATGTGTCCACACATGAATTTGATTTGGGTGGAGTGGCTTGGAGTCACTCTCGTTGAAATTCAAATTGCTTGGGTTGGATTAGAGTTATCCTCTTGTGGTTGAGTTACCACCCTTGGTTTGACTCAAGTTGGATTACCTTGGTTTGATTTTACCCTCTTGGGTTAGAATTACCTTCTTTGGTCTATAAATCCATTGTTTATATACTTGGTTTGGGTTGTTTATTGTTGTTGATTGTTATTGATTATTGATGGTTCTTCTTGGTGGTTCATGCCATTAATGTTGAGAGCTTGGTAAGCTTGTGAGCTTGGGAATCCATGTATGCGCTGCTATGTGAATGAACCTTATGCTTGAATCATTGTGATATCATATTCTATTTGTGGAAATCGTGGACAACTTTTCTAAAGTTCCTCTATGTCCACTACTTTTCTATGTCTTGGGACTGCACATAAATCCTGACGGTGAATGGCAATGTCCCGATGAACCTAAGGGGTGAAGGGATTACCATTGCACCTGGTAGTGGGGTGGAGGAGAAAGAAGGTGGTGAGGAATTGAGTTGTGGATTCTCAAACTGATACTTGAGATATCATTGAGTGCACCTCTATTGTAGATCCGTGGCCTTATCTTGGGGGTGTCCTGTCAAAGTGAGATCTGGCTTGGTAGTGCCTTTGGCTGGGTGGAACGTGGTTTGGTTGATGCCAATTGCACATTAATAAGATAAGTGGTTTATTTTTTTATTATTATTATGTAAATTCATATGTTTACATGATGTTTCCATTGTTTCTATATCTTAAATATTTTCTATTGATGAGCATGGTAGTTGTATCAATGGTTGGATGTAGATATGATGGCTTAAATGATTGGAAATTGGTGATTTCTCCTCTATTTGAGATCTGATCTTGATGGAAACTTGAAAATATGTTCATTCATGTGTTATTAGATGTATATTAATCTAAAAGAGTTCCCTCCATGGATTGTTAGATCAATAAATAAATTTACAGTTGAAGTTGCTTGGTTTTTGGAACTCTAGCTGAGGAAATCTTGCTTGGAAATTGAAGTTATCACCTTGTTTTGGGATCTGATCTTATTGGTAGCTTGAAATATGTTATTTATGTGTTTAAATGCTATATCTTACTGTGCAAATTCTACCTCTATGGCTGATAGTATATTTAGATAAATTTGTTGTTGCAATTGCTTGGTTTTTGGAACTCTAATTGATGAATCTTGCTTGGAAATTGGGGTTTGGAACTCTAGTTGTGGAATCTTGCTTGGAAATTGGGGTTTTCTACTTGTTTTGATATCTGATATTAATGGAAGATTTAAATATGATTGTACATGAATTATTTTATGTAGCATACTCTACAAGTGTGCCCCCCCATGGCTGATCATATCTGTTCTAATATTACATAGTTGAAATTATTGAGTTTTGATCACTAGTTGTTGGGTTTTTTTCCTTGGAAATTGGATTGAATTGATAGTTTCTCTTTATATATGATTATCAGATATTATATGGATGTATATGAAATCTAAAGTGCACCCTTGGTGGATGTATAATTCCCCATATATATGGTATGATTTTTTATTTAGGAATCACCGTTGGTTTTGCAAAGATTTGGATGCTTACTAGATGATCCAGTAGTGATTTTGATAGCAAAAATAGATTTGAAATTTTGTATGAATTAATGTTTGTATATGGTAGCTATGTATTTGTAATTTTGCATTATTGAATTCCTGTAGGTCTTATATTCAAACATCACTTGATAAGTAATGCAAAAATGTTAATAAAGGTATCATAAATTGGATTGACAAAATGTGTCATAAATTGCATAGTTTTACGGCGGGAAGATCTAGTTTGTAATTGTTTGCAAAGAATTCCATAAATATGATTAGTTAGAATTACTGGGTTGATTATGGTCACCTTTAATGTTTTAATAATGCTAAGTTCCGAGATGAGTAAAACTTGTAAATATGGTTTCATTATCATGCTTCCACAGTATTGCATCTAAATGGGCTTTTGGGGAGTTTTATAATTGTTTTTAAAGTATCACAATTATTTTAAAGGTTGCATGTTTGATTTAATTAGCTTGATGGTATGAAATCATAGCCTTTGGTTAACCTTAATCTGTCATGCTATACCTTTATTCAACCTTCCATTGGGTTTACATGTGCCCGTGACCTTGGTTTAAGGGTTGGGTACATTACATCTGGGATCATTTTTCCGGGTCAAAGTAGTGTGACTTGGGCACATCGAGTGATGGATGTAGTCAAGTAGGATGGGAACACTTGGTGTTTATTAGGAGTACTAAAGTGCACAATGTCTGACATAGTGAAGAAGTTGGGATGTTTCCGGGTCAAAGTAGTGTGACTTGGGCACATCGAGTGATGGATGTAGTCAAGTAGGATGGGAACACTTGGTGTTTATTAGGAGTACTAAAGTGCACAATGTCTGACATAGTGAAGAAGTTGGGATGTGTGTTGAGGAAGTTCCATGGACATAACAAAGGTTGGCTGTGTAGACGGTTAGGGACGCATTAACAATTTTGCTTGAGGAGTCAGGAAAATGTGATGGGAGTTTTCTAGACTATCTGAGATAGATATTTGTATGGGAATCATCTCATATCTATTGTGTATTTTGTAAATGAGTGTTTTCCAGGTTGAGCACACTCCTTTGTTGTATTTTGTACTATATGTAACATTTTTCATAATGAGTTCGGGTGCCTAGTTTGGGCACCACCATATTTGTTGTCTCTTGTGTATATTGATAGATATTTGTATTGTGATTATCATGTGTAATGCTTAATTGAAAAATTGGTTACATGTTGAACTTATTGTGGTGTAAGTGAGTGTTGAGTGAGTAAGTTGAGTAGGGGCTTGCAACGACCTAATAGTTTGTAGCATAAGGAATAGTTATGGGCATACCTTGAGTGAAGAGGCATAGTTTGGGTGTAATAGTTGCAAGTAGGCCAAGCCCTTACAAATGAGGCATGTCGGTTCCACACGTTACTTATAGTTGAAAACAAAAAAATTGGGGCACTACTCCTAGGGTCGTCACACCAATACTATTCATTCGAGACATTATTGTAGAGGTGAGAAAATTGTAGACATCTTCACCAAATCTCTTGGAAGAGAAAAAAATGAGAAATTAAAAAGCATGCTTGGAATAAAAAGCAACCCTATGGATTAAGGGGGGGATTCTTGGATACCTAATCTTATGGGATTATGGTATATTGTAAATATTAGACTATTTAAATTGTATTTTTCAATTTTCTAATAATAAACTAAAATGAAGAGTCATTGAGAAGTCCAAAGGACCTCTTGGATAATGTGTCAGGTGTGTTACAACGTAATTTTCCACCTTGTAAGCATTAGCATTGATTGGCCTTCAGGATCCATTTTATTGACTCAGATCCACATTTTATCCTCCAGGAACACACTTTTCCCTATTTTTGTTCCTGTACGCTAGTTGTTCCACTATAGCTAGCGTACACGCAGGCTGTTCCACTATAGCTAGCGTACACCAAGTTAAATGGTAAAAACCAATAGATAATTACTTTTTACTCCCAAAAAGCGGTCTTAGGGTGACCTTTGGCCCTCCATATACCTTGGAACGACTCGATTTGACCTTTCACTTACCTTTGGAAGGCTATATATTGAGCTCTTATGGTGTATGGAAGGGAGGAGAAAGAGAAAGCAAGATAACTCTAGTGGATTTTTTTCCGTGACTTGAGTCTACACTCATTGATCCTTGTTGTTGTGAACTCCTTATGTTCACCTACCAAAATCCTTTCATAGTTTGAGTTTTCCATGGCATGGGGGATTGAAGTGGTGGAGGCACAAGTGGAGAGACCCAGTTCTTGGTTCAGATTGGTTTCCAGCAAGAGGCCGTATCATTGTACTTCTTATTATTAATTAATGGAAATACTCATTTTCTCGTCCAAATGATGTTGTGAATGTTGTTTAAATTACATTGGGTTACATTTGCTTAGGATATCATGGATCATGTTATTGATTATGCTAATATCTTTCACATATTATATGCACTTGCTTGTATTTGTTGTTGAGACTAATCTGCAGGTTCAAGTGTAGAGATTGAAAGCTCAACATGGATCTACTTCGAACATCTGATTGAAGGTTGGTTCTTATTCTCCATATCTTATAATTTTCATTATAATAACATTGCATTGGGAATTGAGTTATTTTTTGGTAGTCAGTTGTCTGTTGTGGCCTACCTTGAGCCATAGGAAGTTTTCTCCGTAACAGAAATGGCAACTCCGCTAGGGAGAACATCCATTTTGGGAATTTTTTTGGCATTTGTCCTTATTTTGAGTTGCTGTTTGTCGAGCTTCTGTGTCATTGACTGGCCGTTAGGATTTACATTAGAAAACTAACTTTTTCTGGGCTATTTGACTCTTTTTGGGTTCATTTTCCTTTCCCTATGCACAGGTCAACCTAGTTTTGACAACGTCTACCCGCCCCTATGTGAATAGTAGCCCGCGTCTACCCGCTGCTATTCTTTGAACAATCGCATACAAGTCCGGTATTGGTTCATTTTTGGCCTTGGGTTGTTGCTGGGTTGGTTTTGAGTGTTCCCGAGTCTTAGTTGGCCTGTTTCTTGACTGTTCCATGCCTTGTTTGTGACCAGAAACTCCTCTTTCTTTTTGTTTTTGAGCTTTTTGATTTTTCACAATTTCTTGTTTTATAGCTCATTAGCTTGGATGAATCTTACTGTTTGGGTTTTGCTGGGTTGTCTATTTGATATGCTCTGCATTTCTTTACTGAATAGTTAGATTTTGCTTTCATTTTTTCATTTCTTTATATTGAAAAAATACAAAAACATTGTTTTGCATTTTCTTTGCATTTATAAGAGAAAATACAAAAATATTTGCTTTATGTTCTGCATTTTGCATCAGGGTGCTTGTGATTTCATCTAGGACTTGCTTGTGCATTGAAACTTTAAAGAGATTGCATTTTATTTCGAACCGTTGGATTGATTGTCATATTAGTGGCATGTTTTTTATTAAATAGACGAGTCTAGTGTTTTTCGGTTGTGCATACCATTGAGTCCTATACATCATCAGTTTCACAACCATATCCTTTGAGTAATTATAACCATTAAAATCAATGCTTAATCTTAAAATTGATTAGAAACGATTTTCATTTTATAGGGTGCACCAACTAGCTTATGTTTAGAGTCTTGGAATAAAACATTGTGAGTTAACAATCCAAGACTATTGAACCAACATTATGTGTCTGACCAGGGAGTGGTGAAACCCATGGTGTACATCAATGTTCTCAGGAAGCTCTACTAAAACCAGAGTTAAGCACGAGGTCACAGGAGGTTGGTTGCGGAGATAGCCCTCCAATACTAGCTAAACGTGGGATACACTTCGAGGATTTGTTCGTATACGGGGGATCTTGAGGGATCTGTACCTCTTGAGTTTCAGGCTTAGCTACCCTGCCCATATGACGGATCCCACCTACGACTGTCCTCCTGAGCATTGGTTATATCGTGGTGACCTTAGTTGGTTTACCTAGGTATCGCATAGGGAATTCGTTGTGGTTATTCTGCGATTGTCCTGAGTCAGATAGGGGTTGAACAACACAATTGCTTGTTGTATAGGGATTTGACCCTGTACACGCAGTGAAGTATGGGAACCCTTATAACTGATTCTGTTACCTCCGGTTATAGTTTGGGAGTCTCAAGCCTCTTCTAGGCGAGACATATCGGCTGTAGTGTCGGGAGGTCCCTTGAGCCAGTCCTGTTTGTGTGCATTTGGCTGTAGTTTCTTTAGGTGTGTGCTCTTTGATCGATAGTTGGCCGTTAGGAGGCATTTGATTATTTGGAGTTATCATGGAGTGAGATCCACCTCTCCGTCGGTCTTGTCGTTTGGCTGGTTTACCAGCCGACGAGGTAGCACGTCCTTAAGAGACACTGGAGGATCCCCTCCGATACCTTTGAGATTTTTGACAAATTTCACAAGTATGTTATGACTCTTGCATCTGGAAGACGGGGAAGAATTCCTGTGACTTCGTCAGTTGAGGTCGATGGATATACCGCTCCTCCCACTCCTAGGGAGATTGGAGAGGAAGGTTTGCCCCCACATGTCACTTTCTCAAGTTTTGGGCCATATCCACCCCCAGAGCCAAACCCATCCCATGGTACATACACACAGGGATTCCGATATGGGATGCCAGATCTTAATGACACCATGAACCGTTCGACCACTAATCCTTTTTCAGTTGGTATTCCCAGATTTAATTCGAATGTTACATCCACTTCGTCGGGTAGTCAAGCTAACACTAGACTTGGAGCTACAGTCCTTCCGGCGGCGGTGCATCCTCTTCTGCTCCCTCCGGGGGCGGCACAACCTCTACTGTTCTCTTCGGGGGAGGCATGAACTTTTCCGCTCCATTTCAATTCACGTATGGTCATATCCCTTCAACTTCTACAACTGTTGGAGGAGGACCACACCCTAGGACTGCCCCTCATTTTAGTGGGAACACTTCACATAACACGACTCACACCACACAACCTAACACACATGATTATACGCACACACCCATGACTACGACCACATCTGATAACCAGCATGTCCCTCCTAACACTGGGGGTGGGTAGATTCCCAACACTGGGGGTGGGCACATTCCCAACACTGGGGGTGGACACATTCCCAACACTAGGAGTGGGTACATTCCCAACATTGGGGGTGGGCACATTCCCAAAACTGGGGGTGGACACATACCCTATACTGGGGGAGGGCACATTCCTAACCCTGGGGGTGGGCACATTCTTAACACTGGGGGTGGGCACATTCCCAACACTGGGGGTGGAAACATACCCTACACTTATGGTCATTACTCGACTGCTCCTGCTACAACTAGCACCTATATGCCCCATAATTATGGTGGTAATCCTTCTTATAATGCAGTGGGTTCTGGCCCTCACTATAACCCTCCTCACTATGGTGCTTATAACACATATATACCTTCGTACCCTTACACGAGTCAGGGTGGAGGCAGTTATTAGCCCTATGGTCAAGGTCACAGTTCATATCATCCCTACGGTCCACAAGGTCAGCCTCTTTTGGGAGCCTTTAATCCAGCTTCACAGCCACAGCTCTCATTTCTTGCTCGGTCGAATCTACTAGATCTTTCGAAGCTCACGAATGATATGGTGTGTCACGATCCTTCTTGGCCTCTAGTCCCTACCAAGCTCCCTTCAGACATTCCGAATTTCGAAGGGAAGAATGGTGAGGATCCGGGTGATCATGTTACGACTTTTCACCTTTGGTGCTCCTCGAATTCATTAAATCACGACTCTATTCGTCTGAGAATATTTCAACGCACCTTCATGGGGGCAGCCGTGAAGTGGTATGTCGAGTTTCCTGGGGGCACCTA
Source organism: Larix kaempferi (assembly GCA_027924585.1). Classification (NCBI taxonomy): domain Eukaryota; kingdom Viridiplantae; phylum Streptophyta; class Pinopsida; order Pinales; family Pinaceae; genus Larix; species Larix kaempferi. Next base: position 2,128,981 of record BSBM01000084.1, read on the forward strand.
CAAGAGTTTTAATGAGATAGATTTGGTTTTCTTGTATCACTTTTAGTTTCCAGTTCGTTACGATACTGGCACCGAACTTTTATCTACCTTCCACCAGAACAAGGCCATGCACATATCTCATCACATTCAGGAGTGGTGTCTACAGAAGAGGTTAGTGAAAGCCAAAATTCCTCTGGATTTTCTGTTAGAGTGGTTCCTCAAGTCGTTGCTTCCCTACATATCTAAGGATGTTTCGGTGTCCGACATCATGACCAAGGAACAATCTATATTCAAATCCCAACATCTAGATTTACTCTATGCTCAATCTGGTATCCTGTACGATATCATTCCTGACGCACCACGCTCATGACATGAGCCCAAGCCTGTTCCTGGACCACATGCTGATGGCATTGTTGGATCCACGAGTACTCGACCCGTAGACTTGGTTAAAAACCAAATGAAAAATTGGTCTATTAGCCAATCTACCCCCGGACAGGCTCACACCTCGTCCACTCCTACCCAATCATCCGATGTTCATTCTATACAGATGACAAACCCATCAGGTAACTAGCAACCTGGTAGAAAGAAGAAGGGGAGAAACAATCGTAAGGGTGGGAATAATTCGAATAATGGAAGTAATCGAAACACTCATAGGAAAGAAAATGCCAACCCTCCTCAGGACGGCGGAAATGCTGGTGGGGACCGTAAGCCGAGACGTAAGGTGAAGTTCCCTTGCAAACTTTGTGGGGAGGATCACCTGACTCACTTGTGTCCTCGAATTGAAGAAGCATCAAAGCATATTGCACAAAGCCCACCTGTGTTGAAAGATCCCCTTCTGCATCATCAGAATATGGCTTCGAATGCTCCCGCTACTAGCTATGGGACTAATGAAACCACGACGTCCTCTTCCCTTGCTGGTGGCTATGGATGCGTGAACATGGTCCAATCTCAGGTTAGTGTTGCTACTCGTCAATGTGATTATGGTGCACCACAACCGAATATGGGGAATGAGCCTCCTCCTCCTCCTGATACTTCTTTGCATATCGAGAATCCCACTACTATGCCGCGGATACCGAAAGGTGTTCTTAAGTGCTCGGTGCACAATCCCAATGCCCGAGCTGCCCAAAACTACTCTATTGTAGAAGATTTGGGCCAAACTCCATGTGCCATGTCGGCTCTTGAGGTTTTACAGGCATGTACTTCGCAGAGGAACACCCTTTTATTTGCTTTGGGAGTTCAGGATGAGAGTAGCCCTAGCATCATTAAATTCGACACTACTAATATCCAGCCTCGCTTGCCTTATCACGTGGCTTTTCAAGTCCATGTGAGGTGCTTAGATAAATTTGTTAAACGTATGGTGGTTGACGAAGGTGCCTCCACCTCAGTAATGTCATTGGATTGTTGGAAGGCTCTTGGCTCTCCTCCCCTATCAAAATCTATGACCATGCTTACTACGTTCGATGGTCGGTCATTTAGGCCGTATGGTATTCTCCCTTCCCTTGAGGTCCACTTGGGTGGGAAATCTGTGCCTATTGAAGTCGAGGTGGTTGATGCGCCCATTGACTACAACCTTCTTCTGGGTAGGAATTGGATCTACGCAATGAGAGCAATTGTGTCCTCTGTGTTCAGAGTTATTTTCTTTCCTCACGAAGGCAGAATTGTGATAGTTGATCAGCTAAACTTCTCTAGTTCCAATTCTGTAGCATCGTCGGGAACTGTTGTTCCCTAGATCGAAAATTCTCAACCGGAAATTGGGAATATTGGTGTAGGATCGTATTCCTCTTTTATGGGATCTTTCGACCTCCCTGCACCAATCTCCTTCATAGGAACCATCTCCGATGATGCTCCTTCCTCATTGAATCATGTACCTTTCTGAACATCATACTTTAGCGATCCGTGGGATCCACTTCCAGGAGTTCCTCGTCTGGAGATGTTTCGCACATCGGAATGGATATGCCCTTGTATGCAGCCGAGCTTGCTTCTCAACAATCCACTACAGAGTCAAATCTCTCTTCTTCATGGACAGGGGAAGAAGATCCCGTTATGCTACCTGCATGTGCAGTCGACCCATGTTGTTCACATGATTGCCTCGATGGTATTTTACCTTCAGATGAATTTTTTATTGAGGCCATGAATGGTAATGACAAGCCTTGGGGGGGTGTCTATCATAGATCTCACTCCCCTCCTATCCTTGATCTTAATGAGAAGGATGAGTCTATAATACAATCTGCCATACATTTAGAATTTGATCTAGGTATAGTTTTGTCCGGCCCCGGTTTGATTTCAATGTTTGATCTCCCTAGTGATGAGTCTTTGGACTTTACTATAGATCCGCAAGTCGATGTTCCTGCTGAGTTTGATTCTAGAGCTTTCAACTCCCGTGATGATGAATTTGTTCTTGCAGATTCTTCCACGTCCTTCAATTTTGATCTTCATCCTGAGTTCGATCATTTTGATTGTAATCCCTCAGGCTTTGGTACTATAGAGTCTTCTTTGGTGAGCTCTGCCTACATTATACCCGGGGTTGATAATAATGAAGTTGAAATTATTTCTCTCATAGAGACTTGTATCAGATCCGTCTTTACGTACATTTTGGATATGATTTTGGTACTAATGTTTCTTGGAGACAGGATTCTTAGCTGGACTTATACTTGTTTACCGGTCCTTTTCGACATTCGGTTTGGTAATGGCAGGCATGTTCGGAAGCTTGCATATAGGTTTAGGCCTCGCCATTTTTATGATGCATTTGAACTTTTTTCCATCCGAATTCGCAGACACCCCCTGAGTGTCCTTATCTTGCTCATGTTCCTTGCATTATGCATAGCTTTGTTCCATGCTCTTGGAACTAGTCTTGCATGTCCCTGACACTCGTTTGCTCCTATTACGAGCATTCTTCCACATTTACTTCAAGCTCGTTAAAAACAGTAAGGAGGTTACGAGCATTCTTCCATCTCTCCTTTGAGCTCGTTAAAAACAGTAAGGAGGTCATGAGTTTACGTTTTTGGGCTCGTTAAACCTTTACGAAAAAGATTTTTATAAAGTCTTTTTTAAGCCCTTGTTAGAATTTTTCAAATCAAACAAGATTTCCGAGTATACTTGTCATTTCAGACTCGTTAAAGGATTTGAAGTGACATCCACCTAGGTATAAGTTTACCCCTTTTCCAGACCTTTGTGGATTAATTACGAAAAAGGTATACTCTAGTCATACGTGACTAGAAGAGTTCTTCTCTCATTGTTTTACACTTTTTCGGGTGAGGAGACTAACTTTACGAAAAAGGAATCCCCCATTTATGTCAAGTTGTGATTACATTGCATCATCCTGCTTGCCACTTGAGCCTTGTGTCAGCTCCCGCTGACTCAATTATTAGCCATGTGCTTGAGCACTTTCCTTTTTGAGCCAAGCAGAGATTTCATTTTCCTTTCACAATTTGATGACCCTTTACTATGAGGGAACACCCCCCCGAGTGTCCACATCCTGCACATGCTTCCCTGCATTGATCATAGGTATGTTCCACTACTTGGGGATTAGTTTGCTTGCTATTTGACACTCGTTTCCTCACCTGTTGTACTATAAGATATTTTATTCTTTTTCAAGCTTTTCCGAATATGAAAAATACCAAAGAAATAAAATATTCCAAAAAGCAGGATGGGAAAATCGTTAGTTCTTGTTGTTGGAAGCTGTTGTGTCACCTTTGAACAGAGCATTCATTCCACTCCATCCATTAGTAGTCGATACTATAGTAGGACCTTAGGAGTTGTACTCGTTTCTCAGATTTTACTCCACCAATTGGTTAAGCTTCTAGTCATTATGGAGCCCTTTGTTGATGCCTCCTGCATCGCACAGTGTTATTATCATCTAGTACTTGAGTCCATGCTGCCTGAGTCTATCCATCTGCTCATGCTCTTGTTCAAAGGAAGTCATGAAGGCATAGTCGGCCACTCCTCAGATCTCTTGATTATTACATGTCGGTCATCCTTATTGAGTCAGTTCGTTCATCCGAGTTCTTCCAAATCTTTCAGCGTAGCTGTTACCTCGTGCTGGTTGCTGGGGGATGCCTTAATGCCCTCCTTCTAGTGAGTTTCATTCCGTCAAATTCAACTCATTTATTCCGGAACTGAGACTTAGAGTCGGTTGAGTACCTTGAGGCTCGTAGTCATTAGTGGTAGGTTCTCTCGCCATCGACAGTTTTGGGAATACATCAATGTCCCCTAATCGATGGATTCATCTTAGTGTCCGACCTCAACACATCTATTCACACTTTGATGATTGTACTCTGTGCCTTGATGCCCATTTTCATTATGGGGGGTTATCTCGCGTCTGTTAACGGTATACATCATTGACCGGTAATCAGATGATGTCACATCAGGTTCGACCTCAACACCTTTATTCACTTGATGGGACTCGCATCGTAGATGATTTGTGTAGAAGACCCCAGATGTTAGTATCATTCAGTATGCTGCTCATGATCGTGATTGTACTTATGAGATCTCATTTATCATACATTAGCAGTTTGTACCTCCAGTATTTCACCAGTTGTTTCCTTTTCAACAGGAGACCATATCTTACTGTACGGGTCATGGCTATGACCACTTATGACATGTATTCACTATATAATTCCTATCATGGCCATTGTATCAGATTGTTGTATTTTACCGACATGTATTCAAAGATATTATTGTATTATGACGAGTGAGCTACTCTCTCCATTTGTGTCCATCACTCCACTTCTGAGATTTATAATGTATTTCGGCCATCGTAGTACCTTCTCTAACCTCACACATTAGGGGGCATCTATTACAGCGTAATTTTCCACATTGTGAGCATCAACATTGATTGGCCTTCAGGATCCATTTTATTGACTCAGATCCACATTTTATCCTCCAGGAACACACTTTTCCCTATTTTTGTTCCTGTATGCTTGCTGTTCCACTATAGCCAGCGTACACCAAGATAAATGGTAAAAACCAATAGATAATTACATTTCACTCCCAAAAAGTAGTCTTAGGGTAACCTTTGGCCCTCCATATACCCCGAAACAACTCGATTCGACCTTTCACTTACCTTTGGAAGGCTATATATTGAGCTCTTATGGTGTATGGAAGGGAGGAGAAAGAGAAAGCAAGATAACTCTAGTGGATTTTTGCCGTGACTTGAGTCTACACTCATTGATCCTTGTTGTTGTGAACTCCTTATGTTCACCTACCAAACTCCTTTCATAGTTTGAGTTTTCCATTGCATGGGGGATTGAAGTGGTGGAGGCACAAGTGGAGAGATCCAGTTCTTGGTTCAAATTGGTTGTCGGCAAGAGGTTGTATCATTGTGCTTCTTGTTATTAATTAACGGAAATACTCATTTTCTTGTCCAATTGACGTTGTGAATGTTGTTTAAATTACATTGGGTTACATTTGCTTAGGATATCATGGATCGTGTTATTGATTATGCTAATATCTTTCACATATTATATGCACTTGCTTGTATTTGTTGTTGAGACTAATCTGTAGGTTCAAGTGTAGAGATTGAAAGCTCAACATGGATCTACTTCAAACATCCGATTGAAGGCTGGTTCTTATTCTCCATATCTTAGCATTTTCATTATAATAACATTGTATTTGGAATTGAGTTATTTTTTGGTAGTCAGCTGTCTGTTGTGGTCTACCCCGAGCCATAGGAAGTTTTCTCTGTAACAAGGTGTCTAGATTATGTGTTGATGTGTTGGCTAGACCTTCCAAATCATTGTGGTGGAATGCATGACATGAGCATATGGTATGCCTAAATCAATGTAGGGTGAAAAAATTTATACATGATATATTTTTATTTCACTTTTTGGCTTCAAATATGTTTTTTTCATTGGTCATCTCGAGCTCATGAAGTTTGATAGGTTATAAATCGATGGTAAGGAAGAAGGGTGTACTTTTTCCTCTTCTTTCTTTCCTACGTATGGTAGATACCTCTACCTATATGCCCCCATATTGGAGACAATAGATCACAGTTGGGGTTGACTTTGTTGTGGTCATGGATTCCGAATCTTGTGAACCTCCCCCTCTGCAGCCCGTGGCGAGGAGGGTGAAGAAAACCTGTTATATGCAGTTAGGGTTTTGACCTTCATGTGCAACTTGATTAGCATAATTTCCAACACAATATTCTTTCTGAGGACTTATTTAAGGATTTCATATTTTGGTATGCAATTCACTTAATAAATTTATTTATAACTTATTATTGCTATTATCTCAATTTTATGAAATTCTTCTTTGTAGGAGCCTTAGTTATTCTCTCTATAACCAGATGCACAAATAATCACAATCGGGGCAAAAGGGGAAGGGACAGAGAAGGTGGAACCATGTTTTTTGTGATTGAAATGACAAGAAATGTTGTTGTATCACTAGATATACTGCATATTGGGTTGCTTCTGCAACGTTCCATCATTTTTCAACTCATAGAGAACTTATCGCACATTCAAGAATTTGAGGAAAATGGATATCTTGTTGCAGTAACTACATTGGAGGGACGGGGGGAACGAAAGATACGAGAAACGACTGGATCTAGTGTCTTTCTTGTTAAATTTAAGTGCATAGTCTTCAATCCTTCCAAAAGTGAAATCCTAGAAGTTGAAGTTGAAGTTGTAATCAAGACAGTTGTTCATGTTACATGTGGACCAATGACTGGGGTTTTTATACCATTTCAAACTATGACATATTTTGAATTCATATAAGGAGAGAATCCTATTTTTAGAAATAAGTAGAGTCCAAATGTGGATAAAGGTGGAAAGGTACGATTTATGATACTTTCTATAAAATGGCTTGAACAATGCTGAGTGTTTTGGGCATTGGGGAGCTTGCAAGAATATTTTCTAGGACCTATTTTTGATCTTGAGATCGGTTCTGAGATGGATTGTGAGAATCCTAAAATGAATGATGTGGGAAATAATGAAAATCCTACAATGAATCTTGGGAATAGTAATTAGAATCCTTCAATGAATGCTGAGATCAATACTGAGCATCTTTAGGTGAATCCTAATATGAATCATGAAACAAATTGTGATATGAGTCTAGAACAGAATTATGATATGAACATTGAGACAATGAATATTGTGACCAATTTTGTACATCTTAAGATGGATTTGAAGATTACTCTTGAAACAATTTATGAGACAAATCCACAAGAGAATTATGAGATGAATGTTGAGATAATTGATCTTGAGCATCTTCAGATGAATTCTGAGATGCATTGAACATATCTAGACATATTCTGAGGTGGATCTACAACATATTTCTAACATGACTGCTGATATGTTTTATTCTACCAATACTGAGCATATTTAGATGTATTTTGACATGAATCTTGAATCAATTCATTAGGTGAGTACACAACATATTTCTGATAAGAACACTGAGATATTGAGTTCTGACACTAATCTTGAGCATATACAGATGAATCTTGAAACAATTTATCAGACCCATAAGCAACAAATTTTTTAGATGATTACATAAACAATTCTAAGATATAAACTTAGTATTTTCTATTTGAAACATATGGTGCGAGAATTTTAATAGAAAGGGTTTGCTTGTCACTGCGTTGTTGAAGTTTACCTTACTACTATTTGGTCCTTGATCTCTTCACAAACTCCTTATTTAAATTTAGTCATCAACTTGGAAAGCATCTTAAGCTTGGAAATATGAGATGTTTGGTTCATAAACTGTAATAAGATTGGCCTCTCCGAAGCCTCCTAAGCAAAGTCCTAGTGCTAAAGTTGAACTTGAGACCATTCAAAACACAACTGCACCTTAGGAAATCAAAGATATTGAGTGAGGGAAGGGAATAGATAAATCCAAGGTTACATTTGCTAGTAAATCAACAGTGTTTGGAAAATCTATGAAAAGAATTCAGTCTGGGGACATTTGTTTAGTGGCTCCACTTGATTTGTAGAGTTTTCACAAGCAGAGAAAGGAGAGCGCGAGGACATTATTTCTAAGGGGAGGTTGTAGAGGTGAAGGGAGAACATATTTTCAATAGTAGACACTTTCCTTTTCTAAGCACAAGTTGCATCCATACTTTGAGGTCGAGTTTACTTCTCTTTTGTTGCTTTTGGAGGCCGAGTTTCTTGTTGATGTTAATGTAACTTCGGAAGATATTCACTTGTATTTTATATTGATATTATTATTGTATTTTATTTGTACCTCCGACGAAGATGTTTTTCCTCCGGTCGGGGATGTCATTATTATGTTTGATCATGCAAATTCATTTAGGTAAAACCTCCATTGTAAGTAGGGGAAATAGATCCCCTAGAGTCAAATGTAAAAGGGTTTATTGAGTCCCCCTAGAGAATTCGGCCCAGTCAGTTTTAATGAGGCAAACCTAGTTAGGTAAAAGGTCAAGTCAAAAGTAAAGTATAAATAGAGAGCCTTTCTCTCTAATTTGGACACACTACTCACTCACACAAGTTCGCATAGCAAGGGAGAGAATACAAGTTAGCTGGTGGAGAAAGAGAGAAGCTGCAGAAGACATATTTTGGGTTTTCCACTTTTGGCTTGATATTGTATTAGTGACAAATATATCTTTGAGGAAGTTGCAAGGTTTTCTCCTTTATGGTTTCCCTGAGGAAAACTATTGTGTCTATTGTGTTTTGCTGTGCTTGTTATTCTTTCAGTTAAATATCCTAGATAATATTGAATTAAAGTACAATATCTAATATGTTATCAGAGCTTACCTGAAAAGAAGGCATTGTGCAACATCGAGAAGCTAGGGATTCCAAGTTTGAGGTCTTCTCTCCATAGATAATAAAGAAAAGGAGGCTAGGCTAACTTGCCCTAGGAGGGGGCATCTTTTGGAGGAAGCATAATCAAATTCCGAGAATTTCCAGTTTTGACCCAGACAGTGGTGCTGGGAGAAAACTAGGGCATCAAGATTTTGGGGTTTTACTCCATCAATTTGGAAAAAGGAGTACATTGGATAACTTTCCTTGAGGAGGCGCCTGTCTAATCAAAAGTTCAAGATTCCAACTTTGGAAAATTAGGGTTTCTCTAACAAACCCTAGGCCAACCAACTCCAAAACCATATTGGGCATATCAAATTGGTAAGACCTAAATATTTTCTATTTCCATTTGAGGTACTCATTTAAAATGTATCACCACACCAAGTTCAAGGATAAGCTTGAGGGAGCTGATAACTTCCGAGCATGGAAGTATAGGATTGACCTCGTCCTTGAAGAAAATTATTTGGACAAATATGTTAGTGAAGAGGTTCCAGCACCAGAGGGAGATGAGGCTAAGGCTATCCACAAGAAGAACTTGGTTAAGGCCAAGAGAATTATTGTAGAATCCATTAAGGATCATCTCATCCCACATGTGTCATCGTTGAAGACACCCAAAGAGATGTTCAATGCATTGACAAGGCTATTCGAAGGAAAGGACATCGATAGGAAGATGACATTAAGGAACCAACTCAAGAACATAAAGATTCTGAACTCAAAGACCATGCAATCCTAGTTCACAAGGGTCTCACAGATCAAGGAGAAACTTGAGGAAGTTGAGGAAAAGCTAGAAGAAGGAGAGATCATTATGAACACCTTGAATGGTCTCCCAAGATCATGGGACTCATTCATTCAAGGGGTATGTGCCAGAAAGAAGTTGATCACATTCGACACACGATGGGAAGAATGTACACAGGAAGAAGCTCGAGTTGTGGAATGAGAAGAGAATATGGGATCAAATGATGATCAAGCTCTCATAGTTCACGCTAGAAGAAATCACAACAAGAGGGATAACCACCATCAAAATAAGAGGGATAAATACGATAGACAAAGGAGACCCATACAAGATATATCCAACATTAGATGTTATACATGTGATGAGAAGGGACACTAATACATAGATTGTCCCAGAAACAAAGGTTCCTCCAAGAAGACAAATAAGAAGAGACATCATGCTCACACTACTGAAGATGATGAACCAGCAAGGAAAAGAACCAGAGAAGAATAAAGAGATGACTCTTCAAGTGATGAAGAATATGTACTGATCTCAACACTCACGGGCACTGTTACACATGGGAGCAATGATTGGCTTGTAGATAGTGGAGCTTCCAAGCACATGAATAGGTACAAAGAATCATTTGTCAATCTATCTAAGCATGAGTCACCTCATAAGGTGAAACTTGGGGACGATTACCAATACCCCATAAAAAGAAGTGGAGAAGCTTCCTACAAGCTAGACTCCAGCAAATATCTGAAGATGAAATATGTACTATATGTTCTAGGATTAAAGAAGAACCTTCTCTCCATATCAACACTAGATGCTAAGGGAATGAGGGTTTCATTTGTTGTTGGCCAAGTCCTAATGTGACAAAGAGGAAAGACGTTAGATGATGCAACGATGATTGGAGAGCAAGAGGGAGGTTTGTACAAGTTGAAGGGCCAACCTAAACAAGCATTGGTTCATGACTCCATGGAACCAAGTGAACTGTGGCACAAAATGCTTGCACATGTGCACTATAGAGCACTACCTATTGAAAGCAAAGCAGTTTTAGGACTTCCAAAAATCCAGACAAGACAATGCAGAAGAACACTCTGTCAGATGTTAGTTTTTCAGCATTTAATTCAATCTGATCTAGGATCTTAACTGAGAGAACAACATGTATATCATATCAAACACAAGAGACAAGAGACACAAATAATTTCACCGGGGAAAACCAAGAAGGTGAAAAACCCCACAACTTCCTCAGAGATAGAATGAGCACCAATACAAAGATCACAAAGATCAAACCCCAAAACAAGAGATAGTCTCCTAGAAGGTGCTCCTCCTCCACTTATGCGCACTCCTCCTCTCTCTCACTAATGCGAAGTGAGTGAGTGAGTGAATGAATAAATAAGAGAGTCACACTCTCTATTTATACTTTACTTCACTTGACTTTTAACTCTAACTAGGTCGGCTCCAACTTAACCACTTAACATAATGCTGACTGGGCCGACCCCACTAGGGGACTTAAACACCCCATCACAACTAACACTGGGCTGACCTCCCTTAGGAGAGTCTAATAACCCACTACCACTTGACACTGGGCCGACCCCACTAGGGTGGTCTAATAACCCTTTAACCCACATGACTCATACATGGACGATCCCACCAAGGTGGTCTAATAGTTCCCATCAAATATATGTTACGACACTTACAATATAAATTGCGAGACTAATCCGGGGTCTAATGCCCTTTCATACATGGGAGGATGGACCTCAATGACTTTACATGACTCAAGTACAATAATGAATTCTCCGACTCGGAGGAATAAGACATCTTCATAGGGGATACAATAATAGTACAAATGTAATACATACAATATACAAGTGAATATCTTCTGAAGTTACAAATACATCAACACTCCCTATTAACTAGGAAGGTATTCTCTTCACACAGGTCATCAATACATATCAGCACAAGTCTTCAATTCTGGAGCTGGATCATCGTCACTGGATCACGGAGCATCATCGTCACTGCTGCTGTACTCGTCATCTTGATCATTGGGCTATCTCTCAATTATTCTTGTCATAGGAAGTTCTATAGAGCCAACCCTTTTTCATGCTGGTTGTAGGCCTAGCCTCCTATAGGTCTTCATCATCTCTGCGAGCTGGCCATCCCGTGGAATCCTTAGGACTGATTACGTGTGTTAAAATTTTTTTGAAAGGGAATCCCAAGACTCTTATGAGCACACAACTCAACCTATCGGATCTCCCAGGATGTTTTACATGTGACCTTTACAAAACTTTAAAAGAGTGTCTTTCCTAGCAAGAACTCTAAAGAGCATCCGAGGAATTTTACGTGCCTAGCACAACTTTTCCGGACCTCCAGGACTGATTACATGTAATCTCCACAAAACCTTAAAAGAGTGTCTTTCCCAGCAAGAACTCTAAAGAGCATCCGAGGACTTTTACATGCCTAGCACAACCTGTCCGGATCTCGAGGACTTATTACATGTTGTCCCCACAAAACCTTAAAAGAGTGTCTTTCCTAGCAAGAACCCTAAAGAGCATCCGAGGACTTTTACGTGCCTAGCACAACCTGTCCGGATCTCTAGGACGTATTACATGTGGTCTAGCAAAACCTTAAAAGAGTGTCTTGCTCAGCAAGAACTCTAAATAGAATCCGAGGACTTTTACGTGCCTAGCACAACCTGTCCGGATCTCCAGGACGTATTATATGCTACCCTTGCACAACCTGTCCACGGCCACAAAGTACCATCCTGATGCTCAAGATCAACCTGATCATCCTTGCACAAAGCATCATCCTGATGCTCATGATCATACTGATCATCATCCTAATGCACATCATCATCGCATGATCATCCTGATCATCGTCACAACATCGTCCTGATGCATATCATGATCATCCTGATCATCATCACAACATTGTCCTGATGCATATCATCATTGCATGATCATCCTGATCATCGTCACATCATCGTCCTGATGCATATCATCATCGCATGATCATCTTGATCATCGTCATAACATCGTCTTGATTCTCATCACACAACACTTATATCCACAGCCATGGGAAGGATCCTCCATGCTTGGAATGGCTCCTGCAAATGTGTCCCATCACTTCTTCCTTGAAGTATCTTCTATCTGAAGAACACCAAGCCTCTCTCTGAAGTATTCGAACTTCACTTTGGCTAGTGGTTTGGTCAACACATTTGCAATCTGCTCATCTGTCGCAACATACTGGGGCTTCATTGCTCCTCTCTGCACCATATCCCTGATATAGTGATATTAGATCTCGATATGATTCGACTTGTCATGGAACACCGGTTTCTTTGACAACTTCACACAACTCTGGTTGTCACAATAGATACAAGTAGCATCCAACTGGAGATCAAATAAATCAGACAGTATATTTCTTAGCCATACTGCCTCACAACTAGCCAAACAAGTTGTGACATACTCTGCTTCGGCTGTACTCAGTGCTATGCAGGATTGCTTCCTGCTAAACCAGGAGATCACACCTGATACCATACTGAAGCAACACCCTGAAGTGCTCTTCCTATCTGCAGCACTGCCTGTCCAATTTGAATCAACATAACCCTCCAAGTTAAACTTTTGATTCGCATCATACTTGAGCCCATAATCAACCGTACCCTTCAGGTACCTCAGAATATGCTTTACAACAATCAAGTGAACATGTCTAGGATCCGTCAGGAACTGGCTCAAGGTGTTTACCGCAAAGAAAATATCTGGTCTCGTGTTCATCAGGTACATCAAGGACCCAATCATCTGACGATACATAGTGTCATCAACTGACTCTGATGAAGTGTCACTCAATAGCTTCAGGTTCGATGCCATAGGTGTGGCCATGGCCTTGCAGTCCATCATCCTGAACCGCTTCAGGATCTCTATTGCATAGTTCCCTTGTCCAAGGAAGATTCCATCTACACTTTGCCACACCTCCATGCCTAGAAAGTAATGCATCATTCCCAAGTCCTTCATCTCGAACTCAACAACAAGCTTCCTCTTCGTGTTGCTAATCAATCTGTCCGCACCTGTCACAAACAAGTCATCCACATACAATAGGAGTATCACTGGATTGCCTTCCTCAACCTTGCAGTAAAGGTTGGAATTCACTTTACTCTTGGTAAAGCCCAATCTGGATAGGAAGATGTCTATCCTACCGTACCATGTCCTAGGTGCTTGCTTCAAGCCATACAAGGATTTCTTCAATCTGTACACATATGACTCCCTATCATGTGTCTCAAAACCGAGTGGCTGCTCCACATACACTTCCTCTTCGACTACATCATTCAAGAAAGCTGTCTTGACATCCATCTAGTGTATCTTCCACTTCATCACTGCAGCCAGATCAAGTATTGTTCTGATGGAAGTGTATCTGGCTACAGGTGCAAAGGTCTCTTCAAAATCTATCCCTTCTTTCTGGGAGAAGCCAGGAGCCACAAACCTTGCCTTGTATTTTTCTATGCTACTATCTGCAGCATGCTTGATCTTGTAGATCTACTTGGAAGTCACAAGAGACTTCCCTTCTGGTCTTAGGACCACATCCCAAACATCATTCTTCATGATCGATTGGTATTCCTCGATCATGGAATCCTTCCATTACTACATCCATGATCCTGGGAACTTCAGATTCTTCAATATCTTCAATAGGTAGTTTTCTTGAACTTCGTCACTGGAACAAGTGTCGCTGTCCTTCTTTTTTAGGTGATTGTACACGATCTTTCCTACAAGTCAAATTCAATTGCATGATTAGAAACTTCTCATAGTTTTTCAAAAACAAATTCTTACAAATAAGAATGTATTTCATACAGTCATGCAATTATCTTAGCCAATGCTTCAATACAACATTTATCCATATATTGTAACTTTCTAGATGCCTTCCATCTCTACCAGAACATTTAAGAGTGTGCACAACTCCCAACATGTCAGCAAAGAGGTTTCATTCTAGATAAGTAGCAATGGAATGTTGTACAGTACCATAGGCCACTTACCCATTACTATATTAGTAGTATCTTGTTCATTAATGCAACCTTTTCTAAAATGCATAATATATATCCTAAATCTAGAAACATGAGTATATACATGACTGAACAAAATCATATATGCAAGAAATGACAATTTAAATACTTATCTTTGTTTGCTTGTTGGGTGGACTCCCTCTTAATCTTTGCTTCCTTGCAGGAACTACTGGAGTGAGCTCCATCTTGATCTTTGTTTCCTGGATTATCTGTTTTTGAACTTATATCCATCTTGGACCACTATGCATGCTTAAGTGTGCACTAGTGTCATCCTCAAGATCTCATACATAATCATACAGGCATTAGTATAATCTCAATATTATCAAAACATTATGATTCTAAATAATCTTTAAACATGTATGGTTATGGTCATTTCATACACAGGTAATTTATCACAAGCGTTAGTATTCAAGGTTTTAGGGAGGACTTCTTTTACTCATGCATATTTTTATTTGACCATAGGACTCTTCTAGCTTGTCATATCATTAATCAAACGAAGAAGCATAATATGCATAAACCCATGATTTCCCAAACTTATAACTTCATGAATTATCAATCATACCAAGTATACTTATATAAGATCCTAACACAAGGTAGGATTCTAACTTGATATAGGAAAAACATACCTGGATTATCATGCTTGCTAGTTATGTCTAACATACCCACATAATGTCTTCTTGTTCTCTTCAATGACTTGTGCTAGTAACCTGTATATCTCATAAGTTAACCATTGTAGAACCAAATTATACATACCTCATAAGTAGAGATTCTATGTGATCCATGACTATGGATGAGTCTTTGTTTTCATGTCACTATGGTCATATGTTCTTGATCTAGTACTTGATTTGTCTTTCATGATGTACCTTTCATGTTAGCAGACAACATCATCCTCATACAACACCACAGTGCATTAGTACAATCATAAGTGTCATAACCCTAATCAATAAATGTATTCTATCATTCACATGCATTCATACTTTTACTAGGGTGATAAGACAAGTCTAATATGAAGACAAACATATTATAAACTTAATCATGGACAGATTTCAAAACATACTTGAATCTCCTCAAGTCATACCTGTCGGGATTGCTTGTAGTCTTCTTATGTAAGGCCTTAGCCTCATATCCCTCTGGAACTGGAATCTCTTCACTTATGTAGGTGTCCAAATCATTCTCTTCTAGGATTAACCCAATCCACTTTGATTTGATGAAGCTGGATCTGGAGCTAGCTAGGGTTTGAAAGAGAAACCCTAAAAATTGAAACTTTGAATTTCAAACTTTTGATTGGACGAAAAGATGTGCCTTGCTGAGCTGATCAAGCTGGCATAATTCAATTTGGAAATCTCCAAAATTTGACCCCTCAAAATTGACTTTGAAAGTTTTGGATCTGCAGCTTCTATCAAATTCTGGTTTTCTGGTCAAAATCCCGAACTATGGTTTGATAGACCCCGGGGTTCTACCCAACCAAAAACTTAGATCTTGGTCTCTAAATTTATATTTTGATGAGGAGCATCCACTCGTGGTGTCATATTCAAAAAATTACAACTTTTTCAAAAGCCCTAATTTCTCGCAGCAGTGACGATCCAAAAATGAAAGTGCTCAGAATCCAATTCTCTTTGTACAGAAATATATGCCATATTGTTTCTGATGTATCTCTGAATTTTGGATCCTCAGGGTCTGAAAATTCAGCCTGTGGTAGAATGAACTATCATCTTTCCAACCTCAGAGATCTGATCTCAAATGGATTCTCTGAGAGAGAGATATGCCAAGTATCGCAACGTGACCTGTTTATAGGATAAAACAATATAGAAAACTTGTACGGCGTTCCACATGTCACTGTTTCAAATTCAGCCTCTGAAACCTAGACCTGTGAAACTAAAGTCCATGCCCTAACTATCACTTTTTATGGAATTCCATTTGGAGCTTCCTAGCCCGAGATATGACCTTTTTTCCTAGGTCACCTGTTTAGGACTGCATTCTGGAAGAGGCAGAAACCCTAACTTGTACGGATCATATCTCACAAAATACAACGAATCTGAGGCTGTCCTTCGGACACAAGGTACATGGAAATTTCATCTTTGACCTGTAAAAGTTCATATCCTGAACCATCGCCAAAACTGAGTTATAGAGAAAGTTCCACGATGATTGGTTTTTACTATACCAAGCCCTAGCTTCCAATTTGTCGCAAGTGCAACAAGTGTCATAAATGCCATACCATGCCTTCCTTCAGGCTAGCTCTGATACCATGTTAGTTTTTCAACATTTAATTCAATATGATCTAGGATCTTAACTGAGAGAACAACTTGTACAACATATCAAACACAAGAGACAAGAGACATAAAGCATGTCACCGGGGAAAACCAAGAAGGTGAAAAACCCCGCAACTTCCTCAGAGATAGAATGAGCACCAATACAAAGATCACAAAGATCAAACCCCAAAACAAGAGATAGTATCCTAGAAGCTGCTTCTCCTCCTCTCTCTCACTAATGCGAAGTGAGTGAGTGAGTGAATGAATAAATGAGAGAGTCACACTCTCTATTTATACTTTACTTCACTTGACTTTTAACTCTAACTAGGTCGGCTCCAACTTAACCACTTAACATAATGCTGACTGGGCCGACCCCACTAGGGGACTTAAACACCCCATCACAATTGAATCTGGGCCGACCTCCCTTAGGAGAGTCTAATAACCCACTACCACTTGACACTAGTCCGATCCCACTAGGGTGGTCTAATAACCCTTTAACCCACATGACTCATACATGGCCGATCCCACCAAGGTGGTATAATAGTTCCCATCAAATATATGTTACGACACTTACAATATAAATTGCGACACTAATCCGGGGTCTAATGCCTTGTCATACATGGGAGGATGGACCTCAATGAATTTACATGACTCAAGTACAATAATGACTTCTCCGACTTGGAGGAATAAAACATTTCCGTTGGGGATACAATAATAGTACAAATGTAATACATACAATGCACAAGTGAATATCTTCCGAAGTTACAAATACATCAACATCAGAGACTCCAGTAGTAAGAAAGAAAAGATCAAGAGGGAGTCCACCCAACAAACAAACAAATATAAGTATTTGAATTGTCATTTCATGTATATATAACTAATTAATGATATTGTTCAGTTGTTTACATATTTATGTTTCTAGATTAAGTATGTTAGAACAATGAACATAATACTACTAATGTGCATGTGATGGGTAAGTGGCCTATGGTACTGTACAACATTCCATTGCTACTTATCTAGAATAAAACCTCTTTGCTGGCTTGTTGGGAGTAGTGCACACTCTTAACAATGTTTTGGTAGAGATGGAAGGCATCTAGAAAGTTACCGTATGAATATAGGATATGGATGAATGTTGTGTTGAAACCTTGGCTAAGATAGTTGCATGACTATGTGACCTATGTATTTATGCATAAGAATTTATTTTGAAAATTAAGAAATGTTTCTAACCACACAACTAAATTGACTTGTAGGAAATATCGTGTCTCGAAGAAAAAGTGACAAAGACTCAACATACAAAAAATCAAGAAAAATACCTATTGAAGAAAATGAAGAACCTGAAGTTCCCAGGATTAGAGACTCAGTGATGGAAGAAGCGATTCTAGAATATCATGAAGACCGCAACATGGTAGAACCACAAGAACCTGTGGATCCACCATGTGATAATAACTCCCAAAAAAGAAGACCAACATGGGCACGAGAGGATATACAAGATGCAGAGAAGTATGGCACTCTAGATGGGATGCACAGAGAAAGCTAAAGACCTAGAGTGTACTCCAACTATGTAGCCCTGCTGTGTGACATCATTGATAAAGAACCTTCCATCTACGAGGAAGAAACAAAGAAGAAAGAATGGAAGGATGCCATGATCGAGGAGTACCAGTCGATTATGAAGAATGATGTATGGGATATAGTTCCGATACCACAAGGGAATTATGTTGTGACTTCTAAGTGAATCTATAAGATCAAGCATGCTGCAGATGGTAGCATTAAAAACACAAGGCAAGATTTGTGGCATGTGGTTTCTCCCAGAAAGAAGGTATAGACTACAAGGAGACATTCTCACCTGTAGCGAGATACAATTCCATTATATCTATACTGGCATTGGCTGTAGTAATGAAATGGAAGGTACACCAGATGGACGTCAAGACAATATTCTTGAATGGTGTAGTAGAAGAGAAAGTGTACGTGGAGCAACCACTGGGATTTGAGACACATGACAGGAAGAATCATGTGTGCAAATTGAAGAAAGCCTTGAACGGATTGAAGCATGCACCCAGGACATGGTACGACATGATGGACAACTTTCTGATGAGCTTGGGATTTACTAAGAGTAAAGCGGATTCCAAACTTTACTTGAAGTTGAAGCCAGAAGTCCAGTGATACTTTTGTTATATGTAGATGAATTGTTTCTGATAGGTGAGGATGAGATCATTGCAGATGTGAAGAGGAGGCTTTCCGCAGATTTCAAAATGAAATACTTGGGGATGATGCATTATTTCTTAGGCATGGAGGTGTAGCAGAGTGCGGATGGAATCTTCCTTGGAAATGGGAAGTATGTAGTGGATATTTTGAAGAGGTTCGGAATGATGGATTTCAATGCTATGGCCACACCCATGGCATCAAACTTGAAGCTATTGTGTGATGCTTCATGAGAGTTAGTTGATGCCATGATGTACTGTCAGATGATTGGTTCGTTGATGTACCTGACGAACATGAGACCAGACATATGATTTTCTATGAACACCCTGAGCCAGTTCCTGATGGATCCGAGACATGTTCACCTGATTGCTGAAAAGCATGTATTGAGGTACCTGAAGGGTACAGTTGACTATGGGCTCAAGTATTAGGCGAATCAGAAGATTAACCTACAGGTTTATATTAATTCAGATTGGGTAGACAGTTTCGCAAATAGGAAGAGCACTTCAGGATGCTGCTTTAGTATGGGAACCGGTATGATATCCTGGTTTAGTAGGAAGCAGTCATGCGTGGCACTAAGTACAACTGAAGCAGAGTATGTGCAGCTTGTTCGTCTATTTGTGAGGCAATATGGATTAGGAAGCTACTGTTAGATTGGTTTGATCTCCAGTAGAGGAAACTTGTATCTTCTGTGACAACCAAAGCTGTGTGAAGTTGTTTGAGAACCCAATTTTCCATGACAAGTCGAAGCACATTGAGATAAAGTACCACTATATCAGGGATATGGTGCAGAGAGGAGCAGTGAAGCTCCAGTATGTGGAAATAGACGAGAAGGTAGCCGATGTGTTGACCAAGGCATTATCCAGAGTGAAGTTTGAGTACTTGAGAGAGAAGCTTGGTGTTATCCAGATCAAGGTTCCTCTTAAGAGGGAGTGATGAGACCAGAAGACACATATGCACTAGAGCTGTTCTTGCATGTTGGTAGGCGTAGGTGGTCCTTCGAATGTAATGCACCTGGGGTGATCGTGATTGTCCTCCCATGTTGGTAGATGTAAGGAATCGTTCTCATATGGTGGTAGGCATAGGTGGTCCTTGGGACGTAATGCATCTGGCATGCTCCTGATTGTCCTCCCATACTGGAGACGTTGAGAGATCCACTGGTCATAAGACACTATGTGTGTTCCTAGGAAGAATCTCGCATGGTGGAAGGCATAGGTGGTCCTTGTGACGTAATGCACCTGGGGTGCTCTTGATTGTACTCCCATGCTGGTAGACATGGGCTGACCATTGAGAGACATAATGCACATGGGGTGCTCCTGGGATGTACCCACTATGTGGGAGATGCATGTGGTCTGTTGGACATGAGATGTGCATCTGGGTTGTGCACCGTGTGATGATGAGATGATCCGGATACGATAAGATGATAGTAGTAGACGCAAGTGATGGTAGTGGAAATTCAATGTGTGGTCCTGGGATGTACCTACTTGATGGATTGCTCGCAGAGATGATGAAGACCTACATGAGGGCTAGGCCTACATCCAGCATGAAAAATGAGTGTCTTTGTAGAACTTCCTATGACAGATAGATTCGAGAGATGTCACTAATCAATTATTAATGGAATGAGGATTGCTGCAGCAACGATGATGATGATCCAATGTTGATGATGATGTTGCAGCATTGAAGATGATCCATCGATGATGACATTGTCCAGAATTGTGTCCAGGGTGATGATGACTGTGGCAATTGAATACCTTCCTAGTTAAGAGGGAGTGTTGATGTAAATGTAACTTCGAAAGATATTCACTTGTATTTTATATTGATATTATTATTGTATTTTATTTGTACCTCTGACGGAGATGTTTTTCCTCCAGTCGGGGATGTCATTATTAGGTTTGGTCATGCAAATACATTGAGGTAAAACCTCCATTGTAAGTTGGGGCAATAGATCCCCTAGATTCAAATGTAAAAGGGTTTATTGAGTCTCGCTAGAGAAGTTGGCCTAGTCAGTTTTAGTGAAGCCGACCTAGTTAGGTAAAAGGTCAAGTCAAAAGTAAAGTATAAATAGAGAGCCTTTCTCTCTCATTTGGACACACTAATCACTCACACAAGTTCACATAGCAAGGGAGAGAAGACAAGTTCGCTAGTGGAGAAAGAGAGAAGCTGCAGAAAACATATTTTGGGTTTTCCACTTTTGGCTTGATATTGTATTAGTAACAAATCTATCTTTGAGGAAGTTGCGGGATTTTCTCCTTTATGGTTTCCTCAAGGAAAACTATTGTGTCTATTGTGTTTTGTTGTGCTTGTTATTCTTTCAGTGAAATATGCTAGATAATATTGAATTAAAGTACAAACTATAACATTTCTCCTCATATTGCTATAGGAAATCATCTAATTCATGGGTCCATTCTACTGTTACTAAAGTCAACACAAAAGGGCATGATGTACTCAATATTGCTGCTATAGACTTGAGGGAGCCGAGCCATTGAATAAGGGAAGAAAAGAGACCCCCATATCATTGTTATTATTTCTGCATTTCTATAATTTGAGTGGTCAATTTCTTGGTGGAGAACCTCTGTTGTGGTCGAGTGCCAAAAAAGCAAAAACATTAGCTTACAGTGGTCCATATTTTCCTTTACAAGGTAAACTAGTTGCATTATGGAGGTGTCTTCTTGATCATACTTCAACTACATAAAGAAGATAATCAATATATCGAGAAGTATTTACTCCAAAGTGGCAAAGGGAGACTTCCATGCATGTAAACAATGAGTTAACTAATAAATTCTGTCCTAATCACTCCTCTTATATTCCTTGTTTTGGATTATTTGTGTAGTTCATGGTTGAGATATAATTACTTAAATATCTTGCATGCCTCATATCATTGTAACTTGGGAGTAATAAACCAATCTTACCTTGAACACCACATGTACAATATGAAACTTAATGGGCAATACAAAAAATCAAAATTGAACATACACAAAAAAGGGGTTAGGGAGTTATAAGTGTTTGATAACATATTACATTAGTTGCTTCACAATATAGATATAAGTCATTAGATTCTATTAGTGAGCTATTACAATATACCTGAAAGTGCTTGTTAAAAGGCCCACAACTAAAGTCCATCAAAAAATCTTTGAAAGGGATGGAAATATGACTTAGATTGACAATCCATAAACATATTGGGGGAAATGTGCCTAAGTGTTTGACTGAAGAAACCATCCTAGTGATAGGAAGTTTGGAAAGTTTTTTAGTACGAACTGGGTGGCAATTGTCTGTCATGTCACAAAAGCTGAACCACCCTTGGAAGATTAGTTGTAAATTGTTAATGTACATGCTATATCCCTTATAGGGATAAGTTAAAGGTACCAAATGGTGTCTTGCAATAGAATCTTGTACATATCATATAAATATTACTAATTTAGTAAGATCATAAGTTAGACTTCATGTGACACATGAAGGTCATGTCTAGTTCTTCCAGGTAATGAATTCAATTTGAGAATCATCGAAGCCCAGAAGAGAAATGATTTCAAAGTGCCTAATCAAAGGATAGACTTAAGGGTAGAGAGATACGAAAATTCCTTTTTCTTTCCTTGATCTTCTTTCATGATCCCATGATATTGAGTCTTGCTTCACTTTTTTGAGGTTGGATGCAAATCATATTGCAGGTGATTCTCTCCCACAACCATCACATGATCTCTAGTGATGATTTATCACAGTGATTAAAGACTCATATTCCATCCATCTTGAGTTAAATTTGAAAGGGTTGTGTCGTTCTCACTCCCTAAGTCAATTTATAAGATAATTGAGAAGTGATCAGACTTGCCTCCCATTCAAATCCATTTCTTTAGTCTCATGAAATCATTAATAAAGCCTTCAAAGACAATAAATATATCAAGTCCCTTGAGATTCTTCATTCTCCTACTCTTGTGTTTCTCCATGTCAGTCTAAGTTTAATATGCTGAATATTAATCATCCCACTCTCCTCAATATGTATGATAAATAAATTTGTCCAAGGGTCCACAATAGTGGAGACCCCCCAAATATCTAAGTTCCCTAAAGCAAATTTCTAATCCCCACCTACAATGGTTTGCAAATGGTTTAGGAGGGTAGACTTGAAGAGTCTCTCCTATAGTGGCACCTTATTATGGTAGGGACCATACATGTTGATTACCTGTGAATTTCAAGTCCATCTCACTAGCATATACCAACATACAAAGCCTTGAGTCAAAATCCCATGAATTAGTACACCATTTTATTAGACTTCCATCCCGAGCTTAGTCCTCCAAATCTACCTTTTGCATCCAAAAAAATTAAATCCAATCTAGAGAGAAGTTTTCAAAGATGTGAACTCAAGGGACTACCCTCACCCATGGATTCCTGTAATAGTATAAAGCCAATATTTTGAGTCTCCACAGGCCTTTTAAGTGATTTATTTTTTGAGGGGTGAGCCAAACCCCTAAAATTAAGAGATAATAGGATAATTAAGAACCAAACCCTAGGGCTAGTGTTGAAAGTATCAATTAACTGAGAGGGGGGGGTGAATCAGTTAATTACAGAACTTAAACAATTTTAAAAAACTTTTCCTTGATAACTTATAGTAGTCAGGGTGTTATCAGAACCTTTACATTCATTCTTTTAACAACAGAAAGTTCATTGCAGTAGATTTAATATATAGGCACAGTATAATCATTCAATCACATAGATATACACATAGACACAGATTTTTCATGACGAAACCCATAAAGGGAAAAAAACTCTTCTTCTTAGGATGAAAGGCAAGCTCCAACTTCTCTTTACTTTCTATTTTATCTGAGCTACAACCCAGATGAGGCTGCTACCTCTGTTTCTTCAGCACTAATTGAATGGAAGCTACAACTCCCAAATGTACAAGCACCAACTTACAAAGAAGACTTTATAGTCTTCCCTTGCTCCTCCCTACCACCCTATGTACGAAAAAAATATCAGTCAATTATATCACACTGGTTCATATATATCAATACATACCCTTTTTATTTTGTTCTGTGCTGCTACAGCTTGAGTTTCTGGGCATTCCGTTCTTCATTAAATCATGCCATACAATTTTGTTCTCATTTTCTTCAAATCACAGCTTCATCAGCAACGACTCCTCTTCATCCTCTCAAATCTCACACCAATTTTGTTCTCATCAATTGTTTTTTATAGATGTTGAAGTTATTTTCCTCGGTCTCTTTAACTTCCAGATATATCAATTCTAAAACTGAAATTGTCTCTTTAACTTCCAGAATTACACGTTGTAACTGACATTTTAACTGTCTCTTTGAATTCCAGAGTTTACACTATGTAACTGACATTTTAACTGTCTCTTTGAATTCCAGAGTTTACACACTGTAACTGACTAATTAAAAAATTAAATGTTTGTGAGTCGCAGCTGTTTGAGTCACAGCTGTTTCAACTAATTGCTGATTTGTAAAACCGGCTGCAACAGTAAATATGAGAATTACGTGTTCAGAGAACCACTTGTATAGCTCAAACCGTAGCTTTGTTTGGCGATTTCCTCGTTAGACAGGTAAATGAGGCCGTTGCACACAAAACCCATGTCCCATATTGTCGAGATTCGTCTCCAGCTGCTCGAAAATCGAGACGCGAATCACTGTGTTTTTATCTGAGTCACGACCATCTGAGTCACAGCTTGTATGATTTCCAACCATCTGAGTCACAGCTTGTCTGAGTCACAACTATCTGAGTCACAACTTGTATGATTTCCAACCATCTAAGTCACAGCTTGTCTGAGTCGCAGCCGTCTGAGTTGCAGCTATCTGAGTCACAGCTTGTCTAAGTCGCAGCTATCTGAGTCACAGCTTGTCTGATTTCCAACCATCAATGACAATTGAATCAAAGTGCCAACAATCTCCCCCTTTGACATTGATGGAAACCTAAAATTTATGATGTTGCAAGTGTAATCACTGACTGCTTGTTATCTGCAACTACCTGAACTTCTCCCCCTTTGACATCAATGTCAAAGAAATCATGACAAAACATCTCCCCCTATCAATATTAACTCAGAAATCAACAAATAAAACATTCTGGAACCATCTCAAAATTACATCAGGTATGCAATAAGCACAAACTCCCCCTGCCAAAGTGAACAAGTTAATTAGAACAAGATATGACACCCAACTTCTGGCGTAGATATTCAAATTGGATTTTGGATAAGGGTTTAGTAAAGATATCAGCAATCTGTTCTTTAGAAGGAATGAAATGCAATTGGACAACTCTGTTTGTAACCTGCTCCCTTAAAAAATGATACTTGATTGGAATGTGTTTGGTCTTGGAATGAAGAACAAGGTTCTTTGATACACTAATGGCAATTGTGTTATCGCAATGAATAGGAATAGGTTCAGAATATTTCACCTCCAAATCAGCAAGAGTTTGTATCATCCATAATACCTGTGTACAACATGTTGCAGCAGCTATGTATTCAGCCTCAGTAGTAGATAGAGAGATAGAACCTTGCTTTTTACTCATCCATGCTACTAATGAATCGCCTAAGAAGAATGCACCTCTACTAGTGCTCTTTCTTTCATCCAAACAGTTTGCCCAGTCAACATCTGAATATGCAATCAACTGAAAGTTTTGATTCCTAGGATACCAGAGACCATAAGTCATTGTGCCTTTCAAGTATTTGAAAATTCTCTTCATAGCTACCAAGTGACTTTGTTTGGGAGTAGACTGAAATCTTCCTACCATTCCAACAACATGCATGATATCAGGACGAGTTGCTGTAATATATAGAAGACTGCCTATCATTGACCTATATGTTCTTTGATCAACATCTGGTGAGATATCATCTTTGCTAAGCTTGCAACCAACAATCATAGGGGTACTAACAGGTGAAGAATCCCCCATTTGAAACTTTTTCAACATCTCCTTTAGATACCTCTCTTGAGAAAGAAATAGACCTTCAGAATTCTGATTGATTTGAAGACCAAGAAAGTATGATAATTCTCCAATCATTAACATTTCAAACTCAGATTGCATGGCATTAGCAAACCACTGGACATAAGATGCATTAGTACATCCAAAGATAATGTCATCAACATAAACTAGAACAATTAATAAATCATCACCTTCAGTTTTGATGTACAGATTGCTATCAGCAATGCCTTTCTTGAATCCTTTTTCTTGTAAATATTTATCCAATCTGTAGTACCAAGCTCTTGGTGCTTGTTTCAATCCATATAGTGCCTTCTTCAGTTTGCATACATAATCAGGATTGTCTGTCAGTGAAAAACCTTCAGGTTGCTCCATATGCACTTCTTCTTCTAGATCTCCATTTAGAAAAGCTAATTTAACATCCATCTGATAAACTTTGAAATTTTTGTGACAGGCATAAGCAAGAAACAATCTTATAGCTTCCATTCTTGCCACAGGTGCAAAAGTCTCATTAAAATCTTGTCCCTCAACTTGTGCATACCCCTTGCAAACCAATCTAGCTTTATTTCTTACGATTTGTCCTTTTTTATTCATCTTATTTTTAAATACCCATTTGGACCCAATCACATTCTTGTCTGTTGGCCTAGGACCAAGTTCCCAAGTATTATTCTTTTCAATCTGATCAAGCTCTTCATTCATAGCTTTTATCCAATCTTCATCTTCACTGGCTTCATTAAAATTCTTGGGTTCTATGACTGATAAAAAAGTAATGTGAGATTGTTCTGAATTCTTAAGTAACTTACTTCTTGTCTGAATACCTTCATTCTTGTTGCCAATAATTTGAATTTCAGGATGATTCTTTTGAATAATTCTTGAAGAAGGGTTTACTGGTTGTTGCTGTGTACCTGTACTTTCATTTTCTGACTCAGAGTCTTCCTTTTCTGATTCTTGGACCTGTTCTTCTTCGTCTTCAGATGCATCTTCTGTATCAGCATTGTTTATCTGAATATCTTTTACAGGCATACCTTCATCAATCTTAATGTCAATGCTATCAACCATTTTACGTGACCTCTTATTGTAACATCTGTATCCTTTACTATTTGTAGCATACCCCAGAAAGATACCTCCATAAGCCCTATCATCATATTTTCCAAGATGTTCATCATTGTTTTTGATATAACATTTACTTCCAAAAACTCTAAAATGCTTGATTGAAGTAGGTTTCCCAAACCACAATTCATAAGGAGTTTTATCACTGTTAGGCCTTAAGTGAGCTTTATTAAGAACATGAACAACTGTGTGAATTGCTTATATCCAGAATGTCTGAGAAATATTTCTTTCATTCATCATTGACCTTGCCATCTGATGAATTGATCTATTCTGTCTCTCAACTACTCCACTTTGTTGTGGAGTGCCTGAAATTGTATATTCTCTTTTGATTCCTTGTTCATCACAAAATTCTTTGAAGTCCCTTGAACAAAACTCTCCTCCTCTATCAGATCATACTGCTTTTAATCTTTTTCCTGTTTGATTCTCAGTCAAAGCTTTAAATACTTTGAATTTTTCAAATGCTTCAGATTTTTCTTTCAAGAAAGCAACCCATGTTAGTCTAGAGTAATCATCAATAATCAACATAAAATAGTTTTCTTTACCTGTTCCTTCCTTTCTTGATGGTCCACATAAATCCATATGTAATAATTGAAGAGGTTTATCTGTTGATGTGAAGCTCTTAGATTTAAACTGAGTTCGAGTCAATTTTCCCATTTGACAAGGTTTACATACAGCATCATATGGTTTTGAAATCTTAGGAAAATATTTTACAGCTTCCTTGTTGCTAAGTTTGATTAAATGATCAAAACTCAAATGTCCAAGTCTTCTATGCCATAACCAACTCTCATCATACTTGCTTAGATGACACTCTTCCTTATCTTCTTTCAAAACATAGACATTATTTTCTGTTCTTATACCTTTGGAAACCAATTGTCCTGAAGATACAGATTTTATTTTGCATTCTTTAGAATTGAATACAACTTCACATCCTCTATCACATACCTGACTGACACTAAGAAGATTATGCTTCAATCCATCCACAAATAATACATCTTCAGCTTTTCCTTTACTAGTTAGATGTACCAATCCTTTGCCTTTGATTTTCCCTAGAGCATCATTTCCAAAAGTTACATCTCCTGATTTGTGTTTACTCAGAGATAGAAATTTACCTTTATCTCCAGTCATGTGCTTGGAACAACCACTATCAATATACCAGGGGTCCTTTTGTCTTTGAGCAGAAAGCACTAATCCACACTGGTTTTTTTCTTTCTTCTTCCATACTTTAGCCTTTTTAACAAAAAAATCTATTCTTGAATTTGATTCATAATTCTTTAAACGACAGTCTATGGCCTTGTGTCCAAAATTATGACAAATATAACATTCTGGTTGATTGTACAAAGACTCAAAAGAATTTATATTTCTAGCATAATCTCTTCTTCTTGCTAGAAAAGGTGTAGTACGATACTCTTGTTTTTCCATTGACTGTTTCTCTTTATGTTGTAGCACTTGATTACTGTTAAAAATTCTTCGTTGTATATTTCTAAAGTGAAAAACACAATTTGCAGCTTTATGACCAAAATCAGAACAACAATAACAGTATCCATTGAAATTTTTTTGATACCTGAATCTTGATTGTCTTCTTGGAATAGATGGCCATGCCATTATGTTCTTTAATTATTTTTCATGTCTTCTTGACTGTAGACCAGTAGCTATATCATCTTTTCCACTCATTAGATTAACTTTACTTTTGTCTTTATTTTCTTTAGTTTTGATGAAACTTGCCGACTTTGTATATTCTGACTGATTGCTGTTATGAAAGTTAATTACCTTAGTTGTTTCTTTGTTTTCTGACAAACTGCTACTCCCTTCTTCATAACCTAAACCAGTCTTGATCAAAGGAGATCTTTGTTTATTTAGAATGTTATTTAGCTATTTCGCTGCTTTAATGCTTGGCAAGTTTTGATGATAGAGAGATTGAAAATTTTCCAATTCTTTGCTGAATTTTACAACTTCTTCCTCTAATGCTTCATATCTCATCTTTTTCTGTGATAATTGTTATTTTAGAACATAATTTATTTCCTTTGTTTCTTCTAGTTCTATCTTTAACAAGCTACAGCCTGTACTCGGTTCTTTAGCATTCTTTTCATACTGTACTAACAACTGTTTTTGTTTCCTCTTCTTTAATCTGAGTCTGTCAATTTCTTCCAAAGCACTAATCAACTCACCTTCCATATCAACAACAGCATCTTCATCATTCATATCACTTCCATCATCTTCAAGATCTTCTATGGCCATAAGCACAAAATCATTCATTTTATCTTCACAAGATGACTCACTGTCTGAAACTTCTAAGAGGTCAACATCATTTGCACATAAACTTTTCTTTTTGTAGTTATTATTTTTATTGTATCTTTTAAATGTATGTTTCTCTTCATCAATAGAATTTTGACCTTTTTCTTTATAAGGACATTTAGATGCAAAGTGCCCTACCTTACCACAATTGAAACATTTAAAAGGCAACTTTCCTTTATATTTTCCTGATCCAGTTTTCAGTCTTCTTACAAATTTTGCCTCAATCTCTTCCATTTCAGATTCTATCTGTTTGTTTGCTTTAAAAGATGCTTCTCTAACGGTAGCTTTATCTTTACTGATTCTCATTTCATAGGTAGTTAAAGTTCCTAGAAGTTGATCAATAGATAAAGTTTTCAGATTACTCATTTCTTCTATTGCAGAGACTTTTGGATTGAACTTATCAGGTAGAGATCTCAAAATCTTTTGAACTAGAAAAGCTTCTCCAATCTTTTCACCAAGACCCTTCATGGCATCCACAAGCTCTTCAACTCTCAAAAAATATTTACTAACAGACTCATCCTCATTCATCTTAAGCTGTTCAAATTTCAGTCTGTAAGTTTGAAGTTTGGCATCTTTTACTTTTTCATTTCCTTCATAGCTACTAATGAGTTTACCCCACATTTCTTTGGAAGATTCAAGATGCATTACCTTTACAAATTTAGATTCAGAAAGACCACTCAGAATGGCATTCATTGCCTTTGCATTAAAACTAAACTCTAGCTTATCTTCTTTGAAAGCTAGTACAATAGGTTTTGTATATCCAATTTCTACCACTTCCCAAACATCAACACCTAAAGACATTAGGTATGTTCTCATTCTAACCTTCCAAAATGCAAAATTTGTTCCATCAAACAGAGGAGCTTTATTGTTTGAACCATCATGACTTGTCATGTTTAAGCTTATCAAATCTTCCTTAGACTAAAGGGTCTGGCTCTGATACCAATTGTTGAAAGTATCAATTAACTGAGAGGGGGGGGTGAATTAGTTAATTACAGATCTTAAACAATTTTAAAAAACTTTTCCTTGATAACTTATAACAGTCAAGGTGTTATCAGAACCTTTACATTCATTCTTTTAACAACAGAAATTTCATTGCAGTGGAATTAATATATAGGCACAGTATAATCATTCAATCACACAGATATACACATAGACACAGATTTTTCATGAGGAAACCCATAAAGGGAAAAAACCTCTTCTTCTTAGGATGAAAGGCAAGCTCCAACTTCTATTTACATTCTATTTTATCTGAGCTACAACCCAGATGAGGCTGCTACCTCTGTTTCTTCAACACCAATTGAATGGAAGCTACAACTCCCAAATGTACAAGCGCCAACTTACAAAGAAGACTTTACAGTCTTCCCTTGCTCCTCCCTACCACCCTATGTATGAAAAAAATATCAGTCAATTATATCACACTGGTTCAGATATATCAGTACATACCCTTTTTATTTTGTTCTGTGCTGCTACAGCTCGAGTTTCTGGGCATTCTGTTCTTCATTAAATCGAGCCATACAATTTTGTTCTCATTTTCTTCAAATCACAGCTTCATCAGCAACGACTCCTCTTCATCCTCTCAAATCTCACACCAATTTTGTTCTCATCAATTATTTTTTATAGATGCTGAAGTTATTTTCCTCGGTCTCTTTAACTTCCAGATATATCAATTCTAAAACTGAAATTGTCTCTTTAACTTCCAGAATTTACACGCTGTAACTGACATTTTAATTGTCTCTTTGAATTCCAGAGTTTACATGCTGTAACTGACATTTTAACTGTCTCTTTGAATTCCAGAGTTTACACACTGTAATTGACTAATTAAAAAATTAAATGTTTGTGAGTCGCATCTGTTTGAGTCACAGCTGTTTCAACCAATTGCTGATTTGTAAAACCGGCCGCAACAGTAAATATGAGAATTACGTGTTCATAGAACCACTTGTATAGATCAAAGCGTAGCTTTGTTTGGCGATTTCCTCACGAGGCAAGTAAATGAGGCCGTTGCACACAAAACCCATGTCCCAGATTTTCAAGATTCATCTCCAGTGGGTCGCAAATCGAGACGCGAATCACTGTGTTTTTATCTAAGTCACGGCCATCTGAGTCACAGCTTGTATGATTTCCAACCATCTGAGTCACAGCTTGTCTGAGTCACAGCTATCTGAGTCACAGCTTGTCTGAGTCACAGCTATCTGAGTCACAGCTTGTATGATTTCCAACCATCTGAGTCACAGCTATCTGAGTCGTAGCCGTCTGAGTTGCAGCTATCTGAGTCACAACTTGTCTGAGTCGTAGCTATTTGAGTCACAGCTTGTTTGATTTCCAACCATCAATGACAACTGAATCAAAGTGCCAACAGCTAGCCTACTCTAAGGACCCCTAAAATGAATAATTGTTTCCCTAATTGAATATCTAGGTTTTACTTTTCCGGAGGCAATGATAAGAGGTGATTCCATAATGCCCCAACCTACCTTATCCATTTTAGTCCATATTTCTTCCTCTAACCCTTCATCACCCAATGGGTCATTTAATCATTGTGATATATAAAGGATCACAATGATATACTAACATGCTTTGAGAAACATGTCCCTCACAACATTCAAACCCTAAGTGCAATGATAGAGAAAATTCACGCGAATAATATTTCCTATACACAAGATCGTACATTTTTTGTTCCCAATACAGTGGTTTCTACAAAATTTCCGATAATCCTTCTGTCACCTTGGGATGTTTTCACTAGAATACAACAGTCCTCCATATCCATTTTTGGCAGGCCTATTAGATTTGTTAATAAATCCTTTTGTCAACTCATTAAAAGTTTTAATAGAGTTCTGACATGTGATATTACACACATTGGAAACCCATGATTGAAATCAGAATTGTACTCTGTAATCAATCGGTGGTAAACCCCCTTGGAAATTAGGGTAGTCTTGATGTCATGCCCTTCATAGGGATTTGAGGTAAAATACACCTTGTCTATATCCATGAAAAGGTTAATCAACTTTGTTTTGAAACTACATATATTTAGGGTTTTTCCTTCTCCATCATGTACCATATTTTCTATTAATATAAGAATTATTTTAAAAAAAGTAAACCATTGGGAATCCACATTTTGATTTTGGAAAAATGCATCTCATCCTTCATTGAGGCACAAGAAAGAGCACATGACTTACTCATACATCAACAAACATACTAACATTAGTGTATCAATGCGTAACAATGAATAAATTCAATAGAATCCATATTCAAATTCTTTTAAAAATGGGTGAGATGTAGGGTTAGCTAGGAAATAAAGAAGTATATGGATCAACGTACTCATATCAAATTGGATTCTACTTTATAGGGTTTCATGTTAGGGAAAGAATGAGAAGGGAAAGGGGGCATTCATCGAAGGATAATGCATTGTAGACATGATCAATGAAAGTGAAGGGCATGGAGAGAGATATAAGTAGGATGTGAGGAAGCATAACCTACATGTCCAAGACATACTCCACCATACTAATAGTGCCACTATGACAAAAAAAAGTGTAAATGTTAGAGCCAATGTGGAAGGATGGACCATTAAGGAATAGTAGACCATGAGATTGTCCAAGCAAAATAATATGTTTCTCATAAGTTGATATGGGACTAAATCCATTTGTTGAAGATCTATATAGATCTATAGTGTCATGGCTTATCTCCCATGTGTAGGGAACATCCCGATATTTGTCATGTATTAGTACATGTAATATCCTAGTATAGACATTAAGGAGACCCTACTTAATTACATCCCCAAGAGTAGAGTAATGGGAAATATTTGAGTAGAGGTCAGGTAAGGATTTTGTTCTGAATGGGGTTTCGAGCTCAAATAAGAAAGACGAAAGTAGTAAACAAAAAATAAAGTATCTAGGGCGCATTATGTACTCAATAGATTCCAACAAAAAAATTTGTGGCCTACAGTTGTCAACCCTATGGAAAATTATGTACATTTGTGTCTTACACATGTCAAATATTATTCTCATATTATTTGACTAAAAATAAATTTGATCCATAAATATTACTCTCATATTTTGAAAAACAATTCTTATATTAAATAGACAATGTTTATGAAGGTTGGAAATCTAGAAGAGTATATAGAATGGGTATATGAGAGAAAGACACCAAGAATAATCTCATTAGACCATTTTTTTTTGCTTCTTACAATTGTTTCCATATGTCATAAGTGTGTCATCAATTTGCACCTCCCCACTTCTTGAGCCTTGTTCTGTACTTGATTGGATTTGTGTCCTCCCACGAAGTGTACGCCTGCTCTAGGAATCACGGCATGGAGGCTGCTCTGAGGCTGTGTCATTTCCTACAATAACAAAAATCATTAAATTAATGAGGTCAATTATTAATCATTTAAAAATTTCATTAATTAAAAAAACAATTGCAAAATTATTTACCTAGTTCATTGGTTAAGACCGTTGGAATGGTTGGCATGTGCTCCTCTACTCACATAGGGAATTCATATGCATGCCTTGCCATTTAAACAATGCAAAAATTTGTAAGTACACAATCATAAATGTATAAGTATACAAAAATTCAAAAGTACAACAATTAAAAGTACAAAATCAATAAGTCATACGATTTTATATCCACGATGTTATTTACCTAGTGCACTAGTAGATACCATTGGAATGGTTGGAACATGCTCCTCTTATCACAAAGGAACTTCACCTACATGCCTTTCCATTGAAACAACTAAAAAATTTGTAAGTACACAATCATAAATGTGCAAGTATACACAAATTCAAAAGTACAATAATTAAAAGTACAAAATCAATAAGTCATATATGATTTTATAGCCACAATGTTATTTACCTTGTGCACTAGTAGAGACCGTTGGAATGGTTAGAATGTGCTCCTCTTCTCACATAGGAACTTAAGCTGCATGCCCTGCTATTGAAACAAAGGAAAAATTTGCAAGTACACTATCATAAATGTATAAGTATACAAGAAATGAAGATCAAAATTATTAAAAGTACTCATTCAATAAGTAATATACAATTTTATATGTTGGAATCGATTTAATACTAAGAGGGGGTGAATCAATATTAGCGAAGTTATGAGCAATTTTTACCTTCTTTAACAGATTAGTCCTTAACTTAATGTTGATATTTAATTATGCATCCAACATAAATAAAACATTCATCCACATATGCACCAAGACAAAGAACACATAACACATAGTATTTTGACATGGAAACCCAAACTGGAGAAAACCACAGAATGCTCTTTTGTAATGAAAAGATTACATTCAAGGAAGCACCAAATTCATGTGTTTACCAACACCAGCTGGAAGGAGGCACCGACCCCCTGGTTTTACAGGCACCAACTTGAAGGAAGCACTAACTCCCCGTGTTCTCTAGAACCAACTGGAAGGAGGCTACGACCTCCTATTCCTTGCCCCATCCTGCCGCCTAATAAACAAAATAAGATGTTTCCTTACTGAAATTCCAACATGCGCACACTTTGGATCTTCCGATATTAGTTCTACTATGCACTACCTTCGTATGCAGACGATTCACTGTCACTGTGCTACATACATCACTTGACTTCTCATTCCACTCAATTATTCACTTATGCTGATGACTTACTTCATGTCTTGTGTGCTATTGATCCTGCATTCTGCATTGAGATTCACTCTGCCTTTATACTACTACGCGACTGCACTCACCAATTGATACTGTGCTTCAATTGATAGCTTGTTGTTCTGAGATTGCACACTATTATTAGATGGAACTGCGCACAAACTGAGATGTGTCCATTCTGTTTAAGTGCTATATTCTTTTAGAAAATATGCAACATACTGTGCATCAAGTGATTCATCCTTTCGGTTCAATGAACTTGTCTCAGATCATCCTCATCATGATGCGCATACTGAATTCTGCTGCTGCTTTGTCGTTATGCATCTGATGGACTTCTGCACTTCACACACTTCAATTCAACCTTCATGCATAAGCCAAACTTCTGCGCATCTTCTGATATACTTCATTTTTGTCTTTGAGCTTCTACCTTAATACATATGTGACTATCTGTGTGCTTCCTACAATACTGTCATTTGGTCCTCACGCACTTATGCATAGTTCTATAATTCTATCTTTCATTATTTATGCAATAGTCACGGATCCACATCATCATACTGCACACCATCAGTAAATCATTCTGCTGCATGTGTGCACTAGAATCCTCGCTAGATCATGATGTTATGTCCTCGAGCCTTTGTGCCTTGAATATCAAACTGTATCTTCAAATTACAACCTCTTCTCGCTTTCCATCAAGCTTACTTAAAATCTCCAACTTGCTTCACTATTTATACATGTCCTGCATGGATTTTATGTACACAAGTTGGTTGTGGCATTCCTTCTTCCTTTCTTCACAGATTGTGCTTTTGCCACATGTCATCTTCTGCACTGTTGATGTGTCATCCTTTGTGAGTCTTGCGCATCCATGGTTCACGACTTAGTGGAAATTACACCTCAGCGGTGTAGTCTTGAGCTTTCGATGTACCATTGATTTGTGGTATGTGCGTATACTTGGTCCTTGGATCAATGGGACTTTCACCTCATCTTTCACTTTTGACGTCCCATATCTTTGTACAACTTGCACGTACTTGGGCCTTGACTTGGTGGGACTTCAACCCTTGTAGTACTTTCACTTGTGGGTCTTGGGAAATTGATGTACCATTAGCTGTGGAATTTTCGCATATACTAACTTCAACCATTACAACCTTCTTGGAACTTGTGCGCACTTCAATAAATGAAAGTGTCTTCTGATTGGTGAGGCTTGCGCATTTTAAGGATTGTGAAACCATGAGTTGTTTCTTGCTTCTTGTGCACTTCCAATATTTGAACATACAATGCTCAGGTTTGCTTGTGCATTCCAGAATATTCTCTTGACATGTTTGCGCACTTGTACCTTTGCTTAACCAACTCCTTGGCTGCTTGTGCTCGTGTACCTTTGTCCAACCAATTCTTTGGCTGCTACCTTGAGAGAGTATGACTTGGTGGACTTAATATCTGTGTAGGTACCACATGTAGTAGGATACATTACTTATGTACTTATTTGAACTGGATTTGCATGATGTACCTTCCTTATGTACTTCTTCACAATGGACATTCATGATGTATCCCTGTACACACATATTCAGACTGGATGCAACTTCTAGATATACTTCTTTAGGATGAAATCCATATCGTTCACCAACTTGTACATATACTTCTTCAAAATGGCTTCCATAGACTTCTTCAAACTGTTGTAGGAATACTGTATCCACTTTGACATCAGTTGACATCAATGACTCAAATTGAATCAATTGACATCCTCTTTGACATTAGTCGAAATCAATGAAAACCAAAGTTCAACAATATCCCCCTTTGGCATAGATGTCAACAACTTATGAACTATGTATAATATTATTTATCTGTATGCTTCATTTGTACTTGTCCCAGTGCCCCCCTATGTATATGCTCTCCATGAGTTATTTGATATTTTTACCTATGCGCATTCTATTGTCAATACTTCTTCTGCTTTCTATTACTTCTGCGCATATGATTATTTTTATTGCTCTACCATTCATATGTACTTGTCGCATTGCTCCCCCTATGTATATGCTCCCCCTATGTATATGCTCCCCCTGAGTTCTTTGAGCTTTTGACTTCTGCACATTCTACTGTCAATACTTCTTCTGCTTTCTATTACTTCTGTACATATGATTATTTTTACTACTCTGTTGCACCTTTATGCTATTTCTTCAATAATCTGCTTCACGCTCTTTCAAATCTGTTGATTTTCTTCATCATTACAATCAACTGCATGCATATTCTCCATGTTGGTTGCATTCAAATTCATGTCATGTGTATAATAATATTCATGCTTTACTGCGAGCTACTTTTGCTTTGGTTCTTCTCAGATTCATGCATCTTCTCCCCCTTTGAAATCAATGGAAAAGAGGTGCCATAACTTACACAACTATAAGTTCTTCTATCATTTTTTTTTTGCACCGGTCTCTACCTCAACTGTTTTCAGGGATGACTCCCCTTGTCTTCATGCTTCACTGCTCGTTTGCTGATATCCTGTAATTCTGCATATTTCCTTCATAATTATCTTTGATTTCTTTTCTGTATAGGTGTTTTCTTCCTTCCGTGTCTTGATCTCTTGTTCCTGTCACACCTACTTCATCATATTTTGTGCAGTGGTTCATGCCTGCATCATTTCATGCCAACTGCGCACTGCTGAGACTCATCTGCATTGGTGCCTCTTTATCATGTTTTGGGTTAAGAACCACACCCAGTTTTTCCCCAAGATATTCAAATGTAATTCATGGAAAAGGTTTTGTAAATATATCTGCAATTTTCTCTTTAGTATCAACTTATTCTAGTTTGATAACATTGTCAGCAACTTGCTCTCTCACAAAGTGATACTTGATGGGAATATGTTTAGTTTTGCAGTGCATAACAGGATTTTGGAGATACTGATTGCACTTGTGTTGTGACATAGAATCTGTAGTGGCTGATTAATATTTACTTGTAGATCCTTCAGGGTTTGTTTCATCCATAAAACTTGTGAACAACAGGAAGCAGCTGCAATATATTTATCTTCTGTTGTGGATAATGTGACTGGTGGCTGTTTTTTGCTGATCCACGAAACAAGACATTTTCCTAAGAAAAATGCAGCTCCACTAGTACTTCTTCTATCATCTACACTTCCTTCCCAGTTTGCATCAGTGTATGATACTAAGTCTAGATCTTTGCTTCATGGATACCAGAATCCAAATTTCATGGTCCCTTTTAAATACCTGAAAATTCTCTTGGCATCTTGAACATGTTTTTCCTTAAAGGATGCTTGAAATCTTGCGACAAGTCCAATGACTTGCATGATATATATACAATGTTGGTAGTTTTGGAGGTTGTTGCTACGACTCTACCTGTATCTCTATTTTTTATTTTACATTTTTCTGAGACAAAAGTAAGTGCGTTCCCTTGATCGCACATATGGCTGACACTCAGAAGATTGTGTTTCGTGTTTTTGACTAGAAAAACATTTTCTGCCTTGGTAATTTTGCTTCCTAGACTTGCTAATCCCTTGCCTAATATTTTGGCCGAGCCATTATATCCAAAGTAGACACTACCTACCTTATCTTCTCTAAACTTTAGAAAAATGTTTTGATCTCCTTTCATGTGCTTAGAACACCCACTATCTATGTACCACTTCCCCCTTTTATTTTGTGCGTCTAAAGCAAGGTTGCGGGCTTCTTGAGGGACTTAATCTTTTTGATCTTCCGCTGACTCAGTGGACTACACAAGAGACAATTGATTTTCACAATTTTGACTATCATGACCATGATTGTGACATTTACTACATTCATTATCTAGGCTCAGAATGTTGAAGGGATTGGGATCTTCTTTTGGAATTCTAATATTTTTTCCAAGATTATTTCATTTCGAAATTATTTGATTATATAGACCATTCCTCCTAGCATATGCACGTGCTCGTGCTCTACACTTTATTTATTTATGACCAAAATTGTGACAGTGAAGGAATTTCCCCAAAAGATATATTGATACCTGATAAGATAGGTTCTCCTGAATTGCGCATGCTCATTTTTCATATGAATAGGATTCATGTGCTCCTCTTCAGACTTCTCAATGATCTTTGAGAATGGAGTCTTGAGCGCGTCTGTGTAACTCTTAAAAAAGTATGATTCTTCATGGGTGTTGTCTTTATATTCCAATTGACAGCTCACCTTTTGTAGTTCTTCTTTTAAAATGACAATTTCAGCTTCTAGCTTCTCACACTTTTCATCTCTCAATTTTAACTATCTGGTGGTATCTGCCTCCAACTTCAGAAGTGATTCCTATAAAAGCTTACTTTTCTTCCTTAACTTCTTCAGTTCTTCTAGTGCACTTATCAATTCTCCCTCAAAGTCTAGTTTATCCATCTTCTCATATTTTAAATCCATGTCTATTGAACAATTCAATTTGTTGTAGGGATCTATCTTCCAGATGTTAATCTATTGCTGAAGACACTCGCTCTAATACCAATTGTTGGAATTTATTTAATACTGAGAGGGGGGGGGGTGAATCAATATTAGTGCAATTATGAGTAATTTTTACCTTCTTTAATAGATTAGTCCTTAACTTAATCATGATATTTAATTATGCATCCAACATAAATAAAACATTCAACCACATATGCACCAAGACAAAGAACACAAACACATAGGATTTTGATGTGGAAACCCAAATGGGAGAAAACCATAGAATGATCTTTTGTAATGAAAATATTACATTCAAGGAATCAATGACTTCCTATGTTTACCATCACCAACTGGAAGGAGGCACCAACCCCCTGGTTTTACAGGCACTGACCTGAAGGAAGCACCAACTCCCTGTGTTCTCGAGCACCAACTAGAAGGAGGATACAACCTCCTGCTCCTTGCCTTGTCCTATCAACCAGATGAACAAAATAAGATGTTTCCTTACTGAACTTCCAACATGCGCACACTTCTGATCTTCATATATTAGTTCTATTGTGTGCTACCTTCGTATGCAGACTATTCACTATCACTATGCTACATACCATACATCACTTGAATTCTCATTCCACTCAATTCTTCACTTCCGCTGATGACTTACTTCATGTACTATGTGCTACTGCTCCTATATTCTGCATCATGGTTCACTCTTCCTTTCGGCTATTGCGCAACTGCACTCACCAACTAATACTATGCTTCAATTGATAGCTTGTTGTTATGAGATTACGCACTAGTATTAGATGGAACTGCACACTTACTGAGATGTGTCCATTCTGTTTAAGTGCCACAGTATTTTATACAATCTGCAACATACTATGCATCAAGTGATTCATCCTTTTGGTTCAATGCACTTGTATAAGATCATCCTCATCATGACATGCATACCAGATTTTGCTGCTGCTCTATCGTTGCACATCTAATGGACTTCTTCACTTCACACACGTCAATTCAACCTTCATGCATAAGCCAAACTTCTGTGCATATTCTGATATACTTCATTTCTGTATTTGCGCTTCTACCTTAATACATATGTGACTATCTGCGTGCTTCCTGCAATACTATCATCCGGTCCTCACGCACTTGCGTATACTTCTATAATTCTGCCTTTCAGTATTTGTACAATCGTCACAGATCTACAACATCATTCTCTGCACCATCAATAAATCATTCTGTTGCATGTGCGCAATGGGATCCTTGCTAGATCATGTTTCTTTGTCCTCAAGCCCTTGATGCCCCGAATATCAAACTATATATTCAACTTATAACCTCTTCTCGCTTTCCATCAAGCTTACTTCAAATCTCCAACTTGCTTCACTATTTATACATGTCTTACATGGATTGTATGTCCATAGGTTGGTTGTGGCATTCCTTCTTCCTTGATTCACGGATTTAGCTTTTTCCACAAGTCATCTTCTGCATTGTTGATGTGTCATCCTTTGTGAGTCTTGCACATCCATGGTCCATGATTTAGTGGAACTTACAACTCAGCGGTGTAGTCTTGCACTCTCGATGTACCATTGCTTTGTGGTATGTGCGCATACTTGGTCCTTGGCTTAGTGGGACTTTCACCTCATATTGCACTTTTGAAGTGCCATCTCTTTGTAGAACTTGCGCATACCTAGAACTTGAGTTAGTGGGAATTCAACCCTTGAAGTACTTTCATTTGTGGGTCTCATCGCACTTACTGTACCATTAATTGTGGAATTGGCGCATATACTAACTTCAACTGCTACAATCTTCTTGGAACTTGTGCACACTTAAATAAATGAAAGTGTCTTCTGATTGGTGAGGCTTTCATGCTTTCAGGACTGTGAAACCATAATTTGTTTCTTTCTTTTTGTGCACTTCCAAACTTTGACCATACAATGCTTAGGTTTGCTTGTGCATTCTAGAATCTTCTCTTGACATGATTGCGCACTTGTAACTTTGCTTAACCAAATCCTTGGATGCTTATGCTCATGTACCTTTTTCCAACCAATTCTTTGGCTGCTACCTTGAGAGAGTATGACTTGGTGGAATTGATATCTACGCAGGTACCACATGTAGTATGATACATTGCTTATGTACTTCTTTGAATTGGATTTGCATGATGTACCTTCCTTATGTACTTATTCACACTAGACATGTATGATGTATCCTTGGACACACATCTTCAAACTAGATTCAACTTCTAGAGATACTTCTTTAGGCTAGCATCCATATCCTTCACCAACTTGCGCATATACTTCTTCAAAGTGGTTTCCATAGACTTCTTCAAACTGCTATAGGAATACTGTATCCACTTTGAAATCAGTTGACATCAATGAATCAAACCGAATCAATTGACATCCTCTTTGACATTAGTTGACATCAATGACAACCAAAGTTCAACATTTAGCCATATTACTACTGTGGGAATGTGTAGCATCATCATGGGGATATACTCCAC
Organism: Larix kaempferi; assembly: GCA_027924585.1. Lineage (NCBI taxonomy): Eukaryota > Viridiplantae > Streptophyta > Pinopsida > Pinales > Pinaceae > Larix > Larix kaempferi. The sequence continues at coordinate 2,170,707 of BSBM01000084.1, forward strand.
TATCATGTGACTTCATGGACGGACCATGTCCTGGCTACAGTCCACTATGTCCATGCTGCCATCCACTCATGGCATCATTTTGATTTTTGATCCCATGCTATATTAAACATAGATACATAATCATATTTTGGCGATATCAAACATGATTTCATTTTTTAAATAATGAAGGGTTAAAGTAAATCAAGGCTTATTTACTATTTATTGCCGACTGGATAAAGGGCTCTCCCCCATGATTTTTGGGCATTAAACCATATCTTCAAATACAAACTTGAAAGCGAGCTCACTGTCTTCCTCCGTGATTGTTGATCCAAAGATATCCCCTTGTATTGCTTAAGATATTGGATTTTGGTTATTGGATAGTGAAGTTAAACATAAATTGGATGGATATTGAATGATTTTGTTTAGATGTTTCATTACTCACAATTCTTGCTACGAACTTCATATAGCCACCCTAGCCATGTCTGTGCTGCCCATGTTTCTCAAGCCTTTCCTTTGTGGCTTTCAAAGTGTCTGGGAGTTTACAAAAAGTTTCAAATGTGTTATCCATCAAAATCTTATTTAAAATTAAATAAAGTTCGATGTATTGAATTGAAAACGTAATGTAGCTTGGTGGACGGAGGCGTTTTTCCTTCTTTTTCATTTTCTTGTCCTCTGTATCCTTGATAAGGGCCCTCCATTCCCTCTCATGAATCATGTGTGGCCACTCATATCTAGGGTTCTTTTTCAATTGAACCCTATACATTTCCCTCATAATTTTTAAATAACTCTAGTCCAATGAGAGTACCTAGCTTTTGCTGAAGGTACTTTTCCCAAGCATATCTTCACGATAGTTTGTAAGGGTATTTTTCAAGTTGGAATTTTTGGAATTCCACCTTGTGCATATGGTGGTCCCAAACAACTATAATGTTGTATCATTCATGTATTTATAAAATAGGTTGTTTCTTGCATGTGGAACGATTGCATCATTAATTTAAAAATAATAATCTAGAGTATTATGTTTGAGGTAGATAAAATGTAAGAAATGAAATATTAAAAAATACATGGGATCTTTGGCCCCTTGATTGGAAAAAGGTGCATGTTAACCAAATTTTTTCATCGATGTGTCCCCGTGCTTTGAACACGTGTCAATCTAGGATATGGACGCATAACATCATCAAAAGGGTCCCATCATCATGACTAGTTGTAGGGCATGGAGCTGTGACAATATCAAGGGTTGTGTCAAGGGGCAATAAAGGTGGTGTCCCACCTTGAGTATGGGGTCTGTCAGTGAGAGGTGGGGAGGAGAACAACCTCGCTGGTATATGTTGGCTTGTGACCGGACGTTGTGGCGTCTGGTATATGTGGCTCGCGACGCGACGAGTGTGTATGTTTGCATACTTGGAATGTATTAGATCAACTGTATCCAATCATTGTAATGATAACACGGCTCGACATACTCCATCAGTTTGGTTTCTTCATCGTATTTTAAATTTAATCCATCCATGTAAAATAGCCCCAGGCCATGCAAAGAGGATGGAGCAATGCGAGTGACATCCTTCTGTTGACATTGAAATCAGTGTCCACTAGAGTTAGTTCCTTCGATAACCATCATTTCACTAGATGTTTATGCCTCAAGGGCACCTCAATGTCATATTTTCTCTCTTCATCATAAGAACATGTTCCTCCTTCGTCAACAAAAACATCCATGCATCTATGGATTTTTCTTCTCACATTTTCACCTCTTGTTATTCTTCACCTATTACAGCTACTAGATGTCTCACTTCCCTTTAATCGTCCTAAAATTCCCTCGCTCGAGGAATATATATAAGAAAAATACCTATTTGGTTGTACCTACACAGGAAAATTTGATGAAATAGTCATGAATTCAAATTTTGAACAGGTGTTGAAAAGTCTTATGTTACTATGCAATTACATCTTGCAACATTAGGGTGTCCAAATTGCTGATAGTAATAAAAACAAATTGGCAGAGTTGCATAAGTGACCTAAGTGAGAAGCAATGCTAAATAAAAGGTTACAATCTCCATGAAATCCACTTTAAAGTATACTTATACATAACATTCTGATAGGTTGACAAGATGGAGGCTGTGGCTCAAGGTAGGTGTGGACAGGGAGAGATGCATCTAGTCTTGGTTTGGTGGATGCACTTGGAGGGTTTTCTAGATCTGTTGCATTTGCAAAAAAAAAATCAAACGTACCACTTGATAGGAAGGTGAGAAGCCCCATTTTTCTTTTAAGAAATACTTCTTATAGTTACAAGGAAATATTTACAGCCGCACCCATCGGTGGATTTTGATCCCAGGTCTCTACATTAATACAAGCCCAATCATCTCTAATCTTATCAGTCTCAAATGATTCTCCTTTGAACAACACATCCCATGGAAAGTTGGTTTCTTTCAAGTATTTTCTCTTGGTCTCTGAAAAGGCCTTCATGGATTCCTTTTGAATTGATAAGGTTACATCAACTCCAATTTGAAGCTACCCTAATGGGTCAAAGATGAAAGGTTATATCCTGAGATATGGAATGATCCACAAATGCAATGTATTTTGGCCAAATATGAAGGATCTTTAGACCTACATATTCAATTCTTGGGCATCATTCCTGAAGGATACATTGGAAATTCCACCTTGTGCTAAAACATCTTTCACCCTAGAATTTCCCTCTCTAGCAAAGATAGTACTAGTTGCAGGCAATGACCCTTCATCTTAGATATATCTTTACTTGTAAATCCCAACCTAATTATTTTTAAATAAACCATGAATTCAAGTCCAAATACAAGTAAAACATGTATTATTGAATTCTCATGTTATCAAAACTGTAGTTTTTATATAAATCTCATTCAAAATCAATTCAACCCAAAACATGTTATTTATATCAAGTACAAAATTCAGCCACACACTAAACAGGTGATAGTTGTTTACTTTAATGCCAAAATGTGGTGCTCACTCAAGTAAAACTAACCCACAACATGTCACTTATACCAATTGAAAAATATAGTATAAGTACCATAACAATAAAATAAATAAATTGACACATCATCAATATAATGAAACTTTTGGACGCATGTCCAAGAAAGTGATGTCTTCCTTGGATCCTCTTTCTAAGTTGGTGGTGTTTTCCTTTGAGTGGACAATAGGTGAGTTGGTTGGGGTTTATAGTCACTCAGGGGTGGCGTATTGAGAGCAGGTTGCTTTACTTTATGATCATGAGGATGTTCGAATAGGGGTGACTTGGGATTTGTGTGGATTTTGGCGTTTTTGTTGCTTAGGATTAAAAATTCCCCAACCAATATTCCCATAGTATGGCCGGCGACAATTTTCACCCTATCCATCATTCACATATTGGAGGGGTACATGGGAATATTTCACAATTCTCGAGTGGGTTTGTAAAGGTGTGAGAGTAGGCACTAGGAGCTATGCAAGAGTCTATCCACCCAGAAACAAATGACATGTTCAAGCCAACTCATTCAACTCCTTAGAGTATGCATCAAAGTGAACATAGAACCTCATTTTCTTTCTTCCCCTTCCTTACATACATCATGATGCCTTCATTGTAGTCCCCTTTAGGAACTCTTGGACCCCCTGCTAAAGAAACTCATTCTACCAACCAAATACATATATCGAGTTCCATATAGAATACAAGGCATCCATCAATATGCTATAAAAGTAGAGTTGTGAATGAAAATAGTATTAGTCTTGTGCTAAATTAAACATTTTGATGGAAAAGTAGGAGACTAAGGCCGGTTGGAATCATTTTCAAGAGAGGTCTCAATCATATATCAATCTTCTTTTAATTAATATTTTAACAAAAAAAATAGTTTTTTTTCTTCAATAAATGGAGAAACTATTATACTTATTCTCTTAGAACATTCATAGGTAAAGGGCATAAAAATTGAACTACATACATCATCTCAAGGGGAATTTGCAAAGTGGGAAAGAGTTTATGGAATCAAAGGGACCGCGCGAAATAACCCAAGTTTTTAAATTTTGAAGTGGTCCTTTACCCATCTAAATATTACATTCTATATACATGGATTTTTCATTTGATTATATATGCAAAAGATGTGAAGTGAGTGTCATGATACTAGTATTCAACCAACAAATACATACCAATTGGGTTCCACATATAGGCAATGGAAAAGGGAAAAACCATGGGGGTATGTACGTCAAACACATTTATCGTTCATTTGAAAAAATTGGTCAGGATGTTGAATTGTGGATACAAGGCCAGTCCCTTAAACCATGAACAAGCTCGAATACCTTTAAAAACTTCAACACATTGTTATGATGACTTGCGGTTTGACAGTGGGATTGACAGAACAGAGGGAAAGTTCTGTCGAAATGCCTAACTATCACAAAAATCTATGCAGTTCCCAATACACAACCAATCTATGCAGTCATGCCTCTGTGGATAATATAGATGAAACCAATCAAGCATATAATAGGACATAAGCATAAACTGCGTAATTCTATGCAACCAAATTATCCCCTATATCATCTCAAAAACTATTTGAATTCAATGAATGCAAGGAATGATGTCGATGAACTATATTTCTATATCCATAAAAACACTTCATGGTAAGACTCAATTGAAACCAGACAAAAGTATCATACAAAGCAGGGATCATAATGCTCAATGCCACATCTAGAAGTAGGGCATTGATGTTAAAGTTAAGCAAAAACTGAGGTAAAAGTAAAGCAATATCCAATGATGTTGATGAATTATGTTCCTATATCCAGAGTAACACTTCATGGTGAGACTGAATTGCAACCTGACAAAAATATCATATAAAACAGGGATCAAGATGCTCGATGCCAAATCCAAAAGTAGAGCATTGAGAAAAAAATCAAGCTCACAAACACCAATTCCAAAATGTGCAAGTAACACCGTTCAAGATTTCAATTTGGAATGTAACATAAAAGGGGAAGTAATCTCCATGACAACAATATATTATAGATCTCTTTCTTGCAGCTACGGTCATCCCAATTACATCTTGGTGGGTCCATACAAGTAGATGTGTTTTATTTGGAGGGATATTCATTTATTAACTAAAGTATTTTATGGTTTCCTCCTTAAGTCATTCACCATGTAGTTTATCTCACTATCTTAAGTTGCCTCAATTACCTAAGTGGGAAGCAAGTATTAGGATAAGGTTACAATCTCCATGAACTCCACTTTAGGTGTCTTTATCAAGAATGATGCATATGTATTCTCGATGCTTGTTCATGATTTTATTCATGAACCGGTTTATGTTTTTTAATCTCATATAATACATATAGTTGGAAACAATTCAAATATGGGGACAAACTTAACCTGCAAACTGTGGCAACCCTTCAAACCTGAATTCATTCTAAAAGAAGCATAGCATTGAGAAAAATGTCAATCAACAACCAATGTTTTCAAGCCCAGAAAGACCAATTCCAAATTTTTTTAAGTAACTTTGTTCAAAAATTCAATGTGGAATGTAACCTGAAGAGGGGAAGCGAGTTCCATGACCAATATATGTTGTTATAGATCTTCTTGAAGGTATGAACAACCCAATTAGAGGTTGGGAAGTCCAATAATGTAGGGTTTGTACAAGTAGATGTGCTTGATATGGAGGAGGATATTCATTAAATCACAGTAACCTTTTATGGTTGTCTTCTTAATTTATTCACTATGTAGTTTATTTGATCACCATCTTAAGCTGCATAAGTGACATAAGTGAGAAGTAGTGCTAAACAAAAGGTTACAATCTCCATGAAATCCACTTTAAAGTATCCTTAGACATAACATTCCGACAAGTTGACAGGATGGAGGTTGTGGCTCAAGGTAGGGTGTGGACTGGTGGAGATGAAGCTAGTATTGGTTTGGTGGATGAAATTGGAGGGTTTTCTAGAATTATTGCATTTGGAAAATAAAAATCAAATGTACCACTTGATAGGAAGGTGACAAGCCCCATTTTTCTTTTCAGAAAAAACTTCTTTTATTTACAAGGTAATATTTACAACAACACCCATCATTGGGTTTTGAACCTAGGCATCTACTTGAACGTTTTGGATTTTGTGTTTGTGAGCTTGTTATCAAATGTATTTATGATGTTGTAGCTAGGGTTTTACCCCTAGCTTGTGCCAATGAGCACCTACTAAGGAGAATGGACTCCTTAGTAGCAGTTCAATAATGATTAAAAGATTAAGCTAAAACAACAATTAACAAACTACTTTAAGCATTGCATGAGACATAAATAAGAGATGTAAAAAATGGTTTTATATTAATGTTACCTTGAGTGTCAAGGTTGGTGAAGCCCTTTGCAGTGTCCAAGAGGATGCTCCAAGCTTCTGAATGCTCCTTCTCCTTGTCCAATGGTGGGGATGGGCCAAAGGTGGCTCTCAAGGTGAAAATAGTTCAAAGGTGAACTAGGGTTTCGAGAGAGATTTTGGCAGAGTAAGGGTGCTTGTGATTGTGGATATGGAATAAGGGATCTCCATCACCTATTTATAGTTTTTTGGTGGTGGAGTGCTGACCCATGGTTTTAGGAAACACATGGTTTTAGGCAGCTGTATAGGGTTTTTTCCTCCTTTTCCTCATTATTTTATATTTTTATTCCCTTTTTAGGGGATTTTTGCTATTTTTGGAGGAAAAGGGGGGTTTTTTAGCCTTTTTTAGGCTATTTTGATGGTTTTGTGGCCTTTTGGAGGCATTTTAGGCCTTTTGGAGGCTTTTTAATGGGATTTTTTAGGATTTTAATGGAAATATGGTAGGAAAATGGACAAATGAGCCATATAATGTGGTAAATGAGCTAGTGAGCACTTTTTGGGTGTTAACAGATGTTATCAAATATACTATCAAAATCATACCACAAATTTGAGGATCGTAACCAAGCAAACTGAAAAGACTAGAAGTGTACAAAGAATAGGGGATTATGTCAAGAGTCTTTCCACAAGGTCTTGGGTACTGTAAATGCTTGAAAGGCAGGCACCAAGGTTGGTTGAATAAAAAGCATGAATAAAAAATAGAAAATTGGAGATAGATGGCTAACAAATGTAGCATTGTACCACTAGGAATAAGGTAAAATAAATAATTAGGGTTATGGAGTCTCCATAAATAAACAATGAACACGTGTAGATGTGTAGTTGATAAACTTTCCAAATTTCTTGACAATGTGAGGCTAGCGCAGTATCCTCTTCTATCACAATATCCTTTGCTCGATGCTCGATGGAATGAGGGATATCATGGTCTCCTCATTCTACTCTGCTTGATGCTCGACTGAATGAGGGATAACATAGTCTCCACAGTCTCCTTGGTCTCCTATGCTCAATTCTCAACGAAATGAGGGCTAGCACAGTATCCTCTACTAGAAATGAGTGCTAGCATGGTATCCTTTGATCGATCCTCGATGGAATGAGAGTCCTCTTCTCCATTGTGACAAGGCCAGCGCGGTATCATCTGCTCCATTGTGACAGGGATAGTGCACAGGGTCTCCTAGTCGACTGGTCACTAGAGTAACTATGTATATGGAACACACGGTCTCCTTTGCTCCATTGTGACAGGGATAGCGTAGTCTCTTAGTCGACTGGTCACTAGAGTAACTGTGTATATGGAACCCGTGGTTTGGTTATAGTTATCAAGAAAGGTTTAGATATATTTAGAGATAGGAACATAAATTTACATCTTTTCCCTTAGTCTAGTTGGAGGAAAGAAGGAAGGTGTCATATAGTTGGGGATACCATGGAATATTGGTGTCTTTATCCTTGGCTTTGTTTTAGTTAGCAAAAAATGTCTTGATATAGTTGGGGCTAGTAGGTATATTAATATATTTTACCTTGGTATAGTTGCAGCTAACAAGGAATATGTTAGTGTAGTTGGGGATAGTAAAGTTGATTGATATCTTTATCCTAGGTTTGATTAGAGACAACAAAAAACATATTGATCTAGTTGGGGCTAGAATGGCATATTGATGTCTCATCCCTTGGTTTAGTTGGAGCTACTAAAACATTTATTGATCTAGTTGGGGATATCTAGGGATATTGATATATTTTCATTAGTTTGGTTGGGAGCCAACAAATAATACATTGATCTAGTTGGGAATAACGAGATGGGAAGACATATTACCCTAGATTTGGTTGAGAGCTAGAAAGGAAGACCTTGAGATAGTAGGATATAGAAATGAAAACTAACATATTTCCATCGATTTTCTTAGGAGCCAATAAGTAAGAATTTGAACTAATTATTGGGCCTAGCAATGTGGAATGACATCTTACCCTTGGTCTAGTTGGAAGTCAAAATGGAAGACCTTGAGCTAGTTGGGGATAGAAATGTGAACTAATAATTTTTCCTTTGTATGGCTTGTAGTTACCAAGGAAGGCTTTGATCCAATTGGAGATTTCAAAGTGGATTAATGATGTAAAACTAATGCCTCAATTTAAGTATGGAGGAAGAAGGTATGGTGAGTTTCTTGAGATCAGTTGGAGCCAATATGAATAGGGGCTATCCAATATAATGTTGACCTTGTTAATGGACACAACTAGCAAGGTGAAGAGAATTAATGTATGGTGTGATTCCTTGAGATCGATTATAGGAAAAACATAAAAGAAATGATAGCATAATGATGACCTTGGATATGGTTGGAAACATAAATATGAAATTCTCTAGAATATTGAAGAAATGGTCAATATTTGTACGATGAAGACTGAACCAAGAGTGAAGTTTTCTTAATGGGCAGGGGAATGCAATACCCCATTTTGGTAGCCTAATATTTTACATAGATTAATGTGTATATATTATGCAAATAATTTTCCTAGGTGAAAAGTGACACAAACATGTTAACGAGAACTTTATAATGTATATGATATGCATACTAATTAAGCTAAGTCATATGACCATGTAAAGATTTCAAGTGGCAGCTCAATTTGAAGAGATGTGAATAATATGCTTATTAGATAAAATCCCATAACAAGAGGATGAAATTGCATTTGATAATAATGCCAAAACCATGAGGGGAAGAATCTCTAAGATGAAATAAATCTAACCCTAACATGAAGTTAGAACTGAGTGTTCATGTTGAGTTGTACATAAACCAACGTAGATCCATGTTAAAAGTGGCTCTACCAAGCACTGAGAGGGATCAAATATCTCGAGGTGAAAACCATTTTTAGAGTGCAAATGTAGGGGAAGGGTTTGCACCTCGAGAGATTTGATCCCTCTCGGCTCTTTGTAGAGCCACTTTTAATATGGATCTATGTTGGTTCCTAATGCAGCAGCATCGGGACCTAGGCAGATCAATCGAGGTTGATCGACCGAAGGGAGCCGACCAGCGGGAGTGTCGATGACCACTGGTGCGGAGAGTAGGTTGACTTGTCGAAGTCAACAAGTCAAGCAAAAACAGTCGGGGTGCGGACGACTGAAGGAACAACAAATGTCGCGAGAGGTCGAGGATCGACAGGAAATGGTCGACAGGCGACGAGCGACGTAAGCTGTTGGGTAGTCGACAAGAGGTCTAACTACGACACGACAGGTTTGGTGAAGCCAAGTGTAATTGGGAAAAGAGTGAACCGACAGGAAGGTCGTGATGAGACTGACTGCTATAGCAGGGTCGGAAGGACAGAAAGTCAAGGGACTATACCTAGTAGCCGTTCGGGGTTGCTGAGGAAGTTATTACAGTTATTGCGAGTTGGTAAAGGACATGACAAGGGATGTCATGGGTAGAGGCTGTGCAGCACGGCTAGAAGCTAACAGTGCAAGTTCACAGGATTTGGCAGGATTGGTGAACATAGGGGGATGCATGTCTCGGGATTTCCATAGTCTTAGGAACAACAACCGCGGAGTAGAAGAGGAAGAGAAGGTCTTCAGTCTAGGACAGGGAGAGAGAGTGCAGAGGGCAGAGCTAAGAGAGATGTGAAGAGTCACACCGGCCAAAGTCCAGAGAGTTGAGATTGAACCATAGATCAAAGTTCCGTGGTGAACTAGGAGAGGGTGAGGTTGACACACAGGGAGAACACACCATAGTTACTTCTAAGTTGTAACGGCTGAGGCCGATTGTAGTTAGTTATTTGCTTACAGTTATTTTCATTGTAACCGATTTCTGAGAAGTAATATAAGCCACTTCTGGCATCTTGTTCTACACCTTGTTTGTGTAAGCATTGTGGTTGTGTCGTGTGTATTGTTAAGTAAGAAAGTATCCCGTAGGGTGACTTGCGTCAGTTGGTATCAGAGCCCGGAAGTGAGTCCGGTTGAAGAAGACGAATATACCAACCTGCTTACGTCAGTTGGTATCAGAGCCCAGAAGTGTGAGAGTTTTCAGTGAAGGTTGAAAATGGCTCATAGAGGTGTTAATGTCCGAGGATGAAGAGCACGTGGCGCAGCAGCCATCACAGTGGATCATGAGATTTTCGATGTATGTGTCCGAATGATGCAGACTTTGATAAATGAAGTCGTAGTGATCAAAGAAAACCAGAGACGTGGTTGCATTCTTGAAGCACTGGACCACACCGACGAGGAAGTTGAGGAAGTGGAAGCTCGGGAAGCTGCAGCAGAAGAACCAGAGGAAAAACTAATCAAGCTTCTGATAGAAATGAGAGGTTAGGTGAATATAGATGTGCGTACATACTCGGGAAGCCTGGACCCAGAAGACTTGATCGACTGGTTCAGAGAGATGGAGAAATACTTCGACATAGAGCAGATCGAGGATCCTAAGCGGGTTAAGACTGCATGTCTAAGGTTGAAGGGTCATGCCTCGTTGTGGTGGGACAATGTACAGGCTGACAGACTCAAGAAAGGCAAGGAGAAAATCAAGTCTTGGGATAGGATGGTTGCCAAGTTGAAGGGGAAGTTCTTTCCAAACGACTATGTGGTTTCCTTGTTCCAAAATCTACAAAAATTTTGACAAAAGGAAATGACCATGAAAGAGTACACGGAGGAGTTCTACCGATTGTCAATTCGGTTAGGAAAAACTGATGAAGTAGAAGAAGCTGTTGCCAGGTATGTAAATGGCTTGAAATACACTATTCAGAATGAACTCAGCATGTCGAGATTTAGAGCCATTGCAGAAGCCTATCAGTTAGCTCTGAAGGTAGAGGAGAAACTATCGAGGAAGTCCACAGCCACCAGAGGCAGGATGACTAGTCGGGGTGGAAAGAATGTCTCCGTGAAGGGTCAAGGTAGTGGCTGCACGAAAGAAGGTGTCGAAAATAGTCGACACACAGAAGGGACATCGACGAAAGAAAGAGCACAAGAGAACCGACGCGATGGTCGTGAGAACCGCGGTCGAGGCATGTATAGTCGAAGTGGTCCATCCGATAAAAAGGGAGCTAGTAGACCAGCCATAATATGTTACAAATGTTGAGGAATGGGACACAAGGCATATGAGTGCCCATAAAACCTACATACTGCAGAAGAGTCGAAACCCAAATGTCGAAAGGATGAGCAAGTTGACGAGAGGGAAGAATCGGTATCAAATAGCAGTGGAGGTGAAAAAAGGAAGAGCCAAAATCTGATGGTTCAGAGAGCCTTGATCCAAGAAGATCAACGTGATCCGATGGAACCGGCACAACGGAAGGCGATCTTTTGAACAAAGGTGCGGATCGGAGAATGGCGTTGCAAGACCATAGTTGATGGTGGAAGTACAGAGAATCTTGTGTCGACAAAAGTCATCGACAAGATCGGGTTGAAATGTCGAGAACACCCACACCCTTACAAGATATCATGGTTACAGAAAGGACATCGTGTTAAGGTGACCTAACAATGCCTGATCAACTTCAAGGTTGAAGGATTGGAGGATAGCGTACTGTGTGATGTAGTACCCATGGATGCATGCCATCTGTTGTTAGGGAGAACATGGAAATATGATCGTAAGATGATCTATGACAGCCGACCTAACACAGTCACAGTGTGGAAGAATGGCGTGAAAAAGACTCTTAAGCCGAGGTGAGAAGAGCCAGCCGACGGTAGGGACGGCAAGAGCAATCTTTGGGAAAAGCGAGTGTTGATGAGCACCGCCAAAGAATTCCTCGCAAAGGAAGAAAAATAGTTGGGATGTTTTGAAATCATTCCAAAAGGACCATATGTCGAAGGAACGGCCGATAGGGAGAATATTCTGGTCAAAATCGAGGAGTTGCTCGATGAATTTCGAGACATAATGGCTGATGAGAAATCGACGGGATTGCCGCTGACAAGGAGTATATCCCATCAGATCAACTTGATTCCAGGGTCGAGTCTACCAAACAAAGCACCATATAGGATGAGTCCAGTAGGGGGACATGAGCTCAACCGGTAGGTCCAAGAGTTGTTGGACAGGGGATTGATCTGAGAAAGTTTGAGCCCGTGTGCAGTACCAACAGTATTGACACCAAATAAGGGCAGGGAATGGAGAATGTGTACCGATTCCAGATCCATCAACAGGATCACGATCAAGTATCGATTTTCATTGCCAAGGATGGATGACTTGATAGATTGCTTGAGTGGAGCGACATACTTCACGAAATTAGACCTGAAGAGTGGGTATCACCAGATTAGGGTTAGAGAAGGAGATGAATGGAAGACAACGTTTAAAACAAGAGAAGGGTTATATGAGTGGTTAGTCATGCCGTTCGGATTGACTAATGCACCAAGTACATTCATGAGACTGATGAATGAAGTGCTGAAACCATTCTTAGGAAAGTTTTTCATAGTCTATCTAGATGACATTCTGATTTTCAGTTGGACCAAGTCAGAACATTTGGAGCGCGTTCGACAAGTATTATAGAAATTGCAGGAAGAAAAGCTGACGGTTAACCTGAAAAAGTGTTTCTTCATGAAGAATGAATTGGTGTACTTGGGATTTGTAATTTCAGGTAAAGGGTTGGAGATGGACCCCGAGAAGGTGAAGGCAATAGTAGATTGGCTAGAACTGACAAGTGCGACTGCAGTGAGAAGTTTCCATGGACTTGCTAGTTTCTACCGGAAGTTCATTCGGGGATTTAGTCGGATCTGTGCACCATTGACAGAATGCATGAGGAAGGGCGAGTTCAAGTGGACAGATAAGGCCCAGGAAGCTTTCGACAAATTGAAGGAAAAGGTCACTGAGCGCCTAGGATTGGCGCTCCCAAACTTTGACAAAGTTTTCCAGGTCGATTGTGATGCGAGTGGAACAACAATTGGAGCAGTGTTGAGCCAGGAAGGCCGACCAATTGCATTCTTCAATGAAAAACTGAATGGAGCGAAGCGGAAATATTCAGTCTATGACCAAGAATTTTATGCTATCATACAAGCATTAAAGAAATGGAGGCATTATTTGTTGCCTCAGGAATTTGTGTTATACACGGATCACCAAGCACTGAGGTATCTGAATACTCAGTCGAAGTTGGATCAGAGACACATGAAGTGGGTGGAGCTGCTCTAGAGATATACATTCGTGTTGCGACCTAGGTCGGGCAAGTCAAACAAAGTTACCGACGTGTTGAGAAGGAGAGTTGTGCTATTGGGCACGACAACTGTTCAGGAAACAGGGATAGAGTCGATAAAGACGGAGTATGAGACCGACGAAGATTTTACGAAAGCATGGAAGGATTTTCGTGAGCCTTGGAGCATTGACATAACTCCATATTTGAGTTATTTCATTCAAGGAGGTTATCTGTTCAGGGGAAGTCAGCTGTGTGTTCCCAAAGGATCAGTGAGAGAGAACCTAATCCGAGAGTTTCATAATGGCGGGTTAGCAGGACACTTTGGGATCGACAAGACCAAAGCACTGGTTGAAGAAAAGTATTTCTGGCCAAGGATGTCGACAGATGTCGGAAGATGGGTTCGACAATGTCAAATTTGCCAGTTGGAAAAAGGAAGGAGTTAGAACATGGGGTTGTATACACCATTGCTGGTACCAGAGAACCCGTGGGAGCATCTTAGCATGGATTTTGTGTTAGGATTACCAAGGATTCAACAGGGAAGCAACTCAATATTTGTTGTAGTCGACAGATTTTCGAAGATGGCACATTTCATACCATGTAAGAAAACAAGTGATGCCACAGGGATCGTTGTGTTATTCTTTAAGGAAATAGTCAGGCTGCATGGGTTTCCAAAGAGTATCACGTCAGATCGGGATATGGAATTCATGGGGCATTTGTGGAGGACCCTATGGAAGAAACTTGACATGAAGTTAGAGTTTAGCTCGACACATCATCCACAGACAGACAGACAAACCGAGGTTGTAAATAGAAGTTTGGGCAACCTTCTGAGATGTTTAGTGGCCGACAGAACCAAGCAGTGGGAAAATGTGTTGGCACAGACAGAGTTTGCATATAACAATTCTGTGAATCGATCGACAGGATTGAGCCCATTCCAGATTGTTCAAGGGAGGAGTCCACATGTAGTGGTAGATTTGGTCGAATTGCCGATAGAAACCAAGAAGAACACGGATGCAGAATCATTCACAGAGCATATGCATGAAGTTCATGAAAATGTGTGAAAGCGCATCGAGAAAAGTAATGCGGCCTACAAGATGAGAGACGGCCGGAGAAAGACGCTCTTGTCATTCCAAGAAGGGGACTTAGTTTATGCCTATTTGTGGAAGGAACGATTTCCGACAGGAACGTACAACAAGTGGAAGTTGAAGAAGATAGGGCCATGTAGGATTCTGAAGAAGATTTCGGACAACGCATATGTGTTGGAATTTCTGGAAGACTTGAACATTTCAGCAATGTTCAACGTCTTAGACCTGTACAAATTTGAAGAAGGGTCAAGCAGCAGAAAGGAGGAAGGAACAAGTATCGACTGGACAGAACAGATTCCAGACCGCCATAAAGAAGGGATCGCAGAAGTAATCGACGAACGCAAAGTAGGGCGTACTCGTAGATCGCAGATGAAGGAATACTTGGTGCAATGGACAAATGATGAGTTGCAGGAAGCAACGTGGATTTCTGAAGAGGAGTTTAGGAGACTGATGGAGCAGTTGAATTATTTTTCACCTGGGGATTCTGATGCAGGAGCATCGGGACCTAGGCAGATCAATTGAGGTTGATCGACCAAAGGGAGCCGACTAGCGGGAGTGTCGATGACCACTGGTGCAGAGGGAAGGTTGACTTGTCAAAGTCAACAAGTCAAGTAGAAACAGTTGGGGTGTGACCGACTGAAGGAACAACAGATGTTGCGAGAGGTCGAGGATCAAAAGGTGACGGGCGACGTAAGATGTCGGGTAGTCGACAAGAGGTCAAACTACGACACAACAGGTTTTCGCGAAGCCAAGTGTAATTGGGAAAAGAGTGAACTGACAGGAAGGTCATGATGAGACTGACTGCTGTAGCAGGTTCAGAAGGACAGAAAGTCAAGGGACTGTACCTAGTAGCCGTTCGGGGTTGCTGAGGAAGTTATTATAGTTATTGCGAGTTGGTGAAGGACATGACAGGGGATGTCATGGGTAGAGGCTATGTAGCACGGCTAGAAGCTGACAGTGCAGGTTTGCAGGATTTGGTAGGATCGACGAATAGAGGGGGATGCATGTCTCGGGATTTCCATAGTCTTAGGAACAGCAACCGCGGAGTAGAAGAGGAAGAGAAGGTCTTCAGTCTAGGATAGGGAGAGAGAGTGCAGAGGGAAGAGCTGAGAGAGATGTGAAGAGTCACACCGGCCGAAGTCCAGAGAGTTGAGATCGAACCATAGCTCAGAGTTCCGTGGCGAACCAGGAGAGGGTGAGGTCGACGCATAGGGAGAACACACCACAGTTACTTCTAAGTTGTAACGGCTGAGGCCGATTGTAGTTAGTTATTTGCATTGTAACCGATTTCTGAGAAGTAATATAAGCCACTTATGGCATCTTGTTCTACACAATGTTTGTGTAAGCATTGTGGTTGTGTCGTGTGTATTGTTAAGCAAGAAAGTATCTCGTAGGGTGACTTGCGTCAGTTCCAGTCATGGGCATCAGGGGGTTGTGGGGAGTAAGAAGCAATAAAATCCATCCACCATGTGAAGGTAATTAAGAATTGGATGTTTAAATTAATGCTATTATGAATGATTTATTGTAAGAATATACAAAATTCCATTGATTTAAATTAATGCATATTAAGAATGATTTATTGTAAGAGGATATTAACTTAACTCCATAAACAAACTTATCTAAGTTCTTACAAATGATCTATCTCTTACATAGTTCTACATATTTCAATGCAACAAATCTTGGTGACTATGATAAGTTCGTTGATATTAATTCATCAAGTATTGTTGGGTGGAGTGTAAGTGCCATAGGATCGCAATGGAGAGGCCATCTCTTACCAACTTACACAGAAATCAATGCAACAGAGGTTGATGATTCATATACATTTGCTGAAATCAATGCGGTGAGTATTGTTGGGTGGAGTGAGAGGGATGTAGGACTATAGAGAAGAGACCATCTCTTGTAGAGTTACATTGAAAACAATGCAACTTATATTGATGACAGTTACATTTGTTAAACTCAATGTACCAAGTATTGGTAGGTGCAGTAAGAGGGCCATATGACTGTTGAGAAGAGGCAATCTCTTATAGAGAAACATAGAAATCAATGCAACATAGATTGATGACTGAGATAAGTTTCCAAAAAATGATGCAATGAGTATTGGTGTGCAGAGTGAGAAGGTCGCATCTCATAACCCAGAAACCAAAAATGTTTTTGTGTCGAACGTGTTCACAAATCTTCCAATTTCTTTAATTTCATGCATTCAAAACTTTTTGATATAGTAATAGTAAATTTATCCTGTCTTGTAAAAATGTGTATCAGTCTTGATTTTTTCATAGGAATATATAGTTGTAAATATTTGCAAAGGCCTTTCTTTTAAGAACATAATTGTATAAAAGAGTTCTTGTGAATGTGATTTTAATAGAAGCATATATGGAGCAGTTCTTGTGATTGCATTTTCAAATGAATAAGAAAGACCCTAATAAAGGTGGACACCATTTGTTCCATATTTTCACATGTCTGTTATGGAAATATATTCAGTTTATTTAATGATTTGCCAAGGCTTGTGAAACGTTAAAGAAATTTTAAATTAATTAAAAAAACAATATCAACAAAAATATAGTTTTGCTATTGTTTTAAAAAGATTCAAATATAAAAAGTAATATCAACATAAAATTTTTAAATAAAACACTCCAAACTAAGATATTTGATTTTAATATAGGAATCCCTATTCACTTAATTAAGAGCTTGTTAAAAGCAATTTTAAATTATAAATACGTTTACTATATGTGAAAAGCATTATTCATAAATTAAAATAATTTATATGGTTTTCATTAAGAAGTATTTTAAAATTTTATTTTAAAACTGTTGATTATGATGAATCTATCGAGCATAGATCCATACTTTTAATTTAATATATATTTTTTTAATTTTAATAATATGTTAAAAGCAATTTTAAATTATAAATAACTTTACTCTATGTGAGAAGCATTATTCAGAAATTAAAATCATTTATACAGTTTTTAGTAAGAAGTAACATAATTTATTATTTTACAGTAAACAATATGCATTCATAATATAACAAATTATGAATGCATCAACCCCTGATATGTGCCCATGAGTTCCATTCACAAAGAGCCTTGAGTTAATCAGGGTTTAATTTAGGAGAAGCCTGAAACCTTTTTCTATTTTTTAATCACTTTATTTCATTTCCACCAAATTATAGATTTTACTATTTTTTATTTCAAAATCCTTTCAAGAATGGAAGAATGTACTGTAAAAAAATATAATGATTCGCCAAGGCTTGTGAAGAATGGCTATTGAATGTATTGTAAACAACCTATTGAAATATATAACTTCAGATATATTAGTTTTCCATCTACAACTATTAGTTTTCCAGGTCATGAAAGCTATAAATGAATTTTAAAGTTGTGTCCCGACCTTCTTCCTTTCCACTTAAAGGCTAACACATTCAAGTTAAGAAGATATTGGATTAGATTTGAAGTTGTTGGGAGTGAAGACTGTAGTGTAAACAAATTTAATGATTCGCCAAGGCTTGTGAACAATTTTAAACTAATTGTAAACTATTGTAAACTATCAGCTAATTGTAAACTATCGTAATCATGGCGTCGAAGTTGATATAATCTGAGAATTATAAATTTTAATTCTGTATAATTTTTACCACAATCAACTAATACATCAGGATTGTGATATAGTCTCAAAATTATAAATTTTAATTCTCTTGTGCAAGACCCCGTCGAATGCTTGTCATTGTTTTGCAATCAATATCATTCTTATTAATATTTAACTGATAAAATCAATATTATTAGGTTGTAGTTTCAATGATGGTTGGGTAAAACACTACGGTGTGTTATAACCACACACGGTCCATGTCCATAGCGCTTTTATATTTTTATAGTAAACTATTGTAAACAGATTTAATGAGGATTCGGCTAATTCTAAACTATTGTTTGGTAAAATAGAAACAATGTTAATTGTAAAAAATTAAGAAGATTTAATGATTCACCAAGGGTCAATGTGAACTATTGTAAAATAAACTATTGTAACAATGATAAATATATAAACAATGATAAATGTAAAAAATTAACTGTAGATTTGTTGATAATGATTGATACTTGCGTTTAAAACTTTGCAAGTGTCCGCCTTCGATGAAGATATTTTTTGGATGATGTTTTATTTAGATCAAGTGTGTATTGCAATGTTTACGATTTAATTATCTAATTTATTTAGTTATATATATATATGCGGTTCTAAATGTTTTAATTCAAATTTGAGTTGACTTGTATATTTTTTAATAACACAATATTTATAGTATTTACCTAGAAGGCTCTCCAATGTAACCATATGATAAATTCATCCTCATAGACACAAACAACTTTAGTGCACATAGATAGTAATCCAGTTCCTCTTACACAAATGTGGCGTAGTCGGTTAAATTCGATTCAAAGACACAGCTTTTTTGAAACACTTCTTTGATTACATTGATAAATGTTTGGTTTAATTTGATTCAAAACACACGATGTTTTTGAAACACTTCTTTGATTAATTTGATAAATGTTTGGTTTATTTTATTTATATATACTTTGAAAAAATAATTTGATTACTAAGCCGACAAGTTTTTATTATTTTTTTATTTTTATTTGATTTTTATTATATTTTGATTATTAAGCGGACAAGTTTTTTCTATATTCGAATTATTTGATTCTAATTTGAGCCGATTATAAGCAAAGAAGGAGTTACACATCCCCACCCTACTGGGATGTAGAATGCGCCTCTCGGCGCAATAAGAGTAGCCTTTCCATGACCATAGATTTTGACATATTGCTATATTTTTCATTTTCTTTAGTTCATTTGAAAAATAATTTATAATTGAGTTCTGATGATTTTTTGAAGGTGTCGAAATGTCATGTCCCAAGTTTGGCATTGGGTCAAAATAGACTAATAACATTGGCCCTATTCTTTAGAGTTTGTCAAATTGATGCTAAAGGTCAAATAATTGCCAAGGAGGAAAATTACTAGTTTCTTAGGTTTGGGGTGGAAGCTTTGGGATTTGGAATAATGGGGATAATAAATGATGTTTGAACATTAGAATGGCATAAATATTTAATAAAGGAGATAAATAAATATATACAAGTGAAACTAAAAGTGGAATTCGATCATGAAGACACATGGAGGAAGTGGGACCCACATATGGCTAGATTTCCCCACTACACTTGGCATCATTCTCTCACCAATTCGAATTCAAGGTGAATGGTAACATACTTGGGGAAGTCAAAAAGGTATTATTCATGGCATGACTCATCCAAGGTCGAAATATAGAGGAAGAGTAACTCCCATGGAAGAGGAAGAGGCAATTTGGAGCTAGTGAGACACTTGGGCTAGATTCCCTAGCTCTATGACAACAATGATGAAGATGCTATGACACCTATGACACAAATCAGACCTGAAGGCTGACATATGACATATATGACATGTCAAGGCTAAAATTATACTCCAAGAGGGCGCTCAAGGGTGCTAGGGAAGCTAATGTGCTTCCACATGTGATTTGGTGGAAGTGGGAGACTAGGAATTGGTGTACAAGTGGCGTTCTTTGGAATCTCTTCCCAACTTGAGTTGGCATGAGTCTCTTGGAAAGAATTCGACCCATGGAGGACATTAGAACTTTATAAATGTCAATAACAAAGAAGGAAAGCAGATTTTGATCATTTGTAGAATTTGCAATTGCATTTGTGAAGAGGGAGAGCTAGTGGATGACTAGTTTCTTGCCTTAGCCAATTTCGAGGGTGAAAGATTCCCATCCAAGTTGGTAATTGGAAAGGCCATCCAGACCTTTCATTTGGAGATTTAATGGAGTCTTTATTTGAAGGTGTAAGATACAGGGCAGCTCAGGGTTTCTTCTATTGCAGCTCACTCCTTCAACCTTTTCCAGTTTTGATGGCATATTCTTGATCCTTGAGGGAGGGCGTTTTTGGTGAGATATTGTACTCTTCGAGGAAGATTTTAATGCCCCATTTATTTTTTAATATGAACTAAATACTCTGTTCTTCATCTCCATAAATTTTCAGGTCGAAATTCCAAGTAGAAATGTATAAATCTCAATTTTAATGAAAGAATAGTGTCATTTCCCCACTACCTTGTTGTGAATCAATGTAATGATGATGATTTCGAATGAATGGATGATTCTCTGATATATTTGTGATAAATATACTACCATGTATGTATTCTACAAGTTTCATGTACTGTACTTGAGCATTTGAATTATTTTTACTCAGTTTAGTTGTATTGGGAGGTGAAATAGTGCCATTCCCCCAAGGGTCGAATTGGGGATTTTTGCAGTTAAATGGGAGAGGGTGAGAACAGTTGTAATAATCCATTAATGGTGCATATGAGACTTTAATAACATAATTAACACATTACATACCTCTTTTCATAAATTTGAGTGGGTTTGGAGGCATTTGGGAAGCCATTTTTAGTACTTACCCCAGGGGGATTTGAACCCCAAATTACTAGTAAAATTGCATAATTGGTCCAGAATCTTAAGAGAGTTTTCAAGGTTATTTTGGTGGCCATATGTCATCCATAAACATAATATTCAATTTCTAATATCATTCATACACCTTCCTTGAATATTTGAAGGCATTTGGAGTCAATTTGAGACCTAGAGACCAATACTAGTCAAAGGAAAATCACTAGTAAAGTTACCTACATTGATCAGAATTGAAAGAGGATTTGCAGAAGTATTTTAAAGGTCCAAAGGCATCCCTGAAACACATATTTATTTTCTAATATCATTCATATACCTTCTCAGAATATTTGGGATCATTTGGGGCAAATTTGGGACCTAGAGATCAAAACTAGTCAAAGGTTGAACTAGGGAAAAAAAGTGGAAAATTGCAATTTTAATAAAATTCCTAATAAGGGACATTACAGTGGTATCAAATCATGGTCCTTACACCTGTGGATTAGGTACATACATTCATGAATAATTGGCAGCCATGTCTTACTATTATGATGAATCCTATGAATACAATTCTTATGAGGAATATGCAGATGCTTATGAGCAATATGAAGCAGAATGTGAATGGTACGAGGAAGAATGGTACGAGGAAGAGGTGCCATCATGCAACACTTATTACAATTTCAATAGAAATGAAGATTATTCTTATGAATTTAGATCTGATGAATATGAGTGTGTCACACCAACCAAGGATAATTCTATGAGCGAGTTCCAAAGATGGAGAGAAAAATATAAAACCTTGCCCCAACAAGATCAAAAATATCAAGAATATCTTGCTTCGAGCAAAAATACACAAAATGCCATGTCTTTTGAGTACTATGCTGAACATGTTTTTGAAAATAGGCCCAAAAATGAAGATGTGGAGTTAGTGAAGAAAGGTTTATGCCCTTCTTGTAAAAACCCTTGGAGCAAGTATCATATATGTGTGCATGAAATGATGTCCTCCTTGAGGAGAGCTTTTGAGATTTATTCAAAAAGAGATTCCAAATATACTGATCCTAAGGAAAACAAGGGGAAAAATGCATCAGCTTGCTTTAAGGAGCAAAAGGAAGAGACATCACACGAGCATGAAGAAGATTCTATTGAAAATATTGAAGATCGTTTCGAGACACCTTCTAGCTTAGACATGAACCAAAGAGCATCTACTGATGGATGCTTAAACTATGAAGGAGTACCTACTGATGGGTGCTCACACCTCTATGTTGGTGACATAGAGATCACTTTTGAAAGTGTTTCTACAAGTACAAGTTTCATTAAGCATGATAATGAAGACCTTGTAGCAGTTGAAGAAGAACCAAGATCAACTTCCCCATCACCACTTGAGCTTCATGAAGTTGGTCCAAGAAAAAATGAAGAAGATGAGGAGGCTCATTTGCAAGAGCCTCATTTTATTGAAGTGTCCTTAAATATGAATGAAAAGAAGATCCAAGAGTCCCTCAGCATTCTCCATGACACTCAAGCATTGGTGTCAAATTTTTATTGGAGAGCTACTTCATTGGAGGAAACATCCTTCCTTGAAGACATGGAGAAGATTCAAAGAGCAATGTGCCACATCAAAGGTAATTTCATGTCTTTGCTTTTTGATAGAAACCATTTGTTTGAGCTTAATGAATTGTTACATGATGCATACTTGAAGAATAATGAGGATAATCATAAGCTAACAATTCAAAATGAGCAACTTCTTGAAAAGTTGCAAGATACTTGTTTTTCCTCCTATGTTTCAGATTGTCAAATGGTAGATTGTTTGGAGGATTCTCATGACATGGTGGATCATGAGAAATGTGAAAATTTGAATGTTCTTGATGTGTTTGAAGATGAACTTGAAGAGATCCAAACACTTGATGTGGTGGAAGAGGAATTTGAATTGTCTCTTGATGAAGGTTATGCAATTTTTAAAGAAGAGCATGATTCCTCTACATTGGAACCAAACTATGACAAAGAGTTCACACTTTTGAAGGAGCTGCATGATACTACCCATATGGATCCTTCCCATGATGAAACGTCTGTACTTTTTGATCATTTGGGTGATTTGGTTCATTCTCCTACATCCTACAATTCCATGTTTTGCAACATTAGTCTCAATGAAGTATGGGTGAAAGGGTTCTTTCTGATGGTGCTACATGAGGAGTATGGAACTCCTAGATTTACTTTTTATGATGATATGGTTGGAGCACATTCTTATTCACATTTGCAGCAGCATCCTTTGTTACTTTATGATGATGCACATCTACATGGATGCACCTATGATATGCATTTGAGTCACTTGAAGACATGATTTTTCTTGCTCAACACTTGATTCATTTGATGTTGGAGGAACTTCATCCAACACTTGGGTGAATAGATTTATGATTGGAGAACATTTTTGTTGGAAGAAACATACTTTGTTATATCTTTATGATGATCACATTCAGGGATGTATGGGTGAGACTTCTTTGAGTCATTTGAAGTCTCCTTGTTTTTTCTGCTCATTATTTGGTTCAGATTTTAGTGGAGATTCTTCATTCACTTCTTGGATGAAAGAATACATGGCTGAATATTTTGATGCATATCACATCCTTTTGGAGCAACTTTATAAGACATGGGATTCTCACCTATGTCATTGGAGAAGAATTGATTGGTCACTTGAAGCTTGTATGCACTTGGAAAATGGTGGTCTACTTGCTTGGAGGTATAAGCACTTTCATGATTCTTTGATGAAGCACCTCCTTGATATTAATTTTCATTATGTAGTTATGTACTTTGATGATATATATTTTGTACTCATGATGTTTGGAAGAATGCATACAAGAAAATGGGATCCAGGAATCCTCTTATCTGATGGTATGGGTTGGAGAGCACTCTTAATTGTTCGGGTGCAATACAAGCAATGGGATCCTGGAATATTTTTTGTCTCATGGGTTTCAATTTTTTTGGGGAAACAAGAAGTATGGGAGATGGATTTCCCATTAAATAAAGTGATTTTTATAAGAGTAGTGCAGCAGCAAGCAGGGTGGTTCCTCTCTAAAATCTTCACGGAAACTCAAAGATTCAAGGTTGGGCAATTCAATGGCAACTTCAAAGAATTATACATAAAGCAGGTTCTTCAACACCCATGTTTGAAATTGCTTGAGGACAAGCAATATTGGGAAGGGAGGATTTGTCATGTCCCAAATTTGGCATTGGGTCAAAATGGCCTAATAACATTGGCCCTATTCATTATAGTTTGTCAAATTGATGCTAAAGGTCAAATAATTGCCAAGGAGGAAAATTACTAGTTTCTTAGGTTTGGGGTGGAAGCTTTGGGATTTGGAATAATGGGGATAATAAATGATGTTTGAACATTAGAATGGCATAAATATTTAATAAAGGAGATAAATAAATATATACAAGTGAAAATAAAAGTGGAATTTGATCATGAAGACACATGGAGGAAGTGGGACCCACATATGGCTAGATTTCCGCACTACACTTAACATCATTCTCCTACCAATTCGAATTCAAGGTGAATGGTAACATACTTGGGGGAGTACAAAAGGTATTATTCATGGCATGACTCATCCAAGGTCGAAATATAGAGGAAGAGTAACTCCCATGGAAGAGGAAGAGGCAATTTGGAGCTAGTGAGACACTTGGGCTAGATTCCCTAGCTCTATGACAACAATGATGAAGATGCTATGACACCTATGACACAAATCAGACCTGAAGGCTGACATATGAAATAAATGAAATGTCAGGGCTAAAAATAGACTCCAAGAGGGTGCTCAAGGGTGTTAGGGAAGCTAAGATGCTTCCACATGTGATTTGGTGGAAGTGGGAGACTAGGAATTGGTGTACAAGTGGCGTTCTTTGGAATCTCTTCCCAACTTGAGTTGGCATGAGTCTCTTGGAAGGAATTCGACCCATGGAGGAAATTAGAAATTTATAAATGTCAATAACAAAGAAGGAAAGCATCTTTTTATCATTTGTAGAATTTGCAATTGCATTTGTGAAGAGGGAGAGCTAGTGGATGACTAGTTTCTTGCCTTAGCCAATTTCGAGGGTGAAAGATTCCCATCCAAGTTGGTAATTGGAAAGGCCATTCAGACCTTTCATTTGGAGATTTAATGGAGTATTTATTTGCAGGTGTATGCTACAGGGCAGCTCAGGGTTTCTTCTATTGCAGCTCACTCCTTCAACCTTTTCCAGTTTTGATGGCATATTCTTGATCCTTGAGGGAGGGCATTTTTGGTGAGCTATTGTACTCTTTGGGGAAGATTTTAATGACCCATTTATTTTTTAATATGAACTAAATAATCTGTTCTTCATCTCCAGAAAGTTTCAGGTCTAAATTCAAAGTAGAAATGTATAAATCTCAATTTTAATGAAAGAACAGTGTCATTTCCCCACTACCTTGTTGTGAATCAATGTAATGCTGATGATTTCGAATGAATGGATGATTCTCTGATATATTTGTGATAAATATATTTTCATGCATGTATTCTACAAGTTTCATGTACTGTACTTGAGCATTTTAATTATTTTTACTTAGTTTAGTTGTATTGGGAGGTGAAATAGTGCCATTTCCCCAAGGGTCGAATTGGGGATTTTTGCAGTTGAATGGGAGAGGGTGAGAACAGTTGTAATAATCCATTAATGGTGCATATGAGAATTTAATAACATAATTAACACATTACATACCTCTGTTCATAAATTTGAGTGGGTTTGGAGGCATTTGGGAAGCCATTTTCAGTGCTTACCCCAGGGGGATTTGAACCCCAAATTACTAGTAAAATTGCATAATTGGTCCAGAATCTTAAGAGAGTTTTCAAGGGTCTTTTGGTGGCCATATGTAATCCATAAACATAATATTCAAGTTCTAATATCATTCATACACATTCCTTGAAGATTTGAAGGCATTTGGAGTCAATTTGAGACCTAGAGACCAATACTAGTCAAAGGAAAAGCACTAGTAAAGTTACCTACATTGATCATAATTGAAAGAGGATTTAAAAAAGTATTTTAAAGGTCCAAAGGCATCCCTGAAACACATATTTATGTTCTAATATCATTCATATACCTTCTCAGAAGATTTGGGATCATTTGGGGCAAATTTGGGACCTAGAGATCAAAACTAGTCAAAGGTCGAACTAGGGAAAAAAAGTGGAAAATTATGCCCCCAAAAGTGTGCCAAATTTTAGGATCCAAAAAATGTCAATATCAATACTTTTTATAAGGTGGACCTAGATAAGAACCTAGATTACCAGGCCAATGCGCCACTAATGAATATGATGAATATTTTTTATTTCCCTAAGCTGATAACCATGCCATGATGTAAACTCAAAATATAGTCTAATTCAAAAAAGTGGAAATGGTTTCCATTGGAGCGATATGAGAGTTATGATATGATGATGATGATGATGATGATGATGTTGATGATTGTTATGATGATTATGAGGATGATGATCATGAAGGTGAAAATGATGGCGATGGTAGTGACGATGATGATGGTGATGACGATGAATATGGGGAGGATGACGATGATCGGGATGATGATGATGATGATAGTATTCAATATGACGATGATGAGACATGCATGATGAAAATTGATGTAAATGAGGATTATGAGAGGACATGAGTCATCCTTGATTCTTGAAACCCAACAATATCGTCAAGGCATGCGCCTAGTCTAACCATGTCAAATTCCAATGCATACAGGCACAATTTGAAGAAATTTCAACGTTGGTCCCATTCACTGCTCACTATCCGGGGTCGATGAAGATGATGTTGACGATGAAGACGATGAAGATCACAAGGAAATGAACCACTAGTGAATATGGTGAATATTTTTTTATTTCCCTAAGTTGATAACCATGCCGTGATGTAAACTCAAAAGATAGTCTAATTCAAAAAAGTGGAAATGGTTTCCACTGGAGCGAGATGAGAGTTACGATATGATGATGATTATGACAATGATGATGATGATGATGATGTCGATTATGTTAAATTTTGAGCATTAATTCACAATACTCTAGGATCTTTAATGAGAGAATAACATCTATAGATATCAATGCATGACAAGCACAATATGACAAGCATCACAAGAATCAAAAGCATAAAGACAAGAGACACAAAGTTTCCGTGGGGAAAACCCTAAGGTGAAAAACCCCACAACTTCCTCAGAGATAGAGAGAGCAATGGCTCAACCAAAGTACAACCAATTAACACTGAGATAGTCTCCTGATAGCAGATGATCCTCCTCCTCACTAGTGCACCACTTTTCAAGAGAGAGTGAGTTACTTTTCCGAGTGAGTAAAATAGAGATCTCCGATCTCTATTTATACTAACCTTTTTTCCCAGTGACCTTATGGGGCCGACTTGTCTATCTAGATACATCCACATTATAATATATATAATTCAGGGCCGACCCCACATGGTGGTCTAATAACCCATCAGCAAGTACACACACTTGCGACACTTATCAATCGACATGACGACACTTCCTTATAGAGGAATAACACATCTCTTATAAGGGTACAATAAATATATATAAAATACACAGATGAAATACATTCCGAAGTTACATATACATCAACACTCCCTCTTAACTAGGAAGGTATTTCTCGGCACAGATCTGCTAGACAAGTCTTCTTATCGGGATCATCGTCATTGATGCATCGTCATCATCATCGTCACTGCTACTGCTATCTCAACCAATCTCTGACTCTACTCGTCATAGGAAGTTATACAGAGCCAGTCCTTTTTCATACTGGATGTAGGCCCACCACCTACAGGTCTTCATCATCACTGGCCATACTGTGGAATTCTCAGGACTCATTACGTGCGTCACAAAACCTAGCTGCAGCATCCCAGGCTATTACGAGCACACAACTCTACCTGTAGGATCTCCCAGGAGCACATTACATGTGACCCATCACAAAACCTGGCTGAAGCATCCCAGGCTGTTACGAGCACACGGCTCTACCTGTCGGATCTCCCAGGAGCACATTACATGTGATCTCACCACAAAACCTGGCTGAAGCATCCCAGGCTGTTACGAGCACACAGCTCCACATGTCGGATATCCCAGGAGCACATTACATGTGGTCCACCACAAAACCTGGCTGAAGCATATGAGGCCTTTTTCATCCTGTCCAGATCTCCCAGGAGCAAATTACATGTGGTCATGGCAAAACCTAGCTGAAGCATCTGAGGCCTTTTTCATCCTGTCCAGATCTCCCAGGAGCAAATTACATGCCATAGGACAAAACCTCGCAAGAGCATCTGCCAGATATCCCAGGGCACCGAATTACATGCCATAGGAAAAACCTCGAAAGACTATCTGCAGATCTCCTAGGGCACAAATTATATGTCCTTCCAAGCAAAACCTTGAAAGAGCATTTGCCAGATGTCCCAGGGCACCGAATTACATGCCATAGGAAAAACCTCGAAAGACCATCTGCAAATATCCCAGGGCACAAATTACATGCTTACCTGCACAACCTGATCCACGACCACCAAGTATCATCCTGATACTCACCATACATCATCCTGATCTACACATGATCATCCTGATCATCATTATTGCAACATCCTGCTGCATGTCATCTGGAGCAACATCCTGAAGCTCGTCATCCATGATCATCCTGATCATATAATGTATCCATCTGATGCACACCAAGTATTTACCTGATATATATCATCACACATAGTGTATCCACCTGATACATAGATACATGATCCACACAATGTATCCATCAACATACATGATCTACCTGATCATACCTGATACATATCAATATACATGATCTACCTGATCATACAATGTATCCACTTGATACATATACAGATACATGGTCCAAGCATCCAACATGATGCATATACAAAATACATACACATGATCCAACTGATCATATCCAACATCCAACATGATGCGTACATACATATAAATGATCCAACTGATCATATCTAGCATCCAACATGATGCGTACATACATATAAATGATCCAACTGATCATATCCAGCATCCAACATGATGCATACATACATACATAAAAATGATCCAACTGATCATATCCAACATCCAACATGATGCATACATACATATGAATGATCCAACTGATCATACAAAGAAGAAACCAGAACATCATCCTGATGCTCATCAACATCCAACGCTTATATCCACAGCCATGTGAAGGATCCTCCTTCCAACATTCTTGGAATGGCTTCAGCAAATGTGTCCATCACTTCTTCCTCAAAGTGTCCTCGATCTGAAGAACGCCAAGCCTCTCTCTGAAGTATTCGAACTTCACCCTGGCTAGTGGCTTCGTTAGCACATCTGCAATCTGCTCGTCCGTCGCAACATACAGGAGCTTCACAACTCCTCTCTGCACCATATCCCTGATATAGTGATATTTGATCTCTATGTGTTTCGACTTGTCATAAAACACTGGGTTCTCGGACAGCTTCACACAACTCTGGTTATCACAGAAGATACCAGTAGCATCCAACGGGAGATCAAATAACTCAGACAGTAGCTTTCGTAGCCAAACTGCCTCACAACTAGCTGAACAGGCTACAACATACTCTACCTCAGCTGTACTTAGTGCCACACAGGACTGCTTCCTGCTAAACCATGAGATCACACCTGATCCCATACTGAAGCAGCACCCAGATGTGCTCTTCCTATCTGCAACACTGCCAGCCCAATCTGAATCAACATAACCCTGCAGGTTAAAATTTTGATTCGCTTCATACTTGAGCCCATAATCCACTGTACCCTTCAGGTACCTCAGAACATGCTTTACAACAACCAGGTGAACACTCCTCGGATCCGTCAGGAATTGGCTCAATGTGTTCACAGCAAAGCAAATGTCCGCTCTCATGTTCGTCAGGTACATCAAGGATCCAATCATCTAACGATACATAGATACGTCAACCGGCTCAGATGAAGCATCGCATAGAAGCTTCAGATTCGATGCCATCGGTGTGGCCATGGCCTTACAATCCATCATCCCAAATCTCTTCAGGATATCTATGTGTAATTCCCTTGACCAAGGAAGATCCCACCTGCACTCTGCCACACCTCCATACCTAGGAAATAATGCATCATTCCCAAATCTTTCATATTGAATTCGGTAGCAAGCTTCCTCTTAGTATCTGCAATCAGTTTGTCATCTCCTGTTACAAATAAGTCATCCACATACAAGAGTAGAATCACAGGATTCCCTTCCACAACCTTGTAGTAAAGGTTGGAATCTGCTTTACTCTTGGCAAAGCCCAAACTAGATAGGAAACTGTCCATCCTACCATACCAGGTTCTGGGAGCTTGCTTCAAGCCATACAAGGCTTTCTTCAATTTGCACACATATGACTCCCTGTCATGTATTTCCAAACCGAGTGGTTGTTCCACATATACTTCCTCTTCAACTACACCATTCAAGAAAACAGTCTTGAAATCCATTTGGTGTATTTTCCATTTCATAGCTGTAGCTAGGGAAAGTACTTTTCTGATGGAAGTATACCTGGCTACAGGTGCAAATGTTTCTTCATAATCTATTCCCTCTTTCTGAGAGAAGCCACGAGCTACGAATCTTGCCTTATATTTCTCTACATTGCCATTTGCAGCATGCTTGATTTTGAAGATCCATTTAGAAGTCACAACAGACTTCTCTTTAGGTCTTGGGACAACATCCCAAACATCATTCTTCATTATTGATTGGTATTCCTCAACCATGGCATCCTTCCATTCTTTCTTTCCCGCTGCTTCTTCATAACTGGAAGGCTCTTTGTTCATAATGTCACAGAGCAAAGCAACATAGCTAGTCTGTGATCTAGTTCTCTTCTTTGCTCTGTGTTCTTCTTCTGGAATACCAAATATCTCTGCATCTTGAATGAGCTCTCTAGCCCATGCAGGTTTCCTCTTGTGAGAGTTATCCTCACGGGGTGGATCTACAGGTTCTTGTGGATCTTCAAACTCACGAACAACTTCTGGAATTGCTTCAGTCATGGTAGTGTCCTGAAATCTTGTTTCCTTAGGTTCTTCATAAACTTCGGTAGGTGCCTTCCTTGATTTGAGGAATGCTGAGTTTTCATCAAATGTTACATCCCTACTGACATCAATCTTCTTGAACCCTGGAAAGTATATTCTGTAAGCCTTCAAGTTTTCACTGTAACCCACAAAGATACCCTTCTTTCCCGAAGGATCTAGTTTAGTTCTCTTTTCCTTCGGGACATGAGCGTGTACTGGACAACCAAATATTCTTAGATGACTAACTTCAGGTTTCTTACCAGAAAAGACCTCTTCTGGTGTCTTGTTGTCCAATATCTTGTGGGGTGTTTTGTTCTGCACATATACAGATGTTCTAGCTACTTCTGCCCATAGATGCATAGGTAGATGTTGGTCATGTAGCATTGCCCTTGCTGCTTCCATGATAGTTTTGTTCTTCCTTTCTGCAACTCCATTCTGTTGTGGATTATAAGGAGCAGTCAACTCCCTCTTAATCCCTGAATCACTGCAAAGCTTCTTGAAGTCACTTGAGGTGAATTCTCCACCATTGTAAGATATGAATGTTTTGATCTTCTTGTCAGTTTGATTCTTCATCAAGGTTTTGAATTCCTTGAATTTATCAAGCACCTCATCTTTGCTCTTCAAGAAGTATACCCAAGTCTTCCTGGAGAAGTCATCAATAAATGAGACATAGTAAACATACCCACTCAGGGAACTAGATGACATAGGGCCACATACATCTGAGTGGATGATTTCCAGGTGATGTCTTTTGCCTTGCTTTCACTGCTTGGGAAAGCCTTCTTAATGTTCTTACCTTTTGCACATCCTTTGCAAACACCTTCATGTTTGGTCTTGATTTCAGGAAGACCCTCTACTGCCTTGCTTGCAATTGGAAGTGCTCTATAGTGCATATGAGCAAGTCTTCTATGCCAAAGTTCACTTGGCTCCATGGATTCATGCACCATGGCATGTTCAGGTTGTCCCTTCAATTTATACAAACCTCCCTCTTGCTCTCCAATCACTACTGCATCATCTATGTTCTTTCCCTTTGGCCACATTAGGACTTTTCCATCCACAAATGCAACCCTCATACCTTTTGCATCCAATGCAGAGATGGAGAGTAAGTTCTTCTTAAGCCCAGGTACATAAAGTACTTCTTTCATCTTCAAGGATTTTCCAGAATCTAGGTTGTAGGAGGCTTCACCACTTTCTTTGATTGGGTATTGATAATCATCCCCAAGTTTCACCTTATGGGGTGATTCATGTTCAGATAGATTCACAAAAGATTTCGTAAACCCAATCATGTGTTTGGAAGCCCCACTATCAATCAACCAATCATTACAACCATGGGAGATGGTACCTGTGAGAGCAGAGATCAGAACATACTCTTCTTCACTTGATGAGTCATCATTACTATCGCTTTCTGCCCTAGCCTTCTTCTTTGGGGGTTCATCATCCTCAGCAGCATGAACATGAAACCTTCTTTTGTTACCCTTCTTCTTGTTGTTGGAGTTGTTGTTGTCCTTCTTCTTCTTGGGACAATTTATGGCAATATGTCCTTTCTCATTACAGGTGAAGCATATTCTTCTTTCTTTGAAGGGATGTGAAGATTTCTTAGAGTGAGATGGCTCTCTCTTGGACTTCACTTTCTTGGTGTGAGCTGTGAGAGCTTGATCTTCATTCCCCATCTTTTCTTCAAGCCTTGCTTCTTCTTGTGAGCATTCTTCCTGTAGTCTATTGAAAGAGATCAACTTCTTCCTTGCACAAATTCCTTGGATAAAGGAATCCCATGACCTAGGTAGGCCATTTAGAGTGGTCGTCACCACTTCACCATTCTCCACCATTTCATCCACTGCTTCTAGTTGTTCCTTGATCTGGGAGACCCTTGAAAAATAAGATTGAATGGTTTCTCCATTCTGAAATTTTACTCCTTTCAATTGGTTCCACAGGGTCATCTTCCGATTTATGTTCTTCCCTTCAAACAGCTTGGTCAAAGAGTCAAACATCTCCTTGGGTGTCTTAAGAGAAGACACATGGGGTATGAGATGGTCTTTGATAGAATCAACAATGATTCTCTTTGCCTTGACCAAGTTCTTCTTATGCAATACCTTGGCCTCTTCATCCTCTGGGATAGGGATGTCTTCTTTCACATATGAGTCCAACTCATTCTCTTCCACGATTAACCCAATTCTATACTTCCAGGCTCGGAAGTTATCAACCCCTTCAAGCTTATCCTCAAGCTTGGTGTGGAGAGACATCTTAAAGATTACTTCAAATGGAAATAGAAAAGATTTAGATCTTACCACTTGAAATGCTGAAAACTGGATCTGGTCTCGGATTAGGGTTTGTCAGAGAAACCCTAAAAATTCAAAATGTGAATTTCAAATTTCTGAAAGGATAGAAAGATGTGCCTTGGTGAGCTGATCAACCTGGTGCATTCAGAATTTGAGATCAGCAAATTCTTTCCCTTCAGAATTTCCTATTTTTCCTCCCGGGTTCACTAGGGAGAGACCTGAATTAGGGTTTGAGTTTCCCGGAGATCTACCCAGCCAAAAATCTTGATCCAAAGCTCTAAACTTTGATTTTTGCAAGGAGCTTCTAGCTGTGCCTTCAGATTCTAGAAATTCCTATTTTTTTATTTCCCTAAGTTGATAACCATGCCGTGATGTAAACTCAAAAGATAGTCTAATTCAAAAAAGTGGAAATGGTTTCCACTGGAGCGAGATGAGAGTTACGATATGATGATGATTATGACAATGATGATGATGATGATGATGTCGATTATGTTAAATTTTGAGCATTAATTCACAATACTCTAGGATCTTTGATGAGAGAATAACATCTACAGTATATCAATGCATGACAATCACAATATGACAAGCATCACAAGAATCAAAAGCATAAAGACAAGAGACACAGAGTTTCCGTGGGGAAAACCCTAAGGTGAAAAACCCTACAACTTCCTCAGAGATAGAGAGAGCAATGGCTCAACCAAAGTACAACCAAATAACACTGAGATAGTCTCCTGATAGCAAATGATCCTCCTCCTCACTAGTGCGCCACTTTTCAAGAGAGAGTGAGTTACTTTTTCGAGTGAGTAAAATAGAGATCTCCGATCTCTATTTATACTAACTTTTTTCCCAGTGACCTTATGGGGCCGACTTGTCTATCTAGATACATCCACATTATAATATATATAATTCAGGGCCGACCCCACATGGTGGTATAATAACCCATTGGAAAGTACACACACTTGCGACACTTGTCAATCCACATGACGACACTTCCTTATAGAGGAATAACACATCTCTTATAAGGGTACAATAAATATATATAAAATACACAGATGAAATACATTCCGAAGTTACATATACATCAACAGATTATGGTTATGATGATGATGATGAGGGTGATGCTCATGAAGATGAAGATGATGATGATGGTGGTTATGAGGATGATGGTGATGATGATGATGAGGATGATGTTGGAGAAGATAAAGATGATGATGATGGTAGTGATGATGATGATGGTGATGTCGATGATGATGGGGATGATGACGACGATGATGATGATGATGATTCTACTGCTGTTGATGATGATGATGGTAATCAATATGATGATGATGAGAAGTGCATGATGAAAATTGATGGAAATGAGGATTATGCGGGGACATGAGTCATCCTCGAGTCTTGAAACCCAGCCATACCGTCAAGGCATGCACCTAGTCTAACCATGTCAAATTCCAATGCATACAGGAACAATTTGAATAAATTTCAATGTTGTCCCTGTTCACTACTCACTATCCGAGGTTGATGAAGATGATGCAAATGACAAAGACGATGAATATTACAAGGCCAATGCACCACTAGTGAATATGATGCATATTTTTATGAATATTTTTTGTTTCCCTAAGTTGATAACCATGACATGATGTAAACTCAAAATATATTCTAATTAAAAAAAGTGGAAATGGTTTGCATTGGAGTGAGATGAGAGTTATGATATGATGATGATGATGATAGTGAATGATGATGATAATGAGATGATGATGATGATGATGTCGATGATGGTTATGATGATGATGAGTATGATTCCCATGAAGATGAAGATGGTGATGATGGTGGTGATGGGGATGATGGTGATGATGATGAGGATGATGCTGATGTTGATGAAGATGAAGAAGATGATGATGGTAGTGATGATGATGATGGTGATGATGATGACAATGGGGATGATGGAAATGATGATGATGATGGTAATCAAGATGGTGATGATGATATGTGCATGATGAATATTGTTGGAAATGAGGATTATGCAAGGACATGAGTCACGCTTGAGTCTTGAAACCCTGCCATACTGTTAAGGCATGTGCCTAGTCTATCCATGTCAAATTCCAATGCATGCAAGCACAATTTGAAGAAATTTATACGTTGGATCCATTCACCACTCACTGTCCAAGTGTTATCACTTAACTTGTAGCTACCCCAAATATGGGATCTATCCAAGATGGTAGAGTGGACATGAAACTAAGGAAGTGACCCTAAAGGATCCTGCTGTTGATGTATATGTAACTTCGGAATGTATTTCACATATATGTATATTGTATTCCTATAGAGATGGTATTATTCCTTTATAAGGAAGTGTCGTCATTTATATTGTAAGTGTCGTAACTTATACTTGATGGGTTATTAGACCACCTTGTTTGGGGTCGGCCCTGTATAAGTCATGTGGGTCAAAGGGTTATTAGACCACCCTATTGGGGGTCGGCCATGTGGGTCAAAGGGTTATTAGACCACCCTATTGGGGGTCGGCCCACTCAGCATTATGTTATGTGGTTAAGTTAGAGCCGACATGAGTTAGGTAAAAAGGCAAGTCAAGTCAAGTATAAATAGAGTGCGGGAGGCACTCTATTTACTCACTCACTTCTCACACATGCACTCAAGGAGGAGTGGTGCACTTATGGAGGAGGAGGATCTGCTGCTAGGTCATGGCTATCTCTCTTGGTTGGTTGTATCATTGCTCTATCTATCTCTGAGGAAGTTATTGGGGTTTTTCACCTTTATGGTTTTCCCCAAGTAAATCTTTGTGTCTCTTGTGTGCTTGCATTATTGTCTCCATGATTGATATGCTGTAGATATGCTGTACATGTTGTTCTCTCAGTTAAGATCCTAGATCAGATTGAAGTAAATTCTGAAAATCTAACATGGTATCAGAGCTAGCCTGAAAGAAGGCATGATATGGCATGTATGACACTTGTTGCACTTACGATGCTAGGGCTTGATATAGCAAAAACCAGTCATCGTAGCACTTTCGCTATAAATCCGTTTTGGAGAATTTTTCGGATCTGAAATTGTTACAGGACGAAGCTAAGATCTCCAGGTACCTTGTGTCCAAAGGACAACCTCTAATTCGTTGTACTTTGTGATTTATGATCTGTACAATATAGGGTTTCTGCCTCTTCCAGATCCGAGTCAAAATCAGGTGACCTTGGGAAAAAGGTCATATCTTGGGCTAGGAAGCTCCAAATGAAATTTCGTAAAAAGTGACAGGTAGTACACAGTCTGCACTATCTCAGAAAACTTTTTCAGAGGCCGAAGTTGAACCAGTGACACGTGGCACTCCGTACAAGTTCGCTCTCTTGTATTATCCCATAAACAGGTCACGTTGCGACATTTGGCATAACTATCTCTAAAAGAGTCCAATTGAGGTCAGACCTGTCAGGATGGAAAGGTAACAGGCCGAGCTATCTCAGAAAACTTTTGCAGAGGCCGAAGTTAAAACAGTGACACGTGGCACTCCGTACAAGTTCGCTCTCCTGTTTTATCCCAAAACAGGTCACGTTGCGACATTTGGCATAACTCTCTCTCAGAGAATCCAATTGAGGTCAGACCTGTCAGGATGGAAAGATAACAGGTCAGGCTATCTCAGGAAACTTTTTCAAACCCTGTGGATCAAAAATTTTGGAGTTACACCAGAAACAATCAGGTACATATTTCTGTCAAAACAGAATTATTTTTTGGTACCTTCATTCATGGCTTCCGGAATTTAGGGCTTTGGAGAAAGTTGGAATTTTTTTGTAATCGGAGACCACGGCTGGATGCTACTCATCAAAATAGAAATTTAGAGACCAAGATCAGAATTTTTGGTTGGACAGAAGGCCGGGCTTGATTAGACCCTAGTTCGGGACTTTGATCAGAAAAGTGGAAAATTAGGGCTTCTGTAAAAATGGGAATTTTTGAAATCTGTGACCACGGCTGGAAGCTCCTCAGAAAAATAGAAGCTTAGAGCTTTGGATCAAACATTTTGATGGGGAAAAAGAGTAGGCTTCATCAAACCCCAGTTCAGGGTCACGTCCAGTGAATCCAGAAGTTTCAAAAGCAAAATTGAGGAGTGAAACTTTGCAGTTTTCAAATTCTGAATATACCAGTTTGATCAGCTCATCAAGGCGCATATTTCTATCCTTTCGGAAGTTTGAAATCCAAAGTTTGAATTTTTGGGGTTTCTCTGACAAACCCATATCCAGCTCTAGGTCCAGTTCTTGCAAATCAAGTGGATTGGGTTAATCCTAGAAGAAGATGGATTGGTCACCTGCATAAGTGAAGAAGTTCCTGTTTCAGAGGGAGATGAGGCTAAGGCCTTACATAAGAAGATTTCAAGCGATCTCGACAGGTATGACTCATCGAGGTATGTTTCGATATTTGTCCATGATTAAGTTTATGGTATGTTTGTCTTCATGTTATTACGGTTAGTACAATTTTGATTTTAGATTTGTCGTTTCACCTTAACAAAATTATGAATGCATGATAGAAGATATTCATTGGTTAGGGTGTTGACACTTATGATTGTACTAATGCATTATGGTGTTGTATGAGGTTTATGTTGTCTACTAACATGAAAGGTACACCAAGAAAGACAAAGCATGTTCCAGTTCAAGAACATATGATCATGATGACATGAGGATAAAGACTCATCCATTGTCATGGATCTCATAGAAGATCCATTTACGAGGTATGTATAACTTGGTTTTATAATGGCTAACCTATGAGATATACAGGTTACTAGCACAAGTCATTGAAGAACAACAAGAAGACATCATGTGAGTATAAATAGCTAGCATGCTAATCCAGGTATGTTTTTCCTATATCAAGATAGAATCCTACCTTGTGTTAGGATCTTATACTGTTGTGTTGTTTGATAATGATTATTCATGAAGTCATAGGTTTGAATAAGTCATGGCTGTATGCGTATTATATTTCTTACCATAATTGATGATATGACTAACCAAAAGAATCATGAAGTTATAGGTTCGAATAATCACAGGTTTTATGCATATTATATCTCTTATCTTGATTGATGATTCAACTAACCTGAAGAGTCATAGGTTTGAGTAATTATAGGTTTAGACATGTTATGCTTCTTATGATTTGACTAACCATAAGAATCCTACATAAACCTTGAATGATAATGCTTATTATTTCTGTTTGAAATGATCATGACTATACATGCTTGAGATTATTGTGTTTTAATAGTATACTAATGAATGTATGATTTTATATGAGATCACAAGGATAACACATTCATGATACTAATAAGCATGCATAGGAACCAAGGATGAATATGAGTTCAAGAACAGGTAATCCAGGAAGCAAAGATCAAGAGGGAGCACACTCCAGTTGTTCCTGCAAGAAAGCAAAGGAACACACTTCAGTAGTTTCTGCAAGGATGCAGATATTCAGAGGGAGTTGATCATCTCTCTACATTTCACAATAGAAAGGTGTAGAAGAAGCTACCTCAGATTAGGACTCCAGCAGCTCCTGCAAGGAAGCAAAGACTTAGAGGGATTCCACCCAACGAACAAAGAAAGATAAGTATTTTAATCATCATTTCTTGCATATTTGTTTGTTTAAATAAAATTGTTCAATAATGTATATACTGATGTTCCTAGAATTAGGTTGTGTATTATATTAGAATAATTGCATTGATGAACAGTATACTCCTAATATGCATGGGTAAGTGGCCTATGGCACTGTAAAACATTCCATTGCTACTTATCTAGAATGAAACCTCTTTGCTGACATGTTGGGAGTTGTGTACACTCTTAACAATGTTCTGGTAGAGATTGGAAGGCATCTAGAAAGTTACGGAATATGGATAAATGTTGTATTGAAGCATTGGCTAAGATAATTGCATGACTGTATGGCATATTTCTTTATGTGTAAGAATTTGTTCTGAAAAATATGAGATGTTTTCTAATCATGCAATTTAACTTGTTGTGTAGGAAAGATCGTATGCCATCTCCTACAAAAGAAGAACTACAACATTTTGTTCCAGCAAAGATATCTATTGAAGATATTGAAGATATTGAAGATATTGAAGTTCCCAGGATCTGGGATGAAGAAATGAAATGCCTTGATCCGTCGATCATGAAGAATGATGTTTGGGATGTAATCCCAAGACATGAAGGGAAGTTTGCTATGACTTCCAAATGGAACTATCAGATCAAGCATGTTGCAGATGGCAGCATTGAGATGAAATAGAAGATGCACCAGATGGTTCTGAGACACATGATAGGAAATCATATATGTGCAGAACTTGGTATGGTGAAGATAGATTGATTGCCGACACGCAGCGGAAGCTTACTACCGAGTTCGAGATGAAGAACTTGGGGATGATGCACTATTTGTTTTTGACATGGAAGTGTGGCAGAGTGCAGATAGAATCTTCCTTGGACAAGGGAAGTATGCAGTAAGAGATCCTGAAGAGGTTCAGGATGATGGATTGCAAGGCCATGGCCACACCTATGGCATCGAATCTGAAGCTTCTATGTGATGCTTCATCTGAGCCGGTTGATGTCTCTATGTATCGTCAGATGATTGGGTCCTTGATGTACCTGACGAACACGAGACCAGACATTTGCTTTGCTGTGAACACATTGAGCCAGTTCCTGACGAATCCGAGGAGTGTTCACCTGGTTGCTGTAAAGCATGTTCTAAGGTACCTGAAGGGTACAGTGGATTATGGGCTCAGATATGAGGCGAATCAAAAGTTTAACCTGCAGGGTTATGTTGATTCAGATTGGGCTGGCAGTGCTGCAGACAGGAAGAGCACATCTGGGTGTTGCTTCAGTATGGGATCAGGTGTGATCTCTTGGTTTAGCAGGAAGCAGTCCTGTGTAGCACTGAGTACAGCTGAGGCAGAGTATGTTGCAGCCTGTTCAGCTAGTTGTGAGGCAGTATGGCTACGGAAGCTACTGTCTAAGTTATTTGATCTCCCGTTGGAGGCTACTGGTATCTTCTGTGATAACCAGAGTTGTGTGAAGCTGTCCGAGAACCCAGTGTTTCATGACAGGTCGAAACACATAGAGATCAAATATCACTATATCAGGGATATGGTGCAGAGAGGAGCTGTGAAGCTCCTGTATATTGCGACAGACGAGCAGATTGCAGATGTGCTGACGAAGCCACTAGCCAGGGTGAAGTTCGAGTACTTCAGAGAGAGGCTTGGCGTTATTCAGATCGAGGACACTTCGAGGAAGAAGTGACGGACACATTTGCTGAAGCCATTCCAAGCATGTTGGAAGGAGGATCCTTCACATGGCTGTGGATGTAAGCGCTGGATGATGAGCATCAGGATGATGTTCTGGTTTCTGCTTGGATATGATCAGTTGGATCATTTTATGTATGTATGTACGCATCATGTTGGATGTTGGATATGATCAGTTGGATCATGTGTATGTATTGTTTATGCATCATGTTGGATGCTTGGACCATGTATCTGTATATGTATCAGGTGGATACATTGTATGATCAGGTGGATCATGTATGGTGATATGTATCATATATTTGTATTTGTATCAGGTGGATACATTGATGATCAGGAGGATCATGTATGATGATATGTATCAGGTAGATACTTGGTATGCATCAGGTAGATGCATTGATGATCAGGAGGATCATGTATGATGATATGTATCAGGTAGATACTTGGTATGCATCAGGTAGATGCATTGATGATCAGGAGGATCATGTATGATGATATGTATCATATATTTGTATCAGGTGGATACATTGATGATCAGGAGGATCATGTATGATACTTGGTATGCATCAGGAAGATGCATTGATGATCAGGTAGATCATGCAGCAGGATGTTGCAGTGATGATCAGGATGATCATAGATGACGAGCTTCAGGATGTTGCTCCAGATGACATGCAGCAGGATGTTGCAGTGATGATCAGGATGATCATAGATGACGAGCTTCAGGATGTTGCTCCAGATGACATGCAGCAGGATGTTGCATTGATGATCAGGACGATCATGGATGACGAGCTTCAGGATGTTGCTCCAGATGACTTGCAGCAGGACGTTGCAGTGATTATGATCAGGACGATCATGAGTACATCAGGATGATGTATGGTGAGTATCAGGTTGATACTCTGTGGCCGTGGATCAGGTTGTGCAGATAAGCATGTAATTTGTGCCCTGGGAGATTTGCAGATGGTCTTTCGAGGTTTTGCCTATGGCATGTAATTTGTGCCCTGGGACATCTGGCAAATGCTCTTTCGAGGTTTTGCTTGGGAGGACATATAATTTGTGCCCTGGGAGATCTGCAGATAGTCTTTCGAGGTTTTGCCTATGGCATGTAATTTGTGCCCTGGGATATCTGGCAGATGCTCTTTCGAGGTTTTGTCCTATGGCATGTAATTTGTGCCCTGGGAGATCCGATAGGTTGAGCTGTGTGCTCGTAATCAGTCCTAGGATGCTCTTGCGAGGTTTTGCCATGACCACATGTAATTTGTGCCCTGCGAGATCCGATAGGTTGAGCTGTGTGCTCGTAATCAGTCCTGGGATGCTCTTGCGAGGTTTTGTGGTGACCACATGTAATTTGTGCCCTGGGAGATCCGATAGGTTGAGCCGTGTGCTCGTAATCAGTCCTGGGATTCTCTTTCGAGGTTTTGTGGTGAGGTCACATATAATTTGTGCCCTGGGAGATTTGCAGATGGTCTTTCGAGGTTTTGCCTATGGCATGTAATCTGTGCCCTGGGACATCTGGCAAATGCTCTTTCGAGCTTTTGTGACGCACGTAAAAGTCCTGAGGATTCCACAGTATGGCCAGTGATGACGAAGACCTGCAGGTGGTGGGCCTACATCCAGTATGAAAAAGGACTGGCTCTGTAGAACTTCCTATGACGAGTAGATTCAGAGATTGATTGAGATAGCAGCAGCAGTGACGATGATGATGACTCGATGACGATTATCTAGTGACGATGATCCAGAGAAGATGACTTGTGCTAGAAGAACTGTGCTGAGAAATACCTTCCTAGTTAAGAGGGAGTGTTGATGTATATGTAACTTCGGAATGTATTTCACATATATGTATATTGTATTCCTATAGAGATGGTATTATTCCTTTATAAGGAAGTGTCGTCATTTATATTGTAAGTGTCGTAACTTATACTTGATGGGTTATTAGACCACCTTGTTTGGGGTCGGCCCTGTATAAGTCATGTGGGTCAAAGGGTTATTAGACCACCCTATTGGGGGTCGGCCATGTGGGTCAAAGGGTTATTAGACCACCCTATTGGGGGTCGGCCCACTCAGCATTATGTTATGTGGTTAAGTTAGAGCCGACATGAGTTAGGTAAAAAGGCAAGTCAAGTCAAGTATAAATAGAGTGCGGGAGGCACTCTATTTACTCACTCACTTCTCACACATGCACTCAAGGAGGAGTGGTGCACTTATGGAGGAGGAGGATCTGCTGCTAGGTCATGGCTATCTCTCTTGGTTGGTTGTATCATTGCTCTATCTATCTCTGAGGAAGTTATTGGGGTTTTTCACCTTTATGGTTTTCCCCAAGTAAATCTTTGTGTCTCTTGTGTGCTTGCATTATTGTCTCCATGATTGATATGCTGTAGATATGCTGTACATGTTGTTCTCTCAGTTAAGATCCTAGATCAGATTGAAGTAAATTCTGAAAATCTAACACCTGCTCCTTAAGAATGGATCAATTGTCACTTTAAGCATGATACTCTTCACTTTAATCCCTAAGTTGGATTAAATACAAGCTAAGGGGGAGACCCTAGTCTATCCTTATGGAAATACTTAACAACAAGATACCAAATCATGATTTTATGATTGACGTAGGATAGCCTGGATGAAAACCTATACCAACAAAAGATTATTATGATGACTTACCAATATCCATGAAAATGAGTACTAGGGTGAAAGATATTACATATTTTGATGGACCCTAGTTCTAAAGAAACTTGCTCTTAAGTTCTTCAAAATCAATATGAGAAATAAAAATAAATTTCATGTATCGAGAGCTTTTGAAAGGTCTTAGGGAAAATTTAGATATCAATGTTTGTTGTATTCAAGTGGATTGCATAGTTACCAATGATACATGTTATAGACTAAACATGCAAGTATATAGATATGAACAAAAGATAAGTAATGGATATAGATTCAACAAGTCTTTCTATTACTTAGCCGAATATGTACAGAAGTGCTTCACAATGTCTTACAACTATTCATGTATCCGACTCTCCATCCTATATATATGGTTTACAGACAGTTACATAATAACATGTCGGTTCAACTAACCGAACCGACATGTAATGACCAACATAATTGTTCGACATGTTTCACAAGTGGTCGAATAGAGGACCTAGTCAGGTGGCCAAATTAGGATCCTCCAACATCTCCCATACCAACAAGACCTTTCTTCGTACCGAAGAAATAGAGAGAAAAACAGAACTGGAGAGAAATGAAAAAAATGTGAATGACTGAGTAATGAGAAAAAGTTGTCGTTACTGTTGATATTGACTGGTATTAGCAGATAGTTTTTGTTGAACAGAGACTTCGAGAATGGCCTCTATAGATACTGACAGGTGATGCTGAAAATCCTCCCATGCATGAAGTGCATTCTGAATATCAATAGTGAGAGTATTGAGGCTAGACAGGCTCTCCATTTTTTCATGAACTAGTCGGTCTCGAATATTGATCATGTCTTGTCCCAGTATGAGTGTTTTGTTGTCGGTAGTAGAGAGAAGTCGATGGAGATGTGGTCGGATATTGTCGACTTTTGATAGACTGGCGCGAGCTTGTATGATCCGCTGATATTCTTTCTTCTCCAACTTTGCTAGCTTCATGTGCTCCATACTGATTTGGTCATCAAGGATTTGTGCTAAGGTGTCATCAGCAGTCAGTCGTTGCTGTTGGAGAGTGTTAATAAGATCTTGAGTTTTCTGCATTTCAACAAACACATTGCCACAATGTGTATACTAGTTGAACAATACTTCTGTAGTCGTAGCAGATTCCTTGGCATATTGTGCTAACACACTATGCACTTTTGTGACGGCAGTATACTGGTTTGTCATGATGATGGATGTTTCCTCTGCTTGATCCTATCGTTCCTTATCCAACTGTTCTTGGAGAGTCGACACGATACTTTCAAATAATGCATATGCCTTGTCGAGCAGGTTTTCAATGTCGGTCCTCGACGAGATAGGTAGGTATCACTTGTTGGACTAAGTTTTCACACTTAGCCAAAAATCATAATCATTCTACTTGAAGTGCATCAATGTGTTCTTTGTTTTCATTTCTTCACTTCCGATGCTCCCGGTCTATAGCGTCTGTAAGTAGATACAGTTCATCTTCTTTTGCTTGTCAGGGGTCAAAAGTGGCAATAGGACCCATTTGATCTAAATGGACAGTAAGAAAAGGTTGTTGCTGGAGGTTTT
The DNA here is from genome assembly GCA_027924585.1 of Larix kaempferi. Lineage (NCBI taxonomy): Eukaryota > Viridiplantae > Streptophyta > Pinopsida > Pinales > Pinaceae > Larix > Larix kaempferi. Next base: position 2,215,323 of record BSBM01000084.1, read on the forward strand.
GCAGATGTTGTTGTTGCTTTTCCTTTTCCTTTTCTTTATTCTTCTTTTCTCTCCTTTGTTTCTTCTTTTTCCTTTCTTTTTATTTTTCATTTTCCTTTTCCAATTCTGTCTGCTTCTCTGCTGCTTTTTCTGTGTTGGAAAATTCTTTATCTTGTGCAACTTGTGTGTCTTCATTTTGTTTCTCTACTGGTGCTGCATGACTTAAGTATATAGTAGGAGGAGATGGTATCTCATGTGCATCAGCTGGAATCGGGGAGGCGACTATAGTTGGTTCAGACGGTGGTGGGGAAGTAGTCGGTAGAGGAGAAGCCGTCGGCGGTGAAGTTGGTAGGTTGTCTATGTCGAGTTTTGTCGATGAAGAGGGGGGTATATCATAATTTCCGGTTGAGGTCAGAATTTCCTGCAACAAAGGTAATTCTTGGTTACTTGTTGCGACAGGTTCAACAAACAGTTCAGCAGTTTCAAAAGTGTCCAGTGGCACATCAATGGCATCCAACTAGTGGGCGACTTCTTGAATTGAAATGGTCGATGATGGAAGTGCAGTGGGATAGTTAACTCGTAAGGGTGTAAATGTGGATGTTTGCTACGATTCGACCTCACTTGTAGGGTCAGGGTTTTTATCTATGATGGTTTCAGTATATCCGATAATGTTTGGAGTAGACGTTGATGGTGGTGGCACTTGTTAAGATATAGGAACATCTGATGGAGGCAAGTCGGGTTGCGAGTCAGGGTCGACTATGACTGGTTTATTTATGATAATTTGTTTACAGTCAGGAAGGATTGAGGGTAGTTGGTTAATGAATTCTTGCAGGTCGAAATCGGTTTGTATTTTTGCTCTAAGGGGAGCGGGGAGCTACTGTACAAAGCTGGGGCTAAAAGCCGAAGTAGTAGTAGAAGTGAGTGGTGGTGTGACAACGGTCAAAGCAGCTGGCCTATATTCTTCCATAACAACAGTTGGGGAAGGTGGTGGTGGACTGTCAGTGGGGTCAACATGTGGCTTGTCTGCAAATTTGATTTTCTTTCTTGGCAGTGCCTATGCCTGCTGTTGATCTTCTTCTAAGATGAATTTTGCAAGCTGCTCAGTGAAAAAAACCTTGTGTTTAGCAGCATATTCCAAGACCTGAGATGCATAGTCGAAAAGTTCAGCGTTATCTTCTTTTGTCGGTTCCTAGAGCATAAGATTCCACTTTCCTTTCCTCTGCGTTTTATTCTTTCTATTTTTTCGTGTTATGAATATCTCGTCAGCCACTCGAAAAATGTTCTCTTTTGTTAGGGCATACTCCGGAAGTGGAGTATCCGATTGGTCGGATGCATTCAATGGCTCTTGATGAGGATTCATCGCAATCCCTAAAGGATTTATGTCAACAACCTACTTAGACTTCGGCGTAAATGTGTTGAGATGGATTCATAATTCATAGTCTTCTTTTTTCTTAGCATCTGTCATAGGTTCGACCATTGGTTGGCCGACCAATTTTTCTTGTGGTGGTATTTGGTGAAAGTATTGGAATATTGGCTTAGTTCTTCAAATATTCTCTCGACCGTAGGATAAAAGTTGAGCTCTTCTGCTGCTCCAGATGCTCCTTATAGATACCATATTGACGTGTGGTCGAGTGCTAGCTGGATGTGTGCGGTCAGTGGTAGACCTCATCGGACATTCTATGGAACTCTCCATCTAACTGTTTATACCTTCAATGCTTGGAACCAGTTTTCGAGCCAAAGTTTGGTTGTCGTCGCACCAAGATGACATCCGCCTTGTGAAAATGAATGAAAGTTCCACATGAGTGGCCCTTTGGGTCTAGTGAACTCTTTATCGCCTATTGGTTGAAGGTGAGCCATGGAGATCCAAATGATCAGTGAAGGATATTGGATGTTGGTTCTCTCCTCTTTGCATTTATGGAAAATATGTCGGACAATTTCTGCCAAGTGCTCAGCCCATCGGTAGACTTTCACTTTCATTGCCACATTTTTCATGGCTTCAAGCATGTCGATTTTGAGGTTGGACCCTTGACTAGTACTTGTTAATGTGACCGAAACGACTCTCGCCACTATTTTGTGTGTGCCATAGATAATTTGGTTGACCACTAACCCTCTGGAGTTTTTACCTGCGAGAATACTTGTGAAATATTTAACCATATAAGGGTTTGTTCAGAGAGGTACTTTATCCCCTTTGTTGGACAAACCAGTGATTTGATTGATCAGGTCATCATTGATCTCGACCGATTTATCGAATTAAAATTTACCATTTTGGTATTTGATCACGATGAACTGAGCTATCACCTCCTTGAGTTATGCAAAGCTATCGACCAATAATGCATTGATATAGTTCAATATGGTGCTTGTTCAAATTTTCTGTGCTTTTTCTCACCATCATCCATTAGAATCCTTTCCCCATTCCAAAATTTCATTCCAGATTTTATTCCATTGTTGTTGTTGTTCCACTATTTTTGCATTTCAAATGTTTTGGAGTCATACTTTCAATGGTATATCTGCTTCTTCCAGTTGTCGAACTTTCAAATCTGCGGATCTGGTGGTTGCTTGAGATTTCTTGGGAGCCATTTTGTTTGCAAGATTCTCAAGTTCAGAGGTCATTTTCAAGTTTTTGGATGTATCAGTGCTCTCTTGCTTGAGTTCTTGGAAGAATACCATCCAAGTCTCTTCCAGTTCAATATTTATAACGAAATTGTTAAGCACAGGTGAATGCATAGTAGGTAGATGTATTAATTGAGAGTTTGGTGGAGGCAATAAATTCGAATGACAGGTTGTCGGTGCTTCATCTGGTACATATCGATTTTTCTACTCCTAATGTTGAGTTTATTGATGACTTGATTTTAATTTTTTCCATTCGTCGGTGCGGTGTTGGTGTACTCCTTTATCCTTTGGGCTGCTGCATTGGTAGGATTCGTGTCGGCTCGGTCAAGCATCTCGTTCGACAACTTCTTGTCGACTTGTTCCACCTTGCCTATAATTGTCATGTCGATGGTCATGCTTCATATGTCATTGTCTAGTTTCAGATGATATTCTACTTGTGTAGTTTCTTGCATCGCCTTTGTCAGTGCTGTCTCTCCAGTCTCTTGTCATGATGAATTTTCCAATAAATTTGTCCCAGATGATTATTTATATTGGTATTTTTGTGAAGATAGTTATAACTAACTTCTCTCTCTCTCTCTTATGCTCTGTAGCATTTTAGTTGGGCACCGTTGACAAGTTTCCACAACATGCTCCCTTGTAGTTTTTTTAGTCGAATTGCTCCGTTAGCGTGGATTTCTTCGACAACATAGGGACCTAGCCATGTAGTGTGTAGCTTTTTAGGCTTCCCTTTGATTCAACTATCGTAAAGCAAGGCTAGATTGCCAACTGATATGTTTTTTTACTTTATATTTATGTTGTGCCAAGATTTCTGTTGTTTCTTTTGGATTTCTTGATGATGGATTGCTGTCTGTCGGCATTCTTCAAGTTTTGGCAACTGGGAAAATATTTCTTTTCTGGCCTGTTCAATATCAATATGTAGTATTTCTGCAAGCACTAGTGGCTGTTGTCGAAAGTGTAGTGGAACGACTGCTTCTTGTCCATATACGAGTTTAAATGGAGTCTGGCATGTCGATCTTTTGTATGCTATTCTATACACCCATAATACTATGGGTATCTTGTCATCCCAGTCATCCTTGTCGATATTGCACATTTTAGTCAAGCTTGTAGTTAGTGTTTTATTGAATGCCTCTATTGCGCCATTAGATTGAGGATGATATGTTGTGCTCCTTCTATGCTCGATCAGATAAAAAATTCTTTTGTCAATATGGAGATTTTTTTATTGACTAAATGGGACCCTTGGTCACTAATCAAGGTGAGCAGGCATCCAAATATTATAATAATTTTCTCATAGATAAATTTGGAAGCTATCTCATTGGAGCAAGTTTCGTCAGGTTTTGCTTTTGCCCATTTAGTAACATACTCGACCGCAATAATGATATATCTTGCTCCTGTTCGTCGACCAGGAACCAGAAAAGGACCAATGAACTCGATTGCTTATATTTAAAAAGTTAGGCTTGGATTTACTGATATTAGAGGCATTTCAGTACATGGTAATGGCCAACCAATTCGTTGGCATATGTCGCATTTATTCACAAATTATCGACAATCTTTATGGATTGTTGGACACCATAATCCTGATTGCTGAATTTTTCTGGTTATCGTGTCAGCTTGGAAATGTCCGCCTGCAAGTCCACTATGTGCTTCATTGATTATACTTTATATTTCATGATCTATAACGCAACATCGGAGTACATCGTCTAGTCCACGCTTATGGAGAAATCCATTTATTAGAGTATAGGGCAATGCTTTCATTGCTAGAATCTTCTTTTTCTTTTCATGCATTCCTTCAAGGGATTGTCCTTCTTCTAGAAACTGAGCAATTTTTGTTAGTTTTGATGGAACAACTTCAATTCTGAATAAGTGAGAATCAGGTAACTCATCCTCAATTCCATTCGATGCTTTGCCTGTGTCTATCCTCAACAAGTGGTCGGGTCCGACATTTGTTTTACCTGGTCGAACTACGACTTCAAATTCAAATTCTTGGAATAATAACAACCATCGACAGATTCTTCCATGATGTAAAGGTTTATTGAATAAATATTTTAAGTCCTGATGATTTGTATAGAACAAAAAAGGATTGGAAAGAAGATAATGTCGGTATTTCTGGAGTGCTTCTCTTTCAGTTGTTGAATAATTCCTTTTTGCCTTATTTAATTTTATGCTACTGTAAGCGTTGGGGTAATCCATTCCATCGTCTCTAGGTTGAGTTAGGATCATGTTGAATTCTATTCCTGAAGCATCTATATGTATGTGAAACTTGATCGACCAGTTTGGAAATCTTAGTATGGGAGCTTTGACTAGTTTACTCTTTAAAATGTCAAACAATGTAGCACATTCGTCTGTCCACTGGTATTCTTGATCTTCTTTCATCAACTATTCCATTGGGTATGTTTTGTCATAGTAATGATGAATAAATTTTTGTAGTACCCTGTATGCCCTAGCAAAAATATGACTTGTTTGGATTTGACTAGAGGTTTCAGGTCAAGAATTACTTTAATTTTTGCGAAGTCGACTTTTATACCTTCCTTACATACAACATGTCCAAGTAGGATTCCTTTCGGAGTTGCAAATATACACTTTTTAATATTTAGTGACAGTTGGATTTGTAAACATCTTTCCAACATAAGTCTTAACCATTTGAAGTGATTCTTCAACATAGAATAGATCATCCAATCATCAAAACATACAGCCATCGTTTTGTAAATACATTCTTGGAAAGATTTGACAACGATTCTTGAAAACACAACTAGTGCATTTTTCAATCCGAATGGAATTACTTTATATGAAAATGATCCAAATTCGCATGCAAATGTGGTATTCTTCTGATCTTCTTCTGCAATAGGTACTTGATTATCTCCGAAAAATCCATCCGTGAACGAGTAGCATTCATGTGCTGCAACTTCATTAATAATTTCGTCAGCGAAGGGAGTCGGAAATGGGTTTGTAAGTGTTACATTGTTGAGTTCTCCGAAGTTGACACATATTCGCAATCGTGTCGGGTCGTGATTCTTAGGCCGGGCGACCATTGGACTTTCCCATTCTGATTGATCAATGGGATATATAATTTTGGTAGCGAGCATACTATCTATTTCTTTCTTGACTATTTCTTTGTATTTATGTGCAAGCTTGTATGGTCTCTTCTTGATTGGTTTTGCATCTGGATTGATGTCGATTTTAATATCTCCCATTTCCTGGACAAGTCCTTTCAGATATTTATAATCTCGTGCAAATACATCTTGCAATTCTTTTAGAAGGCTTGTGATTTCTGCTGTTTGTTCTTCATTCAAATAATCGCCTATTTTTTCCATCTTGGGTCTATTATCGTTAGATATATCTATTTATTTTATCTTAATTTGTGAGCCCATCCATTTAGGTGCTCTGGTTTCATTGATTTGTCATTCACCTTCTTTAAACTATGTAAATGTCAGGGGGAAGTCTTCTTCGTCATCCTTTCAGGATCATATTTCTCTGCAACGTTAAAAATTGTTCTAACCAACTTTGATGTACCTGGATGTTCTTGTTTCCATTTGAAACTCTTCCCTTCCATTTTGTCTATTTCCATTTGTAGTCTTGTCGAGTGCTGGAGTTTAGTCGACTTGATATTGTTACATGCAGCAACTTGTTGGGCAAGTCGCTATTGATTATCTGATGGTATTTTGTTGCTTGTAGGTTGTAGAAATATTTTCACCTGATTGCTTGCTTCTATTAATAGATCATCCTGTGGGGAAAATGTGAAGTCTTTGATGAAATTATCCTTCAGTTCTTTCCAGATAAATGTTTCTCCTCGAGCTTCTTCCATTTTATACCATTTGTTTGGTAGATCGTAGAGTGTGCTTGGAAAAAGATGTGTCCAGGTTCTTTCATCTCTATAACCTAGTCTTTTCCATTCCTTTTCACAGTTGATGATGTGATTTTCAGGATCTTGCCCTTGTGTGAAAGATGGAATATTTGCTTGTGCCGTGAGTTTTCTTTCTGCAAATATTTTGAAAAAATATGTCGATGCCATGGTCCAAGTCTGAAGTCTTGACTGATGCATATCCCACCATCTTGCAGCTTGACCTGTAAAGGTTTCGACCAAACTCTAAAGTCGACCTTGTTCTCCTACATTCTTTGCGACTTCTTTGACATGAGATGATGCAGATTCTCGTTCTTTGTATCTCAACGGTGGAATAACCGACAATTCATTTTTCACCGGTACGAGTGTTGGATATTCTCTGATTTTTCTTTCAAAGATATTCATAATGAAAAACATAGAATGACATTGGTGAATTTTATTTTTAGGAATAACTTAAATCGTCCAAAATTCTCGTGCTTGCAATTCGTAATTCTCCATTTTCCAGCCGTAAAGTTTAATGTCTGAATTATATCCGACCGATGAAGGATTCCCGAGGTGAAGCTCTCCTTGTGCATTTGGCTAAGTATAGTCTCCATTTTTCATTACTTGGTATAGATGTCGAATGTTGACGTCGTCATCGATAGGTTCTGACCAGGTCTCTCCTTGTGATGGATGAATTGGCACAATCACTTTCTTCCCATTTCCTTTGAGTTTTATCCTCTCTTTTCCAAGTGATATCAATGCTTTCATCTTTCTTCCCCATGGTCAACCAACTAGGGCGGAGAAGGAACTGGATCCTTCCTTTCTATCAATAATTTCAAAATCAACTTGTGTTGTTATACCCTTGATGGATGTGTCGACATTTTTCCATACTCCAATTGGTTCAATCAATCCTTGGACGGCTAGTTTTAAGTAGATGCCCGACTCGTGTAGTTGTGGTTGACCAAGTTGTTCCCAAGTATCTTGAGTCATGATATTTGCTTGTGATCCAAAGTCGAGGACGACTTGTTGAACACAATATCCTTCAATTTCTAAGTCGGCAAGTGGGTCTGCATCATTTTTATCTCTTTGATTTAGTCGACAAATATTTTTAGTTTGCTTTTCTTCAATAGACTTGCTTCTAATATTATACATTAGATCTAGTACTTCCAACTGCTTCTTCTTTGGTTATTAATTTGAGAAGTTTGTTAATGTCACTTTGTCAAGATTCGTCATTGGCTTATTGTGATGCCAATTCTTGAAATATTTTTTCTGCATTATTGTATAAATGCTTCTGTTCGATTGGGTTAGGATAATCATCTGTGATTTTTAATTTACTTATTTGCGAATTATCAACACCAATTTTAGTTCCTTGTCGAGTTGCAATATGAAGATTCTTAGTTTTAACAATATCAGACTTTAGAACACTAGAGAAGACATTAACATTCTTTTTATTAGTAATCTTTTCAATTATGGTGAGGAAATCCTCCAAGAAGAGATCACCCACTGCAAACTTTGTACAAAATTTGAGATCTTCCCGATCTTTGAATGAACAATCTGCAAAAAGATGTTCTTCGCTAAGGCACGTAAATCATTGCAGCTGCTGACGTGGTCGGGGGTCTTGATTTCCATTGCTTCAACCACGACCTTGGAATCCTCCTCGTCGATTGAAGTTGTCATTTAGTTGATCATATCATTGGATGTATTTTCTATGGTATCTGTCATTTCTTTCTTTTCCATTATCTCTGTCATTTCGGTCATTTCTGTCATTTCTTTGATCGACAATATTAGTATGATATACTGCATGATAGTTCTGTTTATTCTTCAAATTTAGACTACATTCTGCTATGGAATGGGATTTGATGTCACTTATGGCACACCATCGAACTTGATCATTCTTCATATTGTATGGACAATCTTTTTTTTGAATGTGAGTCATGCTCCTGGAAGATGTCGCAGAAGCATTTTGTTTGTACAAATCGAACGTCTTGTCCTCGGTCATCTTGTCGACAGTAATATTTTGTATGGCCTACTGTTGAGCATTTTGTACACCATAGGTTAGCGCCTCTAAGACTGATTTCGTGATGGAATTTTTTGCTTATTCTCTAGTTGTTCTTCAATTCTTCAGTCAATAGGAGTTGTAGGATAATATGATCATCCGTTTCTATTTGTAATGCTTTTGTTAATGCATCTTCATATGTAGTGAATTCATGTAACCGGATGTGCATTCTGATTTTTTGTAGTAGTCCAGCCATGAACCATTGGATCAACAAAGTTTCTTCAATATCATACTCATTTGGCTCAACAAATCTTTGAATATTTTGTCATAGTCCCTAGTAGTTTCTGTTGGCTTTTGAGAGGTGGTTTTCAATTTCTTAGCAACTATAAATTTTGCATCTGGAGTCTTGAAGAAAGACATATATTGTTGTTTTATCTGAGCCTTTGATGTAGTAGGTGGTTTTTCTTTATAAGTGATGTACCGTGTAAGAGCTCTTTTCCGGAGAGATCCAGCAAATTGTGCCATTTTTCGATCTTCGCTGACAATGGAATTGAATTCCCATATTGAATCACAAACAAACCAATGTCTTTTTGGATCTTCTTCGCCTTCATAGAAGGGAAGGTGTGCTGTTATGTGTGAAATATATGCTGTAATGTTTACTTCCAAGCTAACTGGTGGTGATGGTGGATTAATTTCGGCAATAGAAATGTTCTTACAGTTGTTTTCAACATGTACTATTTCTTGATCTGAATTAACAGGAGTTAATGCTCACTCTTTGATTTCGACAACAATGTCTCTAACATCGGTCAGTTCTTTGTCAACTGTCGTATGTTGATTTCCTTCTGCAGCCTCTGTTGACACCCAGGTAAAGTTTTTTTCTATCTGTGTTGAACTTCTATTCGGAGTTCCTGAATGAATTGACGAATCACTCAATGCTAGAAGTGGCTGGGGGGCGCTTTCTCACGATATGAATAAAGTAGATGAAAAATACGCTTGGAAAATTTGGGTTGAAATGTGACCCAATTCCCTTATTGTGGTCGATGGATCAATATTCTATCAACGTCATTACCTTCATTGTTCCATCGACTCTAGATTCCATATTGACCAGCGTGAAGTCCTAAATCTTCTTCGAAAATATCTTGCACTTGGGCACTCTGAGTTAGATGTAATGGGGAACGTAGAGTTATAACCTTGAGTATATTCACCTAGAGAGAGCTGTGTAATGTCCCCATTCAAATAAATTGCATAGAAGACAATCCCATCAATCCTACTAGTTTCCTAGGTTGGATGGGAACATTTGGAATTGCAATAAGGAAGCTAATAAATGATGTTTAGACATTAGAAGGGTTCAAGTATTTAATAAATAAGTTGAATAAAGAAATTCAAGAGAAATTCTAGGTGGCAAGTGGTTTTGAAGACATATGGAGGATGTGGGACCCACACTAGCTTGATTTTTCAAGGACACATGGAATCTCTCTCTTGCCAATTCGAATTTGATGAGAAGGTGAACATTCTTGGGTGAGTTGGTAAGTCATACACATGCAATTGAGCATCTTAGGTCAAATTGGGATGGATTGGTAACCTCCATGGAAGAGGAAGAGTCAAATTGGAAGCTTGTGGACACTTGGGCTAGATTCCCTAGCTCCTATGACAACAATGATGGAGCATCTATGACATCTATGACAAATTGAAGATCTGACCTCTGACATTTGACCATTATGACATGTCATCCCTAAAAATAGGCTCCAAGAGGGCACCAATGGGATTTGGAGAAGCCAAAGAGACCCTCATTCGAATTGGTGGAAAGTGGAAGGATAGGAAAGGTGAGACACATGGCAAATATTCATCCCTTACCCTAATTCAAATTTGATTGAGTCTATGGATGGTTTGGGAACATTAGAAGGCTAAGGATGTTTATAAAATACATGGATAAACCAAGAGAAGGGATTTTTGATGATTTGAGAAAAATTGCATTTGTGAAGGGAGAGCTAGTGGATGACTAGTTTCTTGCCTTAGCCAATTTCAAGGGTGAAAGATTCCCATCCAAGTTGGTGTTTGGAGAGGCCACTCAGGTCTTTCATTGAGATTTAATGGATTTTTATTTGCAGGTATCAGCTATAGGGAAGCTCGTGGATTTTTTAGTGTAGCACCATCTCTCAACCATTTCCAGTTTTGAAGGGAGCATATTCATGCTCCTTGAGGGAGAGCATTTTTGGTGAGCTCTTGTGCTTCTTGGGAGAGATTCTCATTATGTATTTCTGATTGTAATAGCTTCATATCCTCTATTCTTCATATTCAGAAAGTATCAGGTGAAAATACCCACTGTTTGTATGTAAAAATGTTGATTAATGAGCAAACAATGTCCATTTCCCCACTACATTGATGTATATCATTATAATGCTCATGATTTCGAATGAATGGATGATTATATGTTAAATTTGTGATTAATAGAATTCAATTGATGTATTTTACAAGTTTGATGTACTGTACTTGAGCATTTGAAGTATTTTTACTCAGTTTAATTGCATTGGGAGAAGAAATAGTGCCATTTCCCCAAGGGTCGAATTGGGGATTTTTGCAGTTGAATGGGAGAGGGTTGGAATAGACATAATAATAAATTAATGGTACATTGGGAACCTTATTAAAATAATTAATACATTCCATACCTCTGTTCAGAAATTCAAGGGATTTTGGAAGCATTTGGGAAGCCAATTTCAGTACTTTCCCTAGGGGGATTTGAACCCCAAATTACTAGTAAAATTGCATACTTGGACCAAAATATTAAGAGAGTTTGCAGAGGTATTTTGGTGGCAATATATCATCCCATAAAATCATATTTAAGGTCTAATATCAGTCATAAACCTTCCTTGAATATTTGGGACCATTTGGGGAAAAACTGGGACCTAGGCATCAAAACTAGTCAAAGGTCGAAATTGGGGAAAAATTGGAAAATTGGGCATTTTCATAAAATTTTGAAAAAGGGACATTAAAAGTGGTATCAGAGCATGTTCTTGGCACCCGATGGTATTAAAAATAAGCCAAAAAAATAAACCACCACCCTTTGAACCAGTAGTTGAAGAAGTTTTGGTTGAAGAAGAGATAGTAGGAGAAAAAGAGTTTTTTTCTAAAAGAATGGGTAGAGAGGAGGATGAAGAATTAAGACAGAAAGATAAACTTATTGCAACCTTAGAACCATGTTTCTCTAAACTTTCCACTAGCATGGATAGAATGGGTAACAAAATTATGCAAGGATTGGAATTGTTGATCAACCAACTTGGAAGCAAAGGGGTGATAGGAGATAACAGTGGTTCACACTCAGGGGAAAAGATAAAAGGGAGTGAGCATATTTTTTCAAGCACAGGACCACATAATAGACTCGATGAATTCCAAAGCACACAAAAGCATACTGCACCTAAATTTTTCATACCTAAAGAAGATCCTGACATTCATATGGATAGTATTAAACTAGCAACTGATTGGAATGGGTTGAGTGAAGAGTGTAAAAGAGGTTTACCATTCAGTGACTATATTGATGCTATACATCAAATGAAAAGAAGGGAAGATAATAGGAGTCCATTCCAAAGAAAAGAATTAAATAGTGCTATTGGAAAAATGTCACTTCCTACTTTTGATGGTTCTTCTCAAAATTCTGCTAACACTTGGGTGCAAAAATTGGATGTGTATTTTCAGCTGAATCCTATGTTGGAAGAAGATGCATTAAAATGGCCATTTTGCATTTGGAAGGAGATGCCAATGAATGGTGGTTTCATGGGATGAAAACCTTAGGTCATGATCAGGTTAAAACATATGGATAATTTGTTGACAGGGGTACTAGAAATATTTTAACAAAAAGATCCAGAATTGTCTTTCAAAGAACTAGCTCAATTGAAGAAAACTGGGACCCCTACTGAATATATGTTGGACTTTCAAATATTATCAGTCAAGGTGGATGATGTATCTATGGGAAGGTTGGTATTTATGTTCACTGAAGGTTTGGTTGAACTCTTAAAAGGTTTGGTCAAAGCCCACAAGCTAACTACATTAAAAGATGCAATGAGCTTGACTAGGGATCTCCAAAATGTGCTTCTTAGAACGAGATTTCCTCCCAAGCTTGACTTCAGAATGGAAAAGAAACCTTGGAAAAGAGATGCATCTGATAAGAAGCCATGGAAATAAGATGAATATGGAAAGGATAAGAAAGAGGAACTAAGTAGGGAAGATCTCAAAAGGAATAAATTGTGTTACTCATGCTTCCAACCGTGGGCACCAGGACATAAATGTGCTAAGGGAAAGGCCCAATTCATTGAAGTATTTTGTGATGATGGGTATGAAGGGGGCATGGAGGAAGAAGGAAATACTTAATCCCAATAAGAGGGATATATTACAGCATAAAAAGGGAAACAAGAGGTGAAGAATCCCTCACCCACCAAAGTAATAATGGCAGTACTTTCAGTAGTACCTCGATATCACACTATTCGATGCAAGGGTGTGGTACTAGGACAAAGAAATTCAGTTTTGGTAGATGGAGGAGCCACCCATAAATTCATTGATGCATACATTGTGTCTAGGATAAAGATACCTATTGAACCATTCGATGGCTTCACAGTTGTCATTCCCGGTCACAACACAATGGAGTGCAAAACATGGATTCCACAGCTGCAAGTCACCGTAGGTAACTATACTTTTGTTGATAGTTTTTATGTGGTTGATGTTGTTGATACTAATGTGGTTTTGGGAGTGAAATGGTTGTATTAAATAGGAGAGCATACAGTAAATTATTAAATTCCTAAAATGAAATTCCAAGATTCAAAAGGAGTACTAAGGGTTGTGAGAGGGCAACACACCTATCCAAATCAGGTAGTTTCTTCCCATAACATGAAGCACTGGAATAGAAAGGTTTTGGGAGACATTCCTCATAGAAGGCCACCTGATAGAGGAGGAACAATTTTGAAGCATGGTAAATTGAGATTGCTTGAGGGCAAGCAATCTTGGGTGGGAGGACTGTAATGTCCCCATTCAAATAAATTGCATAGAAGACAATCCCATCAATCCTACTAGTTTCCTAGGTTGGATGGGAACATTTGGAATTGCAATAAGGAAGCTAATAAGTGATGTTTAGACATTAGAAGGGTTCAAGTATTTAATAAATAAGTTGAATAAATAAATTCAAGATAAATTCTAGGTGGCAAGTGGTTTTGAAGACATATGGAGGATGTGGGACCCACACTAGCTTGATTTTTCAAGGACACATGGCATCTCTCTCTTTCCAATTCGAATTTGATGAGAAGGTGAAAATTCTTGGGTGAGTTGGTAATTCATACACATGGAATTGAGCATATTAGGTCGAATTGGGATGGATTGGTAACCTCCATGGAAGAGGAAGAGTCAAATTGGAAGCTTGTGGACACTTGGGCTAGATTCCCTAGCTCCTATGACAACAATGATGGAGCATCTATGACATCTATGACAAATTGAAGATATGAACTCTGAAATATGACCATTATGACATGTCATCCCCCAAAATAGGCTCCAAGAGGGCGCTCATGGGAGTTGGAGAAGCCAAAGAGACCCCCATTCGAATTGGTGGAAGGTGGAAGGCTAGGAAAGGTGAGACACATGACAAATCTTCATCCCTTACCCTAATTCGAATTTGATTGAGTCTATGGATGGTTTGGGAACATTAGAAGGCTAAGGATGTCTATAAAATACATGGATAAACCAAGAGAAGGGCGTTTTGATGATTTGAGAAAAATTGCATTTGTGAAGAGAGAGCTAGTGGATGACTAGTTTCTTGCCTTAGCCAATTTCGAGGGTGAAAGATTCCCATCCAAGTTGGTGTTTGGAGAGGCCACTCAGGTATTTCATGGAGATTTAATGGAGTTTTATTTGTAGGTATCATTTACATGGAAGCTTGTGTATTTTTTTAGTGCAGCACCATCTCTCAACCATTTCCAGTTTTGAAGGCATATTCATGCTCCTTGAGGGAGGGCGTTTTTGGTGAGCTCTTGTGCTTCTTGGGAGAGATTCTCATTATGTATTTCTGATTGTAATAGCTTCATATCCTCTGTTATTCATATTTAGAAAGTATCAGGTCAAAATACCCATTGGTTGTATGCAAAAATGTTGATTAATGAGCAAACAATGTCCATTTCCCCACTACATTGATGTATATCATTATAATCCTCATGATTTCAAATGAATGGATGATTATATGTTACATTTGTGATTAATAGACTTCCATGGATGTATTTTACAAGTTTGATGTACTGTACTTGAGCATTTGAAGTATTTTTACTCAATTTAGTTGCATTGGGAGAAGAAATAGTGCCATTTCCCCAAGGGTCGAATTGGGGATTTTTGTAGCTGAATGGGAGAGGGTTGGAATAGACATAATGTTGGCTGATTTCTTGGATAGACCCGGGTTTTCAGGAGGGGCAGCAACAAACACCCCTTGGCACACTGGCCCTCTCGGCAACGAGCTGCGTAGCAGCTCGAAGTCTCACCCGAAGTGGCTATGGGGGGGCTAAGGAATCAGGCTTCCCTAACCTAGGCGATGTGGAGACTAATATCCTCCCTTCTCTTCCATGAAGATTCCTCAAAGTGGGACGTCTTACTCTTTCTCGGACTTCTCAGAGCGATAGCGCTGAAACTCACGCCTACCAGCCTAGCTGCACGGTATCTCCGCACCTGCGCACGAGGCGTTACCCACTACGTACGATACATTATGTATCATCTCTGCTTCCGTGCCCCAGCGCAGTAACACATTCCTTAAGCGCTGGGGCGATAGTGCTCTTACCAACTCCTTCGATAGTGCACGGATATTACTTTTAAAGGAACTTCAAGGACTTGCTTTATATACTCATTCATAAAGATAGCGAAACATTCATGTAAACACAGATAGTAAAACATAAAAATGCATTCATACAACGCATCATCATAACAACTAGAATTATGTGATTCGCCTCCACGGGGAAATCACATCCATGGGAACTATATTCTATATTATCTCAAAAGGGAATTACACAATATGCTGCGCACACAGCTGCAGCCTTAGATCTTTCTGGGAAACTCCACGCACACAGCTGGGAGCCCTTCTCTTAGATCTACTCTCTTCTTCTACAGAGATTACAATGACTCAGACATCAGCTCAGACTATCTGTAACTCAGTGACTCGAGCTCTACAGCTCTCCAATTCTAACTCTTACCTTCTAAACAACCTATCTAACTCTTACCTTCTAAACAACCTATCTAACTTCTAACCTCTAACCTCTCTCTTATCTCTACTTATCCAACCTTCTTCCTTTTCCAATTACACATATATATAGGTGGCCCTGAGGGTCACACCTTTACAAAACTGTGGGCCTTTCCCAGCAGTAATCCCCAAAAACCCTAACCACGGACATGGCTAGGTGTACTGTAGGCGCTGCTTGCAGTCACGTTGCCGCTTCCTGTAGACTCCGTGATTTCTGGCGCAGATTGCGGGTATGGGCATCGCTTCATCGTTCTCTGCTCCTTGTCCTTCGGCTTTAATGCTTTGGTCCGTTGCTCTTCCTTGGTCAGAGCAACCATAACTTCTGTACTTAGCCTTAATGAGGGTAGCTGATCCCTCTATTCCGTCGCTTCATTTATTGTGGTAGCTGAGATTTCTACTCGGCCACATTCATTCTTCCTTTTGACATGTACGTGCGAGCTCCGCGATTTCCAGCCCGTAATCTGTGCTGAGCTCGCCCATCTGGCGCTGTACTGCGCACTGTTCACTTCTGCCCAAAATTGGTGCTTACTCAAAATTTAGCACTTTCCCTTCAACACTTGTGCTTTTTCCTCAAAATTCGCAGCTTTACCATAGCTGCGGCCTATCCTCCAACAGGCCCCTAACACTTACTTGTGGTTCGTCCCCGAGCCACTCGCACTAGCGTGTGGTCGCTTTACTTGCGTGTCTCCCTTTGCTTGGGTCGCAGCAAATGCTTTCTTCCACTGCACAATAGCGGAGTCCATTTCATCCACGCTCTCCACAGCTGTCTGTACCATGTCTGAACTGGATTCTTCTTGAGTTATGCCATCAACCAATTATTGAGATTCAACAAATTCTTTGATCTTTGCCTCAGCCCATCTGGTGAGGTATTCAATAGCTGTGATGATGTATCTTGCGCTGGTTCTCTTTCCTGGTGGGTTGATAGGTCCCACAAAATAAATGGCCCATTTATCAAAAGCATGCACTGTTATTTGGGGTCTTAGCGGCATTTCATCTCTTCTTGAAGGTTTTCCTGTTCCCTGGCACACATCGCAACATTTGCAGAATTCCTTAGTATCCTTGTGCAATGTTGGCCACCAAAGACCTGCGGATAAGATCTTCTGCACAGTCGGCTTTCCTGCGAAATGGCCTCCTGCGGTCCCAGAGTGCGCTTCTGCGATTATGGAATTCTTCTCATGCGGTAAGATACATCTGCGCAAGACTTCATCAGGGCCCAACTTATAGAGCTGGCCTGCTATCAGAGTGAAGTCTGCGGCTTTGACAACAAGTTGCTTCTTCTGCTGGATTGTAAACTCAACTGGCGCTTGCCTGGTAGTGAGAAACTCAAGAATATCGGAATAATACTCACCGGCTGCTTGAACAGAAAACAACTGCGCATCAGGAAGATTGTCCTCCAGATTTGTAGGTTCCTCCCCTGACTCTATCCTAGATAAATGGTCAGGTCCTACATTCAATCTACCCGGCTTCACAATAACCTCAAAATCATACTCCTGGAAGAGCAGTAGCCATCTGCAAATTCTTCCCCCTAACACTGGCTTATTGACCAAGTATTTCAAAGCAGAATGGTCAGTATACATTTTAAAATGAGCGCCCAATAGGTAGTGTCTGAACTTCTGTAAGGGATACACCATAGCTAGTCCTTCTCTTTCTGTAGTGGTGTAGTTCTTCTCAGCTGTAGACAACTTTCTACTAGAGTAAGCGATGGGGTGGTCAATACCTCCTTCTCGCAGTTGTGTCAGCACAACCCCCAATGCTATGGAAGAAGCATATACATGAACATGAAAGGGTTTTCTCCAGTCTGGGAAAACTAGAATAGGCGTAGTGATCATCTTTTCTTTAAGTGTATCCAAGCTCTGTTGGCATTCTTCTTTCCATTGGAATTTCGAATCCTTTTTCAACAGTCTTTCCATAGGCGCAGTGATCTTTGCATAACCCTTGATAAATTTCCTGTAGTACCTTGTATGTCCCAATGTAGTGCGCAATTGTTTGACTGAGTTGGGCGCAGGTAAGTTAGCAATGATGGAAACCTTCGCAGGATCCATCAGGAGTCCTTGTCTGCATACAATATGACCCAAGAGAATACCAAAAGGAGCACAGAAAATACATTTTTTCAAGTTAAGGGAAATATGATACTGTCTACATTTTTCTAACATCATCCGTAGATTCCCTATATGGTTCTTTAGTAAACCAAACACAGTCCAGTCATCAAAATAGACTTCTAGAAACTTATGGATGAATTCTTTAAAAACAGCAACAACGACTCTAGAGAAGATAGTAGGAGCGTTTTTAAGACCAAAGGGCATTACCGTATACTGGAATGAGCCCCATTCAGTTGCAAAAGTGGTCTTATGGCGGTCTTCTGGATGGATTCTGATATGATGGTATCCCGAAAAGCCATCAGTGAAGGAGTAAGCCTCTTGTCCTCCAACATTATCAAGCACTTCGTCTGTAAAGGGAGTAGGAAATGGATCATGCGCTGATGTGTCGTTCAGCTTGCGCAAGTCCACACAGATTCTTATTTCACCTTTTGTCTTTTTCTCTTGTACCACCATAGGAATAATCCAATCACTTTCCTCTACTGGCTCAATAATACCTGCTGCGAGCATCTTATCAATTTCTTCTCTAACCTTTTCTTTATATCGCGGGTTCAACCTATATGGGCGTTGTTTTACTGGCTTGGCATCTGCTTTCAAAGGTATGCGCATAACTCCTAAATCTCCTAGTATGCCTTTCATTTCGGTAAACTTGGTAGGAAAGATATCCTGGTAGTCACGTAGTAAATCTGCAATATGGCCAACAGTTTCATCATCCCAATAATCCCCTATAGAAGCAAACTTGGGTTCGGCTTCTGTACCAATGTTAATCTTCTTGAGCTTGATGTGTTCTGTAATGGCAGGGATATCAAGCTAAGGACCTTCGACCTTGCGCGCCCCTTCTGATTCTGGAATATTGATGTTGTGAGGATCATCTTCCTCTTCACCAGTGGTGAAATTATAGCATTCCAGGGCATGTTCCATCTGGACATCCCAATCTGGTTGAGAATATTCTGGTAAAGGACATTGTTCAAATACCTTCTTTCTAATACACTTTAAAGCGTGGTCGATGCTTGGATGTTCTGACTCAAAGCTGAAGGTAAGTTGAAAACTTTCCATCATAAGAGGCCAATTGATAGTGCCTCTGCGCAATTCTGTTTCAGTGTACCAGTTCCTTGGAACTGTATCCAACGTGTGGATGAATAGGTGAACCCACTCATCCTCTGGAATATCTGACCATTACTGAATACATGCTTCAATGTGTGACCTAGGGTCACTCTGTTCATCATATTCGCGCAACACTTCTGTTGTAGTTTCCTGAAATCTACGCAGTATCAATATGCGACAGTCTTGCCATGTGTCAATATTCTCTTTATGCGCACCCCACCATCTTGCGGGTGTGGCGCGCAGTGCTACATCCAATGCTTGTATGCGCTGCTCATCTGGGATTTGTTGTTCATATGTATGTATGAATTCACTTACTTCAGTTAAACCATCAAAGATTGGAGTGTTACTCAATTTTGTGCCAATCCATCGAATGGATTTAGTCATCATGGCACAACGCCTTGGAGAAACCTCATGTAAGCGATTCTGCCAATTTTCCAGTCCTGCGTCTGAATCTGATGTGCACGAGCTATCGCATCGCCAGCTGATATGGCCGTCCGCTGTGGGATTGACATAATCATTATGACTAGCAGTCATCTGATACAAACTTTCCATGTGGCACGCTTCTTCTTCTGCCCGAATGGGTTCAATATACCGTGGTCCTTGAAGTGGATCAAGCGGTGCGATGACCCTGATCTGCTCATCCTCAAAGGTCATCTATCTTTCTTCAAATTAATGACAGCCAAATTATTAAATACCCACTCTATGCCTAAAAGTGCTGGATAAGGTCTACTATCATCCAAAATTTTGATGACTTTAAAGTCTGCAGAACTTCTTACTCCCTCAATATCAATGGCCACATTGGGTAATCTGCCCAATGGAGAAACTCGTTGCTGATTCAAGTCTTAGCTGGATAGGAGATCTTGTAAGCTGAGGGCTACCCATCTGTTCCCATGTCTGCATGGTGAGAACATTAACTTCTGAGCCTAAATCCAAAATGACGGCATCCATTTCAAATGCTCCAATCTGCGCTGTGAGTCTCATCTCTTTTCCAGTTCTAGTATGACTCCGATCTGATGAACAACACGCTGCGGTGTATTCATCGAAGCAGATTGTTGACACTAATCCAATAGGTTTTGAAGTTCCATAGTTTCTTTTTCATTGCGCAACAACTTTAAACAGTTTCTCAGGAAAGCATGGACACTGCCTAGTGCATCCTCCTCATCAGGCCTTCCAGATGTAGTGGCCTATTCTTGTGCCAGGTTCTCTTGTCTTAGCACTTGCGGTCTGATATCATTATGCGGAATTGCGATAGAGGTTGAAGCTCACGGATCTGAGAAATACTCTTGAGCTTGCTTGAATGCTTCTTTTTGCTTCTGCAGGTCGAGCGGAGATGGTTTAATATTAGCGCGGCGCACCCATTGTGTAGCTAGTTTTCCAGTTCCTGACTCTGGTGTACCAGTGGTTGCTCCACTGCGCGTCACTATATTAACTGTAGGATTTGGTTCTCTTTTTTCTTCTGCAATGAACTGAATATTCTGGTTAACCTGTGGCGTCTTTGCTTGCATCTTAGCCAACAACTGAGGGCATTCTTCAATGACATGATCATAAGATTTACAGTATCTGCAGATGGTTGTAGGATTTTTGCAATCCCTTGCATAATGGCCTTGAGCTCCGCAGTTGTAACAAGTGATCTGTCCTCTTCCACGAGCAAATCCTACTGCGTGTCCACGGCCCCTATAATTTCCTCCTCGGCCTTCGTGATCTGGTTCATACTGTGGACCTGCTGTGGGTCCTTGTGCCTCTGACTGTACTCTATAAACATCATGTTTCCTTTCCATCATAAGGTCATATGCTCTGCAATTGTTCTCATCATGGCCTACTGATTTACAAAAATTGCAATATAGATTCTTTGGAGTTTGTACATATTTCTGTAACAAGTGACATTCTTGTGGTCTGTGACCTCTAGTTCTACAAATTTCACACCAAGGCCCCTGAGCCTGTGGTAAAGGGTTAGGTGCTCTAGTCGCAATATACTCTATGAAAAAAGGACAATGATCCTTTGAATGACCTTGTGCTCTACATTTTGTACACCAAATTTCTTCTTTAACATCCTTTCCTTTCTTAATATCATGCACTTGCAAGGTTAGGTTTGCTAATTGGTTCTGCAACTGTGCAACATCGTTGCTTGTTCCAGCAATTGGTGAAGCTTCTAGTTTCATAGCCATCTCTAGAGCTTGTTCCTGAGTAGTGAGATTCTGTTGCATAAGAGGAAGTCTAATATGAGGAAGCAGTGCAGCAATGAACCATTCCTTATGCTGCTGCGGTGCAAACTCAAAGCTTACTTGATCTATCAAGGCTTTGAACTTCTGGTCAAAGTCCCATACTAACTCTGTGGGTAACTGTTTTATGTCTTTGAGCTCGGTTATGCACTGTGATTCTGATTTAGGTTTCTTGAATTCTCTAATCATAGCATTTCTTACATCAGCAAGCGTCCTATTCTGTGTTGCTGAGTATTTCATGAACCAGGTTAAGGCTCTTTCTCTTAGTGTGGTTGCTAATTGAACCAGCTTAACAGCATCATCATTAATTTGCTTAATCGTCCAAATGGCTTCACATAGGAACCAGTGCTGCTCAGGGTCTTCTAGCCCTGTTCCCCTAAAAATTGGTAGCTTCATGTCATCACCCATCCTTCTTGCACTAGGTTGATGTGGAGGTGTTGTGGCACTGCCTCCGGGATGGTTAAACAAAGGTGGAGCTGAGGTACTAGAAGTACTGTGCGGGCTACTAGAAGGTGTTACTGTGGGGTTATACTGAGCCCCGTCTGGCTTTTGCGGTGTAAAAGGGTGATAAGGGATATGAGCACTCCCTTGTCTCTCTATATGGCTTGCTCTAGGAGCTCGACTATCTTCTGGGCTAGACTCAAAAGAATGTTGGTCAAGGCCTACTTTATACCGTTTTCCACTACGAGTGCAACCAATAACTTCAAGATCACTATCAAAATCTGCGGACATTACTTGTCTATGCTATTCATTGGAAGCTATGCGTAGTTTTCCTTTTTCATACAGGAGCATTTTAATCCATAAGTTCAGAGAATTTAAGAACTTACCCCTGTGTGCTTGGAAGAAGCTCCTCTCAGCTTCGCTGAATCTCTTTCTCGTATCTACTGCAAACTCGGTGATGAAACCTTCCAGTAGACTGTTCAACCAAAAGTCTACTGCGCGGGACACAGAATTATCTACCCGCTTCAAAATGCTAACTAGCTCAGGCGTCCAAGCGACGGGTTGATCAACATGCACAGTGGGTCTAGTATCTGCTAGCTTGGCTACCCACGCATGCAACTCAAGTGCAAATGTTACAAAGAAAATTTTGTGAAGGTCAGTATAAATATGCTTCTGCAACCAGTCTTCTGTCTGAAGCCTAGAGCTTCTATTTTCTCGTTCAGCGAACTCTCTAGCCTTTGAATCAAACCAGTCTTGAATTTGTTTAGCTGTAGGATTCCAGTACCACATTGCCTTCAAGATAATAGGGTTAAAGCCGGAAATGGAAGCATTTGTTGGATTTCAAATGGCTATTAGAAGTCGACGCTCAGCTCAACTTCTTCTACGTCACACATCCTTAGCACGGCAACAGAACCATTTGTTGGCTCCCTTTTTCTCTAGGTTTCGCATCAATCTCGCACGTCGCCGGTAATAACAAGTCTCAAGGAAACGGAACCATTTGTTGGCTTCTTTCTTGGACAGACCCGGGTTTTCAGGAAGCGCAGCAACAAACACCCCTTGGCGCACTGGCCCTCTCGACAATGAGCTGCGCAGTAGCTCGAAGTCTCACCCGAAGTGGCTATGGGGGGGCTAAGGAATCAGGCTTCCCTAACCTAGGCGACGTGGAGACTAATCTCCTCCCTTCTCTTCCATGAAGATTCCTCAGAGCGGGACGTCTTACTCTTTCTTGGACTTCTCAGAGCGACAGTGCTGAAACTCATGCCTACCAGCCTAGCTGCGCGGTATCTCCGCACCTGCGCACGAGGCGTTACTCACTACTTCCGATACACTGTGTATCATCTCTGCTTCCGCGCCCCAGCGCAGTAACACATTCCTTAAGTGCTTCGGCGATAGTGCTCTTACCGACTCCTTCGATAGTGCACGAATATTACTTCTAAAGGAACTTCAAGGACTTGCTTTATATACTCATTCATAAAGATAGCGAAACATTCATGTAAACACAGATAGTAAAACATAAACATGCATTCATACAACACATCATCATAACAACTAGAATTATGTGGTTTGCCTCCACGGGGAAATCACATCCATGGGAACTGTATTCTATATTAGCTCAAAAGGGAATTACACAATATGCTACGCACACAGCTACAGCCTTAGATCTTTCTGGGAAACTCCACGCACACAGCTGGGAGCCCTTCTCTTAGATCTACTCTCTTCTTCTACAGAGATTACAATGACTCAGACATCAACTCAGACTATCTGTAACTCAGTGACTCGAGCTCTACAACTCTCCAATTCTAACTCTTACCTTCTAATCAACCTATCTAACTTCTAACCTCTAACCTCTCTCTTATCTCTACTTATCCAACCTTCTTCCTTTTACAATTACAAATATATATATAGGTGGCCCTAAGGGTCGCACCTTTACAAAACTGTGGGCCTTTCCCAGCAGTAATCCCCAAAAACCCTAATCGTGGACATGGCTAGGTGTACTGTAGGCACCGCTTGCAGTCACGTCGCCACTTCCTGCAGACTTCGTGATTTCCGGCGCAGATTGCGGGTATGGGCACCGCTTCATCGTTCTCTACTCCTTGTCCTTCGTCTTCAATGCTTTGGTCCGTTGCTCTTCCTTGGTCAGAGAAACCATAACTTCTGTACTTAGCCTTAATGAGGGTAGCTGAGCCCTCTATTCCGCCGCTTCATTTATTGTGGTAGCTGAGCTTTCTACTCGGCCACATTCATTCTTCCTTTTGACGTGTGCACGCGAGCTCTGCGATTTCCAGCCCGTAATCTGCGCTGAGCTCTCCCATCTGGCGCCATACTGTGCACTGTTCACTTCTGCCCAAAATTGGTGCTTACTCAAAATTTAGCACTTTCCCTTCAACACTTGTGATTTTTCCTCAAAATTCGTAGCTTTACCATAGCTGCGGCCTATGCTCCAACACATAATAATCAATTAATGGTACATTTGGAACCTTATTAACATCCTTAATACTTCCCATACCTCTGTTCATAAATTTGAGGGAGTTTGGAAGCATTTGGGAAGCCAATTTCAGTACTTACCCTAGGGGGATTTGAACCCCAAATTACTAGTAAAATTGCATACTTGGACCAGAATATTAAGAGGGTTTGTAGAGGTCTTTTGGTGGCCATATATCATCCCAGAACATCATATTTAAGGTATAATATCAGTCATAAACCTTCCTTAAATATTTGGGACCATTTGGGGCAAAATTGGGACCTAGGCATCAAAACTAGTCAAAGGTCGAAATTGGGGAAAATTGGAAAATTGGGCATTTTCATGAAATTTTGAGAAAGGATCATTACAATCTGACATTATCGATCCATAGGTCTTCATCCATCAGTGACAGGTCTTCATCAATGCCCTCTTTTTCTCGAGCTCGACTCGACTCAAGCAGATTTCCTGCTGCATCTGTCACTATACCTGACCTTCTTTTTTTCTGGAGCGCACTATTCTATTCCCTTAACTCCTCGTGTCACTTCCTCCTCTTTTCTTGTACAATATTTTGGATATCCGGAGTGATTTTATGGATCATTGATCTATCTTTGTTGAATTTTCAAGATTTCTCACTGTTGGCCATATCATGTTCTCATCTGCCGACTTTTATTCATCTATTTCATCAGGGATGTGCTCAACTTCCCCCCATTTCCGACCTGAGAGCTATTTAAAGAACTAGGTTGATGCAGAGATTTATTTTCTTAGGAAGTATTCCCACTCTCATTCTTGCATGATTTTTTCCCACTTTCTTTGTTTGTCTTCCCAGTTCGTGTTCGGGAGCGGTGGTAACAACAATGGTCGAGGTTCGACAATATGCATTGCTCCCTTTTCGATTAAGAATTTGAACAAGAGCATCGGTAAAGCAAATAAATTGTTCGGTAAGGTCATTATAGAACCTATTCTTGACGTTATCGACAGATACTCACTCTTCAATTGCACATTCGTCACAAAAATCATCAACAATTCTTTTGCACCATTCAGACATATTTGTGTGTGTTAGAATTCAATATGCTAAGATAGATAACATCAGTATTACATTCACTTTCACAACAATAGCATATACAGGATCACTGAAAGAAAAACAAGCACAGCATAAACACAAGAGACACAAATTTATCCTGGGAAACCCTCATGGGGTAGAAAACCCAGCAAAGCTTCCTCAATATAGATGACCAACAAATACAAAGATGTAATCCCAAAACATGATCTCCTTCTCCTCCTTTTCATATCTATCGCTCTCCTATGTGAGTTTCACAAGTGAGTGTGTGTTAAATGAGGAACACACCTCCTCTATTTATACACTACTTCACTTGTCTTTTAACCTTAACTAGGTTGGGCCCCAACTTAACCACTCAACATAATGTTGACTGGGCTGGTCCCACTAGGGGACTGAAACACCCCATACAACTGACTTTGGGGAAACCCAACTAGGGAAGTCTAATAACCCAAGTTACCACATTCTGACGGAGGAATAAACATCTCCGGATATACAATAAGATCTCTACGGAGGAATGAAACATCTCCGGAATAATACAGTACAAATATAATATTCTTAGAAGTTACAATATTTCAACACTCCCCCTTAACAAGAAGGATATTATAACAACATCTGCAGGAGCAAGGATTCATCAACTACATGATACATGATACATCTATAAATCATTGGAAGCTTTCTTTAACATCATCAGTAACTCAAACAATTACTGGAACATCTTGAAATCTTCAATACTGGAATATCAACATCTTCAGTACTGAGTCTTCATCTTCTGCAGCATCCAAACAACTATAGCAACATCATCATCTGGATCTCTTGATCAACAACATCATCATCTGGATCTTCTCGATCGACAACATCATCATCTGGATCTTCTTGATCATCTGTATCTTCTCGATCAACATCATCATCATCTGCATCTTCTCGATCAACAATATCATCATCTGAATCTTCTCGATCAACAACATCATCATCTGGATCTTCTCGATCAACAATATCATCATCTGGATCTTCTCGATCAACATCATCGTCTAGATCTTCTCGATCAACAGTATCATCATCTGGATCGTCTCGATCAACAACATCATCATCGGGATCTTCTCAATCAATAGTATCATCATCTGGATCTTCTCGATCAACAACATCATCGTCTATATCTTCTCCATCAACAATATCATCATCTGGATCTTCTCGATCAACAACATCATCATCTGGATCTTCTCGATCAACAACATCATCATAGAAGCATACTCTGCAATATACATGATCCAATTATGGGATGATCAATCCCTCTCACTTTAGGACATAGGTCCAAGGATGATACAATCCTGATCCACTTACGGGATGATCAATCCCTCTCAATTTAAGACACCTCTCATGTCTACGGACAATGCAATCCAGATCTACTTACAGGATGATCAATCCTTATCAATTTAAGACACCTCTCATGTCTATGGACGATGCAATCCAAATCTACTTACATGATGATCAATCCTTATCAATTTAAGACACCTCTCTTATCTATGGATGATGTAATCCAGATCTACTTACAGGATGATCAATCCTTATCAATTTAAGACACCTCTCATGTCTATGGACGATGCAATCCAGATCTACTTACAGGATGATCAATCCTTATCAATTTAAGACATAAGTCTAAGGGTGATGCAATCCTATCACGTACATTTTGAACCAACTGTTCAGGGATGATGCAGTCCTATCATGTACATTTTGAACCAACCATTCACGGATGATGCACCCCTATCACGTACATTTTGAACTAATCGTTTAGGGACGATGTCGTCCTATCACGTACATTTTGAACCAACCGTTCAAGGACGATGTAGTCCTATCATGTACATTTTGAACCAAATGTTCAGGGACAATGCATTCCTACCACGTACATTTTGAACCAACTGTTCAGGGATGATGCAGTCCTATCACGTACATTTTGAACCAACTGTTCAGGGACGATGCAGTCCTATCACGTACATTTTGAACCAATCATTTAGGGACGATGTAGTCCTATCACATACATTTTGAACCAATCATTCACGGATGATGCAGTCATATCACGTACATTTTGAACCAACTGTTCAGGGATGATGCAGTCCTATCACGTCTACTTAGACAAAGTCTAAGGACCACTTTTCAGAGACATATGTCTATGGATCAATTTAGGGACTGAAGTCCAGGGATGATACAATCCCTCTCGTCCACTAGGGACCACTTCTCTGATACATATGTCTATGGATCAATTCAGGTATCGAAGTCTGGGGATGATACAATCCCTCTCATCCACTAGGGACCACTTCTCAACCTTATCATTGATATCATCAACCTCATCATCAGGAAAGGTAACCTCATCATCGACCTCATCGTCGGAACATGTAACCTCATCATCGATACATGTATCCTCATCATCGATACAAGTATCCACATCATCAATACATGTATCCTCATCATAGATACAAGTATCATTATCATCGATACAAGTATCCACATCATCATCGACCATGTCTCTCCTCCTTTCGAGGAGGGTCCTTCTGAACTACACCAAGCTTGTCTCGGAAATACTCAAACTTTACTCGAGATAGAGGTTTGGTCAATACATCAACAACTTGTTCGTCAATGCTCACATACTCAAGCTTTATAGCTCCTTTCTGCACCATATCCCATATATAGAAATATCAGATCTCTATGTGCTTTGACTTATCATGGAACACTGGATTCTCATTCATCTTGATACAACTTTGGTTGTCACACAAGATCACAGTGGGGTCCATCTCCAAGTCAAACAATCCTGATGACAATTTTCGAATCCATAGCGCTTCATAACTAGTAGAGCAAGCAACTATATATTCCACTTCAGCTGTGCTGAGAGCTACACTAGACTGCTTCCTACTAAACCATGAGATCATGGAAAATCCCAGACAATAACATCCGTCCGATGTGCTTTTCCTATCTGATACACTTCCTGCCCAATCAACATCCGTGTAGCCATACAATCTAAAGTCATGATCTCCAAGATAACATAGAACAAAGTCTATCATACCCTTTAGGTACCTCATCACATGCTTTGCAGCTATCAGGGGAACACACCTAGGTTCCACTAGATACCGACTCAAGGTGTTCATAGCAAAGCATATATATGGCCTAATATTCATCAGATACATCAATGACCCAATAATCTGTTTGTACAGAGTTACATCCACTAACTCTGATGAGTCATTAGCTAACAGCTTCAAGTTGGAATCCATGGGAGTGGTCATGGCTTTACATTCCAACCTATCAAATCTTCTCAATATTTCCATAGCATACTTTCTCTTGTTGAGAAAGATTCCTTCCGGGCCTTGCCATACTTCCAGACCTAGGAATTAATGCATCAATCCAAGATCGTTCATCTTCAAATTCTGTATCTAGCTTCTTCTTGCTTTCCATGATCTGTTTCTCATTCCCTATTAGAAAGAGATCATCCACATACAACAATAGTATAACAGGTTCATCATCCATAACCTTAAGGTAAAGGTTAGGATCAGATTTACTTTTGGTAAAGCCCAAGCTTGTCAAGAAGCTATCAATTCTCCCTATGTGACTGAACATCATTCACACTCTGCATTGAGTGATCTTTTGCATATCTGTCCATGCCATCTCCTGTTAGATGGGTCTACTGATATGAGCCTCAAGATCATTCAAACTCTGTGGTGAGTTCCTTCTTGCATCCATCTAAGAGAAGGATGTCATATGTATATAGAAACCATCTTCAACCTTGTAGCAAAGGTTGAAATCCGCATCACCCATAGTGATCATTAAGCTCATCAAATGACTATCGATCTTGGGTACCCGTACAGAGCTTTCTTCAATTGAATCCTAGGATTTTTCTTGATTCACACTTCTTCTTCAATTACACCATTAAGAGAATGGTATTATCTAGCCACTTGGAGCAAACATCTCGTCATGATCCTCTTCCTCTTTCTAAGAGAATCTTCTAGCCACGAGCCTTCTATAGTATGCTTGATTTGTAAGTCTTCTTGTTGAATATCCATCACTCGTTCTTTGGAACAAGTGTTCATCATCCTTCTTTTGTAGATCATAGACATGATCTTTCCTACAAATCAAAGTTAATCACATGATTAGTAATACTTCATAATCATCAAATTATGTTGACATGATAACCTATTATGCATACTGATATGATTCACATAGTCATGCAACTATCTTGACCAATACTTTGGCACAACACTTTTACATATCCTGTATGCATATAGTGGTTATCTAGATGCCTTCCATCTCTAACATAACATACTATCAAGAGCATGCACAACTCTCAGCACGTCAGCAAAGAGGTTTCATTCTAGACAAGCAACAATGGAATGTTTTTCCAACTCACCCATCATATGCATATTAGTAGTATACTGTTCAATGCTATATGATTGCTTACATTCTGCATGATATATTCTAGGAATACAAATATGCATACAACTATTATGAGCAATATCATTGACTATTCAGTAATTAAAATAACAACTCAAATACTTATCTTTTATGTTTGTGTGGTTGCCTCCTGCTTGATCTCTATTTTCCCTTTATGATAGCATCATGATTACATGTCTTTGAACTTCTATCCATCCCGGACCACTATGCATGCTCAAGTGTGCACTAGTGTCATCCTCATGATCTGATACATAATCATACATTCATTAGTATAGTCTCAATACTATCAAAACATTATGACTCTGAATAATATTAAGTATGTATTGTCATGATCATTTCATACATAGGTATACTTACCTAAGATCCTAACACAAAGTAGGATTCTAACTTGATATAGGAAAACATACCTGGATTATCATGCTTGGTTATGTTTTAACATACCCAAACAATATCTTTTTTGTTCTCTTTAATGATTTAGAGACCTTGTGCTAGAACTTGCATATCTCATAAGTTAAGCATAGTAGAACAACATATCTCGTAAGTAGAGCTTCTATGTGGTCAAATACTATGGATGAGTATTTGTCTTCATGTCATCATGGTCATAGAACTTGATTTGTCTTTCTTGATGTACCTGTATCTTGTTAGCAAACAACATCATCCTCATACACCACCACAGGTGCATTAGTACAATCATAAGTGTCATAACCCTAATCAATGAATGCCTTATATCACTCACATGCATTCATTATCAAACAATCATAATTTTACTAACCTTAATAACCTGAAGACAAACATATTATGAACTTAATCATGAATCAGATTTCAAAACATACCTGTGTCTTCTCAAGTCATACCTTATGAGTAGCCTTCTCTATAGGGGTAAAACCCTAACCATCCAAGGGGGAGTACTTGTAAAACATCTTGTATAGGTTTATGGTGCTAGGATGATAAATATCAGTGCCATTTAAACCTCCTTTATTGCTTCCCTATGAGTCTCCCAACTTTGCTAGGGTTTCTTCTTACTTGTAAACCTTAATTTTCAATCTCCTTCCTCCCACAACATTTTGATGGAGGATCAATATATATGATGAATGGATTTAAAATCCATTATCAAAGATTCCAATGTTGTATCAGGTGTCTCCAACATTGTATCAGGTTCTTCCAGAACTAAAAACTGAAAACCCTAAGTGAGAGCTTCTTCCTCCTCTTCTTAGATTTCCTCCGTTGATCCATTTCATATGTGCCGTATTGTTTCTGGTGTATCTTTGCAATTTCAGATTGGTAGGGTCTGAAACTTTGGCCTGTGGTATACTGAACCATCATATTTCCAACCCCATAGGTATGATATTTAATGGATTCTCTGAGAGAGAGATATTCCAAGTGTCGTAACATGACCTGTTTATGGGATGAAACAACATAGCAAACTTGGACGGAGTTCCATGTGTCAATGTTTCAACTTAGGCCTCTAAAACCCAGAACTATGAAACTACAGTCCATTCCCTAACTGTCACTTTTTACGAAATTTCATTTGGAGCTTCCTATCCCGAGATATGACCTTTTTCCCTAGGTCACCTGTTTAGGACTGCATTATGGAAGAGGCAGAAACCTTAACTTGTACGGATCATATCTCACAAATTACAATGAATCTGAGGCTGACCTTCGGATACAAGGTACAAGAACATTTCATCTTAGTCCTGTAAAAGTTTTAGATCCCGAACCTTCACCAAAAATGAGTTATAGCGAAAGTTCCACGATGACTGGTGTTTTCTATATAAAACCCTAACTTTCAAATTGTCGCAGGTGAAGCAAGTGTTGTAAGTGCCATACATTGCCTTCCTTTAGGCTAGCTCTGATACCATGTTAAAATTAAATATGTTAAGATAGATAACATAAGTATTACATTCAATTTCACAACAATAGCATATACAGGATCACTGAAAGAACAACAAGCATAGCATAAACGCAAGAGACATAGATTTATCCTGGGAAACCCTCATGGTGTAGAAAACCCAGCAAAGCTTCCTCAATATAGATGACTAGAAAATACAAATATGTAATCCCAAAAAATGAGCTCCTTCTCCTCCTTTGCATATCTATCCCTCTCCTATGCGAGTTTCACAAGTGAGTGTGTGTTAAATGAGGAACACACCTCCTCTATTTATACACTACTTCACTTGTCTTTTAACCTTAACTAGGTCGGCCCCAACTTAACCACTCAACATAATGCTGACTGGGCCGACCCCATTAGGGGACTTAAACACCCCATACAGCTGACTCTGGGCCGACCCCACTAGGGAAGTCTAATAACCCAAGTTACCACATTTCGACGGAGGAATAAACATCTTCGGATATACAATAAGATCTCTATGGAGGAATGAAACATCTCCAAAATAATAAAGTACAAATATAATATTCTTAGAAGTTACAATTTTCAATAGTGCGCCCTCCTTTGGTTAACGTTTTGAGCAATTGTTGATATTTTTTATGTGCAGTTCTTTTCATCCAAGAGATTCTTTAATGCGAACGACATGGATTCAACGAACTTTTCATGCGTTTCAGAGAAGAAATTCTCCCTTGCTTGAGTGATAGTCAACTTGTTTCTTCTAGCATAATTTTGTAGATAGTTTTCTATCTTTCTCTGTCATGTCCCCATATTGACCCTATCACATTAAAAATGTAAATGATATAATATTGTTATAAAATCATGGTGAGGAGCTCAAGGACAAGGTCCCGCCATTGATTTATTGATGCATATGGTTTGTGTGCTAGTAATGCACGTTGGAAATTCAAACATCATGTAAATATGCATTTTTAATAAAATACCCACAACTAGCTATGCAATGCAACAAAGAGATGGAGGCATGATTTTACAATGAATTGGGAGGGAAACATTCAAACCCTTGAGCCAATAGAGTCAAGCCAAGTGTCAATGAGAGAACCCATCAAACCCTCAACTATCCATGTTGACTTTTGTACCCAATCATTGATTTCTCCCAAGAGTTGGTTGAGGTAGTTAATGCCTTGGGGAATGAGAGGTATGGCTGTCCAAATTCGAGTATGGGCAAGCCACCCTGCATGGGAAATCATGTTTTGCTTCTTGGGCAAGAAAAGAGCCATGAATTTCTCCCCCAAGCCATTATCCATCAACTAGTCTTCCTCCCTCACGAGTTGGGAGCCACCTGGGTGTTTTTCTCCATGGTTTTTCTGTGTTTACTTCTTTCTCACCTGAGAGAAGGGCGTTTTTGTGTTATATACTAGTTGGGAAGAAAGAGGAAATCAATTTGGGGGTGTATAGAGGCTCTTTGGCCCACTGAATGCTGTTATATCTGTGGGAGAAATCGTTTTCTTCCCCATGGTCGAATTTCCTTCTCCCAATCTGTGTTTGGGGTGCCCACGATTGGGAAAGCCCAAACCCATGGCCATCTTGTTGGAAAATCCATTGCTTTGGCTTGATCTTGAGTGTAAGCCTCCAGGGTTTGAATGCAGCCTGATAAACCCAATTGTACACTGGCTTGGCTGAGAGGAAATGAGAAATGGGTTGTGAATGAGTGAATGTCCCCTTTTCCTTGTGAGAATCATGCCCAGCTCGGGGGTGGCCTTCAGATGGACTCAGTATAAGCTGTCGAAGAGCCTATGGTTGGGTGGAACGTTGCAGTGACATAGCTAGTTGCTTGGGACATTTGCCCAATGAAGATAAGTGTTTTCTGTTTACGTATTTACTTCTACAATGCATTAATTTGCTGACTGTTTTGATATGCTGGATGGGCATGAATTGTGTGTGTGGATTAGTTTTGATTCCGATGTGCATATTGCCTAATTTGTATCTGCACACCAATGTTTTTATTCATATGATGCTAATGACTGGGCTGAATTTTATGAAAATCCCCATAGATTGCCATCATGTTCCCTCCCTTGCCTTGGATGGATGGGTGGGTATGTGACATTCTCTCCCACCATTCCTTTATCTCGTGTTCTGATATCATTTGATCATGCTCATTATAGTCCTATGCATGTATCATCGGAAACATAACCAATGTGGTAGTTGAGTGGATTGCATAGTTACCATTGATACATGTTATAGAATAAACAAGCAAGTGTATACATATGAAGAAAATATAAGTAATGGAGATAGAGTCAATAAGTCTTTCTATTACTTAGCCGAATATGTACAAAATTGCTTCACAATATCTTACAACTATTCATGTATCCGGCTCTCCAGCCTATATATATGGTTTACCGACAGTTACATAACGACATGTCGGTTCAAATAACCGACCCAACATGTAATGACCGACATAACTGTTCGACATATTTCACAAGTGGTTGAACGGAGGACCTAGTCGGGTGGCCAACTTAGGCTCCTCCAACAATGTCTTATTATAGGAAAGAGGAGTCAATTGATAGTCATCGTGATGTTAGGATGATGAGAAGATCTTATTCAGTGCTTGGTATGATATCTAATGGACTTCACAAAATTATTTTACGCATGAACTTTGATTATGATTTCAAAATATGACTTAATGAAATGAGATTTATATTCCACAACCAAATGGACAATAATTTTCAAAAGTAGGACTACTTTATTATTCATTCTTATTTTGCAAATGGTATTTTCCAACACAGAGATGTCACGTTAGATACCTATCTGTATGGGACTTGAGGCTTGAACACATATATATAGAAGTGGCTCTCCAAATAGAAAATAATGGCCCATAGCTGATTAGACAATCCGACTTTTAGTAGAAAATGGACTAAGTCTTGATGCTAATTAAAAATTAGCTGATAGTTAACAATTTCAGAAAAGACCACGATCCTTTTATAACCCACTTGGTATTCAATGATGATGGCTTACACGGAATTCTACAACATTTTTGTTGTCCATGAATGCGATGAAGCTGGAGGCAGTCACTATATGAGACACTATCGTTCCTTGGGTTATAAATCCGTGATTTTGATTTTGGGACAAAGGTTATACCAAAACGTTGAACTCATGAAAAATTACAGCCGACAAGAGATGATTACGACCACGAAACATGGATTCCTTAAAAGAGATAGTGGGTCATCAAAACAGTCAGCTAGGGTTAATCCTGAAGATGACAAAACTTTAAAAATAAAAAAGAAGTTCAGATATAGACAAAATCGATGAATAAGGATGCTCAATATTTGATTGATATGCTCTCAATATTAATGATTGATTTTATTTTTTAAATGGAATGGGGACTCATGACTTTTTAATTGATCTTCTCAAGCATTTAAAAAAACACAAATTAATATCGACCCTGAGATCTACAGGATTGTGTCAGTTACCATAGTAATGAGATCATTAAGTTCCAACAACAGAATCCGAGCGCTAATCACGGAAATGATATACCAACCTGTTAATGAATATAAAGGAGATCGAGGGTAGAGGAATCCTAACATTTACGAGCTTGACGTATCACCAATATAATCATTTTACTAAAACCAAAGCTTAGATTTTGTGGCCAATAGTGTTTATTCTTTTTTTGATATTGTAACAAAGTCAAAGGTTTAGTGCGGAGTTTTTGGACATTAAGGATGACAACCCCCCTATGTGGACAGAGTTCCACTTCCTATAACAATGAACAATATTTAAATAAAGATATCGAGGGTCATGAGTTGAAGCTCTGGTTTGAAAAATTAAATTCAATAACAAAACTAAACGAACTGAAACATGGTGCGTTTAAAATCTGACAACGAAAAGAAAATCATAAATCTAGGTTTTAACCTAGCCGTCTAGGTTCTCGAAATTACAATACCAAGGGTGAATTTGTCCACAGATATGAGAATTTGCACTAAAGTGATGAAATTATGGAGCATAAAGCCAGAATAAATATGAACCCGCTGGATTTTAATTACTTCCTGATAAATAGCTCACCCTAAAGATGAAATCAAACCCCAAATACACAAAGCGTAGAGTTTAAATTTTGATTTTAAAATAAATTTTACGACTTAAGGAATGAAAGAATCTGAGAATAAAAGGTCAAGACTAACCCATCTCAAGAGATTCCAAGTTTCAAAGGAAATATTGCTCCTCCACAAAATAGTGATGTACTTTGAATATCATACCGCTTTCAAAAAACCCTCCAACGCACTTCACCTGCCACACAAGAATAATGAATTATATCATAAAATACTTGGATGACAAGGAATGCAGATATGCATGCAAAATGATAATAAATCCTCTGATAAAATGACAAGAAAAATTAATTAGAAAACCCCTTTATGTCAAATCGATCCAGGAAGCAATGAAGGATTTCACTAAATCGGCACCAGCGAGATCGATCTTAGTTCTTGCATGCAAATGTTAACCAAAATAGATGTCCAAATTACAGATATGCAAATCACTAATGTAGAAACAAGACCTAATACAAGTCCACAAGATACATCCACAAATGACACAAAAGTCAGGGCAAAACAAAATTTATCTCTTATTTCTTGCACGATCTAAAAGTCCTTTACAATGGAGTGGCACCACTCTTAAATAGGAATAGAGTGTGTCCACTTTTTAACCAACTAGATCCATTGGTTGAAAGATAATAATTATCAACGGTGGAGATTGTCCTTTTTTAAATATTACATGGATCACTAATGATGAGGGGGGCAAGTTACCTCATAATTGCCAAATATAAGATATTACATGACATTACATTAAAGAGGGGTCACCTAGGGGCCACAAATTAGCCACCTAGGGTCATAATATAACATTTTGACATACTACAAGGTACAATAATGACAAATTCATATAAATAAACCCTTAACCAAGGTATAATCATGCCATATGATCCATGGCGCCATAATACATCATAGAAAACCATAATTTGCGACTGCATACACCCCCCACTAGCCAAATCGACTTCCTGGCTAAGCCGTGGTCACTTAAATAATTTTCCAAGTTAACTCCTGGAATTGAAATCGAATTCCCAAATCACCAAATTGAAGGATGAGCAATATTCTAATTAATCATGTATGTATCAGGGAATAAAAAATTCTCTATTGTCTATATTAGTAGTCGACTAACACACAAGTAACATTAATAATGGTGATTAAGCACAATAATATCCAATTCAAAATAGGACAGCATAATAGTTTTTCATGAAGCCCAAAGTATATACTTACAAAACTAGTTATCTTGCGAAGTTGGGTGAGGTGAAGGCGACAAGGTTCAAAGGTTAAAAGAGGCTGATTTACTGACTTAGACATTGTGATCTCTCGAAGAGCAAGGGATAAAAGGGGACCATGATAACATATGCACAACAGGGAACACTAAGGAAAGGAAGTGTCTCACAAATGGGTACAGTGTTGAGATACCCCACACAAGCCTCTAGTATAGTTTCCCATAACTCACTTCCAAGCCTAATTCAGACTCCATGAGGATCTTTACTAGGACCCTTGAGTTAGGTACACAAACAACCGTAATTTTGCAGATCCTAGGGGACATTAAGAATTAACTGTCCATTAATCCATCTCACATACGTTCCCTTTTTGTGGACTCCGTGAAGAATTACCATTACATAACTTGGCCAACAATCATTTTGATTCTCAATTGTTCCTCGTCTACTTTTACTTGGTCTTTGCATTTGATTTGATTTCATGACCCTTCGGATTTTACATGCACCTAAAGGCACAAATAACCACATCTTTCATCCAGAGTACTTTCATTTAATATCAAGAGCATTTCTTTTTGGCTTGCATTTTCTCATTCAATATGTAGCGTATGTAATGGGGGTGGGATTACTAACTTACTTGACATGTGGAAAAAAACTCGGTGAACTACGATACTCTACACCGCACCAAGACATCGGGGGCAATTGACCATAAATGGATCAATGATTCAAATCAAGCAGCCACACATTGAAGAGTCAAGACACAATACACCATGGAGTATGTTATCCATAGAGGTCAACATGGGGGAAAGGTCCTCAATCTCACAAGCCAAGTTTTCTGTTAGGGATAAAACCATAAGGGTGGAGATAAATGGAGTAAGGAGGAAACCACATATCAATGAGAGTATGAATAATCAGGTTTGTGTAAAGTACACAGTACGAGTGAGCATATATAATGGCCTTAACATTCAAAACCATTCAATCAATCATGACAATACCACTAGTAAAGATACATCACCATCATAAGTCACTAAATGTCTAGTCGAAAGCTACTAAGATAGATAACATAGACACAAACCCAAATACAAGATCCATACCTGCTCAACCATATACCCGTCTCTAATATGATATGAAAAAGGAATATAACATCTGCTACTTTGATAAGTGAACCACAACCCAACCATTGCATATCAATGGGGTCGTGAAGGACTCAGTCATGGGAAAAAGGAAAACTGCTGCTGCTCTGTAGGCTCTACAAATATCTACCACCAGATAGCAATACTGCTCCTCTCAACTGAAGGACTAGATCATGCTTCCGATCGGCCTGATCTGCATCATGGTAGCCTCGCTGCTATGGATGTGAAAACACTGGGGTTGATGAAGATGATGTTGATGACGAAGACGATGAATATTAAAAGGCCAATGCACCACTAGTGAATATGATGAATATTGTTTATGAATATTTTTTATTTCCCCAAGTTGATAACCATGCCATGATGTAAACTCAAAAGACAGTGTCAGTAAAAAAAGTGGAAATGGTTTCCATTGGATTGATATGCGAGTTATGATATGATGATGATGATGATGACGATGATGACGACGACGATGATGTCGATGATGGTTATGATGACGAGGAGGATGATGCTCATGAAGATGAAAATGATGATGATGGTGGTGATGAGGACGTTGGTGATGATGATGAGGATGATGCTGACGAAGATGATGATGGTAGTGATGATGATGATGGTGATGATTATGACGATGGGGATGATGATGTTGATGAGGTTGAGGATGATGATGATGATGATGATAATAATTAAGATGACGATGATGAGACGTGCATGATGAACATTGATGGAAATAATTATTATCTGGGGACATGAGTCATCCTTGAGTCTTTAAACCCCGCCATACCATCAAGGCATGCGCCTAGTCTAACCATGTCAAATTCCAACGTAGATAGGCACAGTTTGAAAAAAATTCAACGTTGGCCCCATTCACTACTCACTATCCAGGGTCGATGAAGATGATGTTGATGACGAAGACGATGAATATTACAAGGCCAATGCACCACTAGTGAATATGATGAATATTTTTTATTTTCCTAAGTTGATAACCATGCCATGATGTAAACTCAAAAGATAGTCTAATTCAAAAAAGTGGAAATGGTTTCCATTGGAGCGAGACAAGAGTTATGATATGATGATGATGATGATGATGATGATGATGATGATAGTGATGGTGAAGGGTATTAGTGAAGGGTTGTTGTATGCCTGATAAACCCAGTCGATGTACTGGCTTGGAATTGGTTATTTGGATGTTGTGGATGTATTGGTCAAGGGTTGTTGTATGCCTTATAAACCCAGTCGATGTACTGGCTTGGCATTGGTTATTTGTATGTTGTGGAGGTATTGGTGAAGGGTTGTTGTATGCCTGATACATGTACTGGCTGAGAATTGGTTATTTGGATGTTGTGGAGGAATTAGCGAAGGGTTGTTGCATGCCTGATAAACCCAGTGGTGTACTGGCTTGGCATTGACCATTTGGATGTTGTGGAGCAGCATGTGTGTTGGCCAAGCATCCACCCCAAAGGTGATCCAAGGATCATAAAGCAGAGAAGGAAACCTATGGAGTAGCGAGGAACTTCCCAATACAGATAAGTATTTAATTTCATTCATTTCCAGATAATGAAAATTTCATGAACAAGTCTTATGACAACCAAGCTTCTACACTGTTGTTTCTTTGTTGGAAACTTTGGCCATTGCAGGGAAGCAATAAGCCTTGAAGGAATCCTAAGGATGCATTTGGACATGTGATTGTCCTAGAAAGATCCGTATGAACAACAATGATGAGAATGGTACTAGTGGAAAGGTGAGAGTCCTAGAAACCAAAGGTTCTGTAGAAAAACCATGGAGAGGGGATTCCCTGAAGGAGAAAGCCTTAGACAGACCTTAGACACTAAGTGTCATAGCCAAGAAAGGGCAAGTTAAGCATTCACATTGAAGTGAAAGAGGCTAAGGAGCATAGAACCACAATGATGGTGTGGCTCTGTATTGGAACAAGACTAAGAGGGGTAAACTCTTACTCTTCTCTTTCCTTTTGACTGATGCATCTTAAAAACAAAATATTATCGAGTGCATGACATAGCTGAAAATAGATTGTGTTTGATTACTTGAAATGAATTGTGAATGCTGAAATAGTTAATTCCCTGTGAAAGGATGAGCATGAATGAGTTCATATGTATGTTGGGAAAGCATGAAAAGTGTGGAAGTCTCATGAATGAAGCATGGACATTCCATGTCAATTGGGAAAATAATTGACTGATTTTAATGTTTATGTTATGCTTAGCCTAACAAAGAATTTCCATGATGAATTTCACAAGTAAGAAATTGAAGCGATTGGTTGCAGTTGATACAAGCAAGTGTTTCTAGTAATAAAAGTGTGGTCAGTTGTGCACATTGACCATGGAAGCAAACCAAGGGCTATTGGATTTGGGTGGTCTTCTTCAAACAATTTCCTAGACCCAATAAAATATTGGAGAGATGCTCAAGCTACAAAAGCAACAGAATAAGATGAACCACAGCGCTTTGCGGGACTCTATTTGTTTGCAAAGGGAGGTAAAAATCATTCTAGGGGCAATCAGTAAGAGAAAGGGCAGTGGATCCATGAAGAGGCATTCATCCAATCAACCCATTAATAAACACTCAAGGTTGGAAAAATCCACAGAAGTTGAGCAGGCAAAGAAAAAGGAACCACTAGAATGCTGGGAATGTGGAGGGAATCATTTCCTCCGTAACTTCCCAACAACGGATAACAAGAGATATAGTATCCCTAAAGTTTCCAGACTTGAGGATTAGATGGAAGGTAAAGAAAAGGAAGGGATTGTTTTGGAACAATGCCCTCATACATAGCTAGAAGGTCCCACCAGCAGAAGCAATTTGTGAAGGCTAAAGGACTTGGTCCTGAAAACCCAAGTAAAAGGTGAAACGCATGACATACCTGCCACATTTTGTGAATTTTGGACATGTATAAAGCGTGTATGTATTCCTAAATATTGGAACACCGAGGATGGCGTTAGTCTAAGGAGGAGGGGATTGTCATACCCCCATTTTGACCCTTATAATATTTTGGGCTATAATGTAAATATTGTATGCATACTATGTATGATTCCTAGCGTGGAGCTTAAGGCCAAGGCCCCACTAGTGAACGCTCGACCTTGAAGAGGCAAGTATTAGATATTATGCTACCGATGTGGTAGTGAACCATGGGAATTGTAAATATGCATTTTAATATAAATGCCCACAACTAGCTATGCAATGCAACAAGAGATGGGGGCATGCTGTTTACAAGGAATTGGGAGGGAAAGATTCAAACCCTTGAGCCAATCAATTCAAGCCAAGTGTCAATGAGAGAACCCATGAACCCTCAACTACCCATGTTGAATTTTGTGCCCAATCATTCATTTCTCCCAAGAGTTAGTTGGGGTAGTTAATGCCCTGGGGTATGGAGAGGTATGGCTGTCCAAATTCGAGTATGGGAAAGCCACCCTTCCTAGAAATTCTTGTTTTGATTCTTGGGCAAGAAAGGAGCCACGAAATTGCTCCCCAAGACATTCTTCACCCATCAGTTTTTCTCTCTCACGAGTGGGGAGTCACCTGGGTGTTTTCCTCCATGGTTTTTCTGTGTTTTCCTTCATTTTTCGAGCTGGGAAGGGCATTTTTGTTTTGGTTGATAGTGGGGAAGAGAACAAATCGATTTGGGGGTTTTATAGAGGCCATTTTGTCCCACTAAATGCTCATGTATTGTGGGATAAATCGGTTTTCATCCCTGGGGTTTATTTCCTCTTCCCACAATCCATTTTTGGGTGTGCCACGATTTGGGGAAAACCCATAGACCTATTCTATAAATCCCATTATTGAAAATGTGCATCCATGCCCAGTTTTTGAGTTTTTGTGTGTAAGAGAATGTTGGGTTTGAGATGGGTATCCACTGGTTTGGCTGTGCTGAGCTTGAGAGTCCCATTTTCCTTGTAGATATCATGCTCAGCTCGGAGGTGGTCTCTGAGTGCTGAAAGAATATAGGTTGTTCAAAGACCTATGGTTGGGTGGAATGTTGCAGTGACATAGCTAGTTGCTTGGGACAAAATTACATCAAGATTAGTATTCTCTTTTTGTGTTTACTTTTGCAAATGTTTTAAATTGGTCATGTTTATCCATATGCTGGAAATTGCATAATATATGTGTGTGTAGAATATTACTTCTGATGTGTTAAATTGAATGGCATCTGCACACATTTGGTTTTAATTCTGTGAATTTGATGAATGGATTGAGTTTATGTAAAAGCCCCAGAATTTGGTATCATGTTCCCTTCCTCGAATTGGGTCCGCGGGAGGGGACGTGAGAGATGGTTATGATGATGCTAATGAAGATGAAGATGACGATGGTGGTGGTAATGGGGATGATGGTGATGATGATGAGGATCATGATGTTGACGAAGATGAATATGATGATGATGGTAGTGATGATGATGATGGTGATGACGATGACAATGGGGGTGATGGCGATGACGCTAACGACAATGATTATGATGGTAATCATGATGGCGATGATGAGATGTGGATGATCAATGTTGATGGAAATGAGGATTATGCAGGGACATGAGTCATCATTGATCCTGAAACACTGCCATACCATCAAGGCATGCGCCTAGTCTAACCATGTCAAATTTCAACACATATAAGCGCAATTTGAAGAAATTTTAACGTTGGCCCTATTCATTGTTCACTATCAAGGGTCGATGAAGGTGATGTTGATGACGAAGACGATGAAGATGATCATGAATATGATGATGACAATGAATATGATGAAAATGATCATGAATATCATGATGATGATGATGAAGATGATGAAAATGATCATGAAGATCATGATGATGGCGATGAAGATGAGCTTCTATTCATTTCGAGAATAATTTATTATCTACTGAACAGGGCCAACCACGTGAATTTGGAAGCTCATATGCCCCATCCCCCCCTCACATCACTCTCAATTCCCCAAAACCTAATTTGACATAATAAAAAACATTTAACATACGACATAGAAAATTGCATAAACTTGAATAACACGTAATTAAACCATATAAGTAAATTATTTAAAGATATAGAATGAATAAAAAATATACTTACTACATACCTTTTATATCTGATCATTTCAATATTCTTAATTGTCTTTTTCATCCAAATCAACGTTTGACGTATCATCTAGTTCAGAATCAATGATCAAAGGTTTAACCATATCAATATCATCATCAATGTTTCTTTCGATTGCATCATTTGGTTCAACTTCTCCAGGTTCATCTTGTGACACATTTTGTTTAAATTCTTCAGTTTCTTCATTTGACACATCTTCTACATACTGCTAAACCTCTACATCATATTCTTCTCAATATCAAGGACTTCTTCCTGTACATGCCTTCCTCTTGGATCGTATCTAACAACAAATGACCAATCCACTTTACCTGGAACCTATGAGTAAAAGTCTCGTTCACATTGGCTTGGAAGAACATAGGGCTTTGTTCCTGGCTCAACCATCCTTGTATTAACCATGGTAAATCCATTATTATGTTCAATAACAGTTCTCTCAAGATCACATTCATTCATTCATTCATAACATGTACCATTTGTAATACCCCAATTTTGACCCTTATGGTATATTGGCTTTTATGTAAATATTGTATACATGCGATATATGTTTTCCTAGTGTGGAGCTCAAGGCCAAGGGCCTGCTAGTGTATGCTCGAATTTTATTAAAAAGGAAAGCAATTGATATTTTACTACCCATGTGCTATTAAGCCATGAAATATTGTAAATGGATGCAAATATTAATATTTCAATAAAATACCAAAACTGGCTATGGAAGCAACTAATGA
This sequence comes from Larix kaempferi, assembly GCA_027924585.1. Taxonomy (NCBI): domain Eukaryota; kingdom Viridiplantae; phylum Streptophyta; class Pinopsida; order Pinales; family Pinaceae; genus Larix; species Larix kaempferi. The sequence continues at coordinate 2,258,837 of BSBM01000084.1, forward strand.
GAAGGGGCCATGTGTATTCCACTAGGGAGTGGTGAGGGGGTTGTGGGATTGAACCATAGGCTACCAAATGTCATTTTGAGAACCCATTTGACTTTCCTTGCTGACATTTAATTCAGTTGTAAGAAAGTTGTTGAGAAATCAGTCCATGGCTTCAATAGAGCATGGGCAGCCCAGAAATTCGTATGGTAGGTATGGGCTCTATTTTTCTTGTATCACAAGTCACCCTAACTCATGGGAATTCGTTCTTCCTCATTCCCATTCCATTCTTGAACATCCCAGCATCAGTTTTTATCCATTACGAATGCCCAGCAGTGAGAAAAACCAGAAATCGCAACTGTGAATTAACCCACGTTTTGAAGTGCCATAAGTGCCCATAATTTGGTATTGACAGTGAAATCCAACGGGGAATCCATAGATATGAACCTTGGGGCGAAATTGAGAGTATTAGATACCCCGAAATCCATTGGAAAACCCAGTTTTTATAGCCCATAAATCCAATTATGGTATTGAGTTATTTGGTCACCGAATTGTGAAAATCCAAGTGTGAATGTTTGAACAGAGGATTGGATTGCTTGAAAAACCCAATGAAGGATATAATATCAAGAAAATTATCATCTGGAACTTTCTATGCCCACCCTGAAGAGCACTGGAGGGAAGGGACGCTTGAGAGACTGTGCATCAGAGAAGGGGACCTTCCTTGTGTTGGGTGTGGTAGGTATTGTGGGTGCCATGACTGGTTGAGTTTGATTGAGATGCCTGTATCTCTATGGTTGAGCTCACTGGCTTAGCATCCTCCTCACTTGTCTCTTGCATGCTTGATAAACCCAACCATGTGTTGGCTTAGCATGACTGTGTGTGTGAGACCATGGTTGTGAGTGAGCCTGTCTAGTTCCTCCTTAGTGGATACACATCCCAGCTCGGGGGTGGTCTCTCGGCTGAAAGAATACAGGCTAGACAAAGACCTATAGTTGGGTGGAACGTTGCTCTCACATAGCTAGTTGTTGGACAGTTTCATCTTAAAGATAAGTATTCTTTGTGGTTTGAATTATGTTAATTTTGTGCTTTGCAATGTTTAATTTGATGACTGTTATTGGTATGCTAAATGCATGATGTAGTTGTGTGTGGATAATGTTTATTTCCGCTGTGTTTATATTGAGTAGGAATCTGCACACATAAGTTTTTATTTATTGTGAATTCTGTTAAATGAACGGGGCTGAGTTCTTTACAAACAAGCCCTGGAATGTTAGCCATGTTTCCTCCCTTGCATCGGATCAACAGGAGGGGACGTGACACCATTTGATGTCAAACAAAAATAATTTGAAGGATCCAAAGTCATACTCAATTATATCATCCAAATACCCATAATATATATTTCGAGATTATTCTAGATGTCTATCACTCCTAGAGGAAACATTAATGGCCCAGAACACTACAGTTATCCCACAATAATAAGTTTTCCTCTTTTCAACCAACTTTTTAATGCGAAATTTATGACCGTTTCACCACATAGCCTTGTGATGTTTCAATTACAATATTCCAGACACGTAAAAAATGCACTGTCAATTAATAAGCATACTAATATAACTTGGAAATTATCCCGTGTAGAAAAGAAACACACCAAACACATTAATATGATAAAACAAAATTTAATGTTCTTACATGTTTATCTTTCAAACGACATGCTAAATCAATTTCCCTCTGCGTAAGATTAGTATCTTGATCAATATGAGCTCTTTTAATCAATGTAGACACCTCTTCCCATGATAACCTTCCATATTGTTGTTTACATCTTTAAATCCATACATTCATCCAATCAAAATTTTTTGCAATGTATAAATGTAGAGCATCCCACTCTCGACCACATGTATGAAAAAATAATAATTCGCTAATAAATATACATCATGCTAAAAAAGTGCGATATAGACAAAAATTACTATATACCAATAATAAGTACAATATACAAAAAAAAATGAAGTCAAATGTATTATAAATATCCACCATTTTATTACCTTTCACTTTACTCATTCTACCTTTCCCCAACAGGTGATCCCCTTGAAATTTATTGATGAAGTTCACATCCCAAATGCGCTCCACTTGCATATTTGATGCTAATAATGGAATATATTGAGTAATATACACCATGGATTGATATACCATATATCCCTCCATCATAGAACCCTCAGGACGTGTTCTTTATCTAACCAAATCCTTCAATGATTTCAAGTTGCTCTCCACCATCCACATTGACCTTGTGTGTACAGGTCCACACATTTCAATATCCTCAACTTGGTGTATGAGGTAGTGTTCTTGTGCATTGAAGAATGTCAGAGGTAGACACATTTTCATTTCACACATTATCCAAGGCATTTGTCTCCTCCAATACTTTATATATTCTTTATGAATTTATTTTGACGACAACCATCTACAAATGATGCAAGGAAATCACATGTTAAAAAAAAAGTTATATACATTACCTCATGTATTTTCCAAGATCATATATAACTTGTTTGACGTTGATGTCAAAGATGTGTGGGAGAGATAGAAGTAGGACATACTGTAACTATAAAAATGAATCATTATTTGTTTCCAAAGCGCACAAAAATTACAAAAGGAATGTATACCAATATATAAATATATAATATACCCAAATAATTGCCTTAATGAAGGTATGTCAATCACGAGTTTTCACCCCACTAAATTCTCCTTTCTTTGTTGAGATATTATTCATGTTTGAAGAAAATATCGTGGGAAAATTAATTTTCTGAATGACCTCTTTAACATCATTGCTTTGTTTCTGTATCGGTAACCAAGGAAGGCTATTTCAATATCCATCGCTATTTGAATGAATCACACTTTGCAATGCATGATTGGATTCCTGAATGTCACTACAAATTTTGGAAATCTTTTCTTTGTCATGCTTACCATCTAAGATTCACCATAATGTTTATGTTACATTCTTCCAAATTTGCATTGTATCAAACATAGGAACTATTTGTAGGTCCTCATAGTAAGGAAACCTACTAAATTGTATGGGATAACTTTTCATTCCTCATGGAAACCCATTAATGCCTTGACGACCTCCATGAAAGATAAAATAAATTACAACAATAATTGTCATTTATGGTAAATAGAATGCACTAAAAATAAATATTACAAACAATAAAACATATGTGATACATATAAAATTTGTGTACCTTGATGATTTATATTATATTCCACCTTCCATAGGTGGGGAGTCATTCTTCATGGTTTTAATCCAGTGTCTTCTTTCTTATTCAAAAAATGTTTTTCATTGGTTCAATACCTATGGTTCTTAGAGATGAAGTGTCTATACTCATGAAACACCTCATTTCCTAAACTTCTTGAACGATGAGATTTCATCTTAGGACCAAAAAATGGACATGCACATTTACACTTTGTTTGAAGACCTACAAGAGATAGATTATGTCATATATATATATATATATATATATTGAAATTACTTTTTCCATATTGACGTAGACATGTCATACATAGTGATGCCAACCCATAACTGAAGAAACTCGTCGATAAGAGGCTCGATATATACATTCATATATTTAACTTGGTACTTACCTATTTTTTTGAAAATACACGTAATTACTACCATTTGTACATATAAGAAAATAAATAAATATAATAAATTATGCAACAAACAAGAGAAATGAAATGTTAGGTTCAAATTTTTTTATAAACAAATATACTTGGAACAATCATTGCCAACATTATGTGCTCCCTCTTTATTGACATCCAAGGAGGAATGTTATTGTTGATAACAAAAAATGGACACACTGAGTAAATAGACTTGATCTCTCCAAAAAGATTGACATCATCAGCTGCCAATGAAATCCTAATAGTGCAAGGTTATTCTTTGAAAACTGACCATTTTTCCTCGATGTTCCTAAATGCATAACCATTTGTAGGAATTCAAAGAACACCATCTCCACTTTTGTTCCATGCATGGTAATCCATAAACTGTACTATGCTTTCACACCTGAACAATCACTTCAAACGTGGTATTATGGGAATATGACGAAGAACATTGCAAGGCACCTTTTTTGTTAGTTGATCGGTTTGATACCTACTGATATGACATTGCCGAAATTATGTTTCCAACACATTTTTCCATAATATATAATATGATCATTGGGACATGCATCAATACTTGATACTCCATTCCAATATCTTTCATAATGGTAGATAAATATTTGTATGTGATAAGCAATATATTTGACTCTGGTAATGGAAATTAATCTACAACATAAAAAATAACCAGTTAATGCAAAGAGCATTAATTGTACAAAATATTGCAAAATAGAGAAAACAAGTATAAATTTATCACAATGTGATGAAACATACCTTAGGATCTGTGTCATACAATTATTTGACAAACCATTTAAAAACTTTAAGTTCATCCACAATAATGTAGCAAAGAGAATATTTTCTCTTGAGCCTTCATAAAGTGGTTGTTTTGCCTTGTCAAGTATAGGTATATAATGAATATCATGAAAGTTGTCATGATCCATTTCAGCGAACTTGTCTTGGATCAATCTATTTGTCCAATCATCTTCAACTATGTTATTATTACCATCTTCTTCCATATGGTCATTAACTTGATCTTCAATATTCACTCCATATTGTTCAGCTTGTGCAACATTATATCTACTAGTACTTGGCGCATTTTCCGACATCGGACACCTAGGGGGCATTGCATTTATAATTCAAAACAATCAAGCAAAATTAGTGTGTCAAATATGATCAATATAAATACATATAACGGATAAATATAACTTACCAAGGGATGGTATTCATTCCCCCCTCCGATGTGTCCATTTTTGCTACTATGTATTTTAGCTCTTTTTATCGAAATTCTTTTTAGATTGAAGCCCCCACATTTAGCACAAGGCCAATAACCTTTGCTGTCACCCCTTTCCCTGAAATCCAACCACAACCTATCAAGAATCCTCTAGTTTTCTTTTGCACCAATGTTATCCAACATTCTTCCCTACCAAAATAGAGTGATGACTATCTTATAGAATGAAGTGGCCGATGCGAAAGATAAAATAAATATGCTTTTGTTTTAAAAAAGGTCCTTATTATTAAACATTTAAGATATTAAAAAATATATATATATATTTTTATTATTAAATTGTTAAGATAATTTTTTTTTAAGTAAGTCACTTGAAATATTCTAATTAAAATTAAGAAATATAACACAAAATGATACCAAGAAAATCTACTGGCCCCTAGAAGAGAGCAAGGCCAACATGAAGCAAAATTCCACCCGTGACAAAATATGGATAAACACCGGGACTAGATATAAAGTCGAGGAACAAATAGATCTAGGTCATTGAGTTGACCTTAACAGATCCTTCTTTCCTTTTTTCTTGTGGATATCAATTCAATCTTTGGGGCTAGCAGGAGTCGGTTTCATTGAAACAATGGATAATTAATCAGAAGAAGACCAAAAATATGATGTTCAGGAGCAATGATTGCTTCCTTATCACTATCTGAGTTATAAGATACATGGGGGTGTTTTTGAACACCTGGAGTCAATGCCCAGATCAATGCCATTTCACTGTCTTCTTCAATGTTAGGGGGATTCCGAGTGCGAGGATTTCCTACCGTGGAAGGAGGTTGAATGGAGTTCAAAGTTTACTGCTGTGGATTTGAGGAAGGTTGCTTTGGGACTGAAGCATGTTGTTGTGATGACTGATCTAAAAAGGGTTGCGACTGATTTGAAGAAGGTTGTGAAGGAGTTGCTAATGATTTGGCTACAACATTATGATTGTTCTTTGTGCAAACAGGCTGAGGGTTCGAGTTGCTCTTGCGGCTTGCTGTATCTTTCCAGTCTTTTTCTTTTTTGGATTTTTGAAATTTCCCCTTGAAAGATGGGAAAGCTTCATGTAGGTTCCCTATTTGTTGAAAGATACTGTAGCGAAAGGTTGTATTCTCATAGTCAATGAGTTGTATGTAAGGCTCATCATCTAACCAATAGATGAGTACCCTATCAGGAATCCCACAACTAAGGTCGACCTCTACACAAATGTAAGCAAAGGTGATGAGGCGTTTTGTTATTTTATCTCCATCAACCTTGACAAAAGGACCCAAGGATTTTCCAATAGTAGCTAGACAATCCGGAGCCCAAAAATGTAAAGGCAAGTGCAATAGTCTTACCCAGACTAGAGTGACCATGGTTGATGTAGTTAGAGGATTAAAATTCGGGAACCATCGCTAAATGGAAAGGCCTGTGTGGCCCCAGAACCAGGGTCCTTGATCAATGGATTTTTGGTAATCCTCTTCCTAGGAAAAATGGACTATTAAGAAACCCTTGGAGCAGAAGAAGAGCTCATGAGCCATGCCCCAAGTCTGATTTTCCCATTCCTTCAGTGCCGAGGGAAAAGGAGAGAGCCCGTTGAAGCGACATATGAGTGCTTTTCTCTGATAAAGAGTGGCATAGGCATATATGTGGGGGTCATTTATGTCTTCCGTACGACTCTCCTCAAATTGTTCCACTATGAATGTTGGGCCTGAGAGCTCTTTGGTGATAGTTGCAGCTGCACCATTAGCCGCATTGGGCTCCCTAAGCCTTGATTTCACCATGGTTTTGAAGGAGAGGGGATAAGAGGAGGAGGGAACTATTCAACCTCCTACTCCTCCACGCAGGTAAAAAGTCAAAACTATGGTTGCATCTATGAAAAGGCCATAGTCCTTGAGTCGTGTGCCTCTCTGGAGCAGTTATCCTTCAAAAAAAAGTAACGGAAGATCCGAGGGGATTTCGATCATGCCTTGGATCTAAATATGCTCATAATATACAAAATTTGAAGCATGCATTTGCAAGAAAAGCAATTTTCCAGAGAGAATATTCACAAAAAAAGGAAATCCTTCCACGAGGGAAAGCTTTTACGTTGGTTGGTGATGGCCGCTGTTGAATCCGTCAATCAAGGGTCTGGGGTATCAACATATTCTTCTGGTGTATGCAAGCTCATAATTTTATAGCCAACATTCGACATGAGGCACAAGGTGGGCTAGGATTTTTGAAAGGGCCATATGGGGTTCTTCCAATTGTATGCCTTTCATATTTTATTCTAATGCACCAATTGTTAAGATATTTAAAAAAGAAGTCTGTCTAAAAAAAACCAGAGATAGAGGCACAAGGTGGGCTAGGATTTTTGAAAGGGCCATATGGGGTTCTTCCGATTGTATGCCTTTCATATTTTATTCTAATGCACCAATTGTTAAGATATTTAAAAAAGAAGTGACCATTTACATTTTCTTGACATATTTTTATTTATGTGACACTTTACATTTATATGAAAACTTTTTTTTTTTAAAATTAGTTATTTATGCTAATATTCAAGAAATGTGCTATACCACAAGAGATTCTTAGTACATATCTCCATTATAAATATTTTCCATTGGAGTCATGCCACTTTCTTCCATTATCAATTATGGTGCCTCATAGGAAGACATTCAAGGTTCTTGAAAACTAGGCCACATGGTCGATAAGGATTTGTTTTGGGAAGGTCTTAAGAGTAATGTCCAAAAGTTTGTGGCATAATGTTTGTTTTTCCAATAAATAAGGGAGAGACAATCAAGACACTAGGTCTTCTACATCCATTAGTCATACCAAGTCAACCATGGAAAGAGGCCCTAATATAATTTATCATTGTTTTACCAATGTTGAAAGGAAAAAATGTCATCATGGTAGTGGTGGATCGACTCTCATCCTCATCCTCTTAAAGCAAGTACAATATCTGCAACATTCATGAAAAAAATAAGAAGCTACATGGAATCCCAAGATTATTTTAAGTGATAGAGATCCAATTTTAATTGGTAATATTTGGAAGGAAATATTTTCTCATTTGGGTACTCAATTGGCTTACAAATACTCTTACCATCCTCAATCCAATGTGTAAATTGAGATTGTGAATAAATGTCTAGAATGGTATTTTCATTACTTAGCATCTAATAAACAAACACAATGGGTCAAGCGGTTTCCCTTGTCAGAATGGTGGTACAACATGTCATTTGATATTTATAAAAAGTGTCCTTATTTATGGAACTTTATGGCTATCATCCTCCATCCATTACATAATCCTTGAAAGAGAAAGTTAGGATTTAAGCAGTGGAGGATCTGTTGACAGGGCCTTTAGGACTTGTAATAATCTTCATATAAATTGTATACGCTAATGAATGGTTCGTTGGAGTGGGTGTAACCGCTCCAACCAGATTCCCTATGTATAAATATACCTTTCAAATATGAATAAGAAAGTTGAACGTTCGACTCCATTCTTGTTCTTATTGATGGTTATTGTGTGTGCTATAATATTTGCTTGAATGCTGAGCTGAAGTTCCCGCATACAACAGGATCACATAGAGAATAAAAAAAAGGTTCTCTAACTATTGAAAGACAACTTGGTTATAACACAAAATAGGATGAAACAACAAGCATATCAACACCATTGTGAAAGGAAATTTGAAGTGGGGGATTGGGTATTTTTGAGGATACAACCATACAAACAAATGTACCTAAATAAAAATAAGAATGACAACAAATTAACACCCGAGCACTATGGTCCTTGTAAGGGTGATGATCCAAAGCTCCATAAAACTAATGAAATTACCATGAAGAAAGTATACAGTCGAAATGCACAATTAAAAATGGAAAACACAATAGTTTTAATAACTTATACTTAGGTGTATTACATGATATTTTGATCACTTCTCATTAGGTATATGAATTGAATTGTATCTAGAAGAGATTCTATTTATGAAGCCTTATCCTTTGACCCAACCAACTAAACTCTTAAGTTCAATGAAACAACCTGCTATCCCTTAGTCCATGACTTTAGAACTATATGTAAAAATCAAGCCTTACCCTTTTACTCAACCAACTAACTACTTAAGTATATGAAACAACCAAGCAATAACAATCAAGATAGCTCTAATCTCATATATTTATTCAATAATATCGATAACTTAACCATAACTTCACTATTAAACGTTTTGTTTATTTTTATTTTATTTTTGAATTTTCTTTATTAATTCTTGGAATACTAATATATAATTGGATTGATTCTTATTGCGAGTTCATCATTCCAATTCATAATAAATTCAAATGGAAGTATATAAATCATGATTTGATTAATAGGTCTCTCATATTTTCCTCATAAAAATAGGTCGCTTCCCCATTAAAAGTATTTAACTATGATTGCCTATTTAATGTGTAAGAACAAGATAAATAAATATGGGAGACAAGAGGCTTCCTTTCTTCAAACTCTAGGAAAAACCACCTACAACTTAACTGAGGTTGGCATAAAGATATCAATGCTTGGCTAAATCATTGGGAGTTGAGGAAGATGTCACTTTATAGAATAAGTGATAATATTAAAAATATTTTTACATCTAAATTTAAGGAGAAGTTGTAATGTGATAAAGAATTAGAGACCAAGAGAAAATTAAGATACCATAAGGAGGTGATAAACCTTAATTTAGAAGATCAAAAGTATCTCTTTGTTTTAACTAGGGTAAAGAAGAAAATCAACATTGTTGAAAAATGACAAACTCTCGTGAACTCCATAGTGAAACAAAGTGTTCGATCAAGAATTTGTTATCTCCGTGACACTAAGAGGATTGAAGATGACTTTTTTTTAGATTTAATAATTCAAAATTGGTCTCAGTAGACGTTAATAATCACCACCACCACTATCATCATCAAATTTACTTCACTTACTTAAAATTATATCTCTTAAAATATTAAATAAACCAAAAAAACTCATAACTCTTTTCATGATCCTTATATTTTTAAAAAGGATTTTGAAAGAGATTTCCAAACCCTTCCAAAGTAAATGAAATTGTTCAATGCTCTACATATACCCTATTAATGTGATTTTTTGTATGGAGAACTTAAATCCCTATTTGATAACAAAGGCCCTTATGATGGCGAAGCACCTGTCGTTTGTGAAACGTCATGCATAGTTGAAATTGTGCTTCCATCAAAGATGAACTCGTTCTCCTTGCTATTTGATTAGGACTTGGATCTTCTTTACATCTGCGCAGGTCCTACTTGAGCTGTATAACACTTTATTTATCTTATAAAAAAATTAATTAATATTTTTTCTTTGCTAAATCATTAAAGTAACTATGATTGGCTGAGCTAGGGTCACTAGTAAACCAATAAAAAGCTTACTTGCCGTAACAATCAGAATTAGTGGTTGTCACGGTATGATCTGCATAACACATCCATTAAATACATAAAATGATAAACCAAATGCATCGCGCGCTTATAAACACTGCTTATAAATTAATTATTTAGCTTGTATGAAAAACGGTAGCCATGAACATTTAAGTAAGAAAAAATTTACTATGCAAATGTGAGCATGAATAGTGGTTGACCAGATCTTTTATTAAAGCTTTTCGGAAATGAGCACTGCTATGCATAGAAAGGAAAATAATTGAATTTATAAAGCATTGAAAGTGGTGTTAAGTTATTTGCAAAATAACTGTAATAATGAGAATTTGAGAATAACCTTTATGTCTTTAAAAGTGTAGATTTTCATATTCTTAGGTGACTATGTAGGTCTATGTCAAGAACAATTTTGAAATTGATAATTTGTGGTTTATGATATTTTAATGTAATTTTTAAAGGCTTTCTCATGCATTTTTTGCATTTTTTTGTGAGACAGTCATGCCGCATGCCGTATGATTGGGGAATGGATTTAGTTTTTTAATTTTTTTTCAAAGTTAAATAAAACACAAAACAAAGTAGTGAGTGAAGATTTATGATATCGCGAAAGCTCCATCTCTTTTGGATAGATTAGATTGATCTGATTTAACATTCTAATTATCCCTAATCATGCTAAGTTTAGGTTTTTTTTAGTATAATTATAAAACTAGTTTCAATTTCTTATTTCATGGTTTTTTTGAATGAGCTTAGTTGCCACTTTTTTTCTTAGAGATAAGTTATAACCATTCAGCCACTTTGTATTGCTATGTACATTGCATTTTTTTACCTGTTGATTCATTAATAAAATTTAGATTTTCACTGAAATAATCTGCACTCAATATTGTACCGCGTGTTTTCTTTGTATATTTTATTCTTTGATTTTATTTTCAATCCAATATGGAACAAAACATCTCTAAATAGACAAATTTACAGCAACATTAGAAAACAACACTTTAGGATTTTTCATATTTTCTAAAACATAGGTGTTTTATTATTTGAAAATACATCACTTTTTATCCCAAATGTAGTTTAGGTGTTGTCAATGGAAAATTGAAAATAGTTATTTATGAATATTTTTATAGTAAATAATAATATATGGATAATGAATAATCATTTCCCATATATATTTTTGTTGTGTCATTTTTTTCTTGATCGCAACTAAGAACATAGTAGAATCTAGATAATTGTACTTAATTAGTTTCACCAAGTCACTTTTAATTGAGTCCACATAAACAACCTTAGCTAAATGCATAAAAACATCACCATATGAGTCCAAAAATGTGTCCTTATTTGAGGACACAATTAATGGACATTGTATTGAATGTTTTAGTAGGTGTTATAGATGATGCAAATGTGTTTTTCTTAAGGACTCAAGATAGTACTATGGACTTTACCACCCTTATTATTATCTAGATGGCCACCTAAACAATAAAAAGTGTAAAAAATGAGAAATTTGAAAATGCATTGTTTTGATAGCAACTTGGATTGTAATTTGGTTGATAAAATCCTTATGATGTAGTAATAATCAATCCAAGAATCTTTATGATGTAGTGATAAACAATCCAAAGACATGTCAAGGTAAGAGGAGTTCTAAAATAACACAATGGAAATTTTTTCATGATCTACAAGTACTACATTGGTTTATACACAAACAATCATGTAATGTCAAAGATTAGCACATAGGAATACAAAGAATGATTGGAATTAGGATTATTATAAGAACATAATGTTTGAAGGGGATCCGAGAACAATTCTAAATATGATGTAGAAAGCCAACCTATCAAATGACTGGATATTAGAGAAATAATAGGCATGGATCACAAAAGTATTATGAATACCAAATATATTCTTTTCCAAATATTATTTTAATGTGGATTGGTTAGATAACAAAGATCTCAACATGAATAATTATAATTTCCATGAAATAAGCCCAAGAGTTTGACTCAACTTGTTGTTGCAAATGTTGTTGAGCATTTAGTTAGTTATGTGCAAATAAATGCTTGGTTCAAATCCCCAGACTTAGATGCATTAGTCTATGTCAATCAGTTTACTATTTAGTTGTTATCCACAAATGTGGAGAAAAATCTCTTGGTTTCCTTATGATGTTTTCACTTGAAAACAAAGAAAAGAAGGCCAAGTGAAACAAATACAAACAACACTTATTAAAAGTATTAGAAGGAAAGTTAAAAAAAACCAGGCTCCTGATATTTTTCCCATTTCTTGGCATAATTATTAAGGTGATTGAGTGAACATATATAATTTTGTTTGATATTTTAGCTCAAATTTCCTTCCAATAATTATTAAGGAGTTCTTTAGTGTTGTGATATAAAGAGGGACACCATTTTAGAGAAGGCATCATAATTTTCTCAAACTAACAATGTTAGAGATTTATTATCCCTAATTTGACAATTTGGATGTGAGGTTGCTATAGTCTTCATTTGATCCCTTCTTTTCTTATAACGCTTTGTTCTTTTTCTTCTTCTCATTCCTTCTTGCTCAAAGTTCTTTGGATAATGCTTTTCTCTAGCATTTGAAGAGCCAAAAGCAAATGAAATGCAATTCAATGAAAAATGAAAGATGGACAACTAAGAGTATATGCCTCATATCAACATGTACATCTAACGATCTAGAAATTGTATTTCCTTCTCAAAAATCATAACTTCAACTCTAATAAGATATGCACACTTCCATGTATTGAGTAGTTAGATCACTACATAAAGGGAGTCCTTTATCCTATAAATAAAATAATCTCATTCTTTAATTTGATGTTTAATTTGATGTGTGAACAAATTATAACCTCAAACATAAATGATTTTTATTACATTATAAAATTAATATAAAATCACATATATATATATATATATATATTAAAATAGATGGTAAGAGAAATTCTTAAAATCCAAAAAGTTCACAAAAGATGAAAAAAAAGACTAAGCCCAACTTATGGAGTAGTCATGACATTAAGACACCTCATATTTTTTTTTATATTTATATCTTTGTTTAATATAAACAAAATGTTCATAGTACATAATAATTATTATAAAGATTAATAAATATTAAAATAATTGTATCACTCATTAATTATGTAATTGTTTGTAATTTGTCATTCAAAATAGTTGAGATGGTGCAAATTCATATTATTGTTATGCACATAAATTTCAAAATAGTTGAGATGTGTGTAAATGTATATTATTGTCATGCACATAAATTTCAAAATAGTTGAGATGTGTGTAAATGTATATTATTATCATGCACATAAATTGATAAAATATTTATATATTTAGCCATATACCAACAAAAGGGTATAAAATATGGATATTTATGTCAATTCTCTTAACAACACCATCCAAGATAACCATTGTCACATATTTATAGTCAACTATTATCATTTTAATAAAACTAATTTAAATATAAACTATACAATTTAGAAGTTTAAATATGAGTTGATGTAATACATTTTATATTAGTATTATATTTTTTAATATATTATAATAAAGTTTTAACTTATTATAATAAAGTTATGTAAATTAAAAATTTTAAGACAAATTTACATGTTCAGATGTAAATTTTTTTTATTTTAAATTTTTTATATATAAAAAAAATTTACTTATTCCCAAAATTTTATCTAGCTTGATATTTGATAAATCAGGTTTACCTTAAGTTAGATTAATAATTACATTAAGAAACATCTCTCCTCCTCTAAGTACAATGATTTTAACTTTTTCAAATCTCATCTTGACCCAAATCATAACTTTTTATTATTATTTAAAATCTATTTTTATTAGAAAAATATATTCAACACTCTAACAACCAGAAAATTTAAAAAACAAAAAACAAACATTGAAAAAAAGTCAGAATCGGCAGTGATATTTCATAACCGGCATTGATATGTATGTCTCGTTGCAATCATACACAACGTTGGCGTGGACTTGGACCATGAAGAAAAACCCAATAATGCATACATTTTGGGAAGCCATGTGACCTCCTACCATGAAGCTTCAAGTACCGATGCCATCATGGTACACCTAATAATATACAACGATTTCAAGTCATGTGACGTCCTCTGTAAATTCAGGTCTTCGATGGCACATTATTATGTGTTTGCTGCAACTAATACTGAAACTAAGAAATTTGAAGTGAGCTTTATATTGATACTCTATGTCCAATGATAATGAAACACGTCATGTGTGCTAATGATGGTACCTCTACCAACATGCCTCTCCACCATTGTAATGTAATATTTAACCTTTTATCCCAGCCCATGTATCTTAGACAAATGATAATACCCTATACCTGTTCATGCTGGAAAAAAAAGCCTTCATTTCTATCGCGTAGCTTGTATTCCTGCCACTGCATACTATCATTACTCTGCACAACATATCAACATTCCTGCGAAACTATAATATTACCTGCCAACAATGAATGGCATTCTGTTCAAGATCTTGATTCTAATCAATGTCTCTGTAACTGATGCTAATGTATAAAAATTTGTAACTTTAACTCTTTACCCCAACCATATCACATGCATTACTATTTTAATTCCAATAATTAAAAAGACTCTATTCAAAATAGAGTTTAAATACATGAATGTTTTAATTACACGGATAAGTGTTTAGATATTATCTGAGATTTTGAACTTCCTTAAGTGGATCAACAAGATTAACCTAAGTGTAACAAGTGTACATTGTGGATTCATTTCATGGTCGTCATATCTTGTTATGCTCAAATGCATCTTGATTAACATTTAAATAAGTTTCAATTAAGGAGTGGATAAGAAAAGGGGTAGGTTTATTAAATAGCATTTGTTTGTATGTTTATATGAATTCGTTTAATGTTTAGCCTTTGTTTAACAACTAGCCATATCCACAAAACTAAGTGGTTGGCTACACCTATCAGTGAGATTTTGGACTTCCTTGAGTGGATCAACAAGATTGACCTGAGTGTAACAAGTGTACAATGTGGATTCATTTCATGGTCGTCGTATCTTGTTATGCTCAAATGCATCTTGATTAACATTTAAATAAGTTTTAGTTAAGCAGTGGATAAGAAAAGGGGCAGGTTTATTAAATATCATTTGTTTTTATGTTTATATTAATTAGTTTAATATTTAGCCTTTGTTTAACAACAACCATCTCCACAAAACTAAGTGGTTGGCTACAACTATAGGTGTTCACTGGCCACTTTACTTGTGGCTGTGCTAGTTCTAGTAATTGAGAAAACTTGTGCAAATAGAGTTTAATTTACCTTAGATTGGACTAGTGGAAGTAGCGTTTAAGGTGTTGTCCATTTTTGTAGGTATGAAGAACAAGTACCCTCCAAGTATTGCCAAAAGTCAAGTATTGCCAGAAGTTGCAGAACACCCAGTGTTTGAAGATTGTAGATTCAGTTGACTCATAACCACCAGTTTAACTTGATCCTATCAAAGAATTGGTTGATTCATAACCGGCATCACCAATTTAAGAATTAGTAGTTGAAGATTGCACTGACAACTCTTCTTTGCGAATCCAACCGAGGAAGGAACCGAATGCAGATTTAAAGAAGAATAAGCTTAGAGTCTCTAAATCCACAAGATGAAGAGGCGGTGGCAATGACAGAAGTGGTGGCACTGCTTGACATAATTTAGAAGCGGTGGCACCACTTGATAGAATTTTTGCTGCAGTGAAATAAATGTCTTTACACAGTTGGCAAGTGAAGGTGGTGCAAGAGGTCGTAGGTTCAAGGATCAAGATGACAACACTATCAATTGCAAGCAATATTACCAATAATTACACCGGTAGGTGTTTAGATATTATTTGAGATTTTGGATTTCCCTGAGTGGATCAACAAGATTAACCTGAGTGTAACAAGTGTATAGTGGGAACTACAGCAAAACCCTATGATTAGAGTCTCTTTTAGCTCCCTTTTTGGCTTCCACTAACACTTTTAGTGTATTTTTCTTCATTTGCTAGGCAAAGTTCGCGCTATTTACGAGATGGCCCTTTTCTTGGTGTTTTTTGCATCCTTTTTTGAAATTAGGTGCTAAAATAGACGTTAATTGCATCCACTCTAGCGTCCACTTTAGTGCCAGGAATAATGCCAAGCATAGCACCCTCAATAGCACCTAGTTTGCTTCCTTTAGTGCCAGATATAGCATCCTCCGTAGTGCCAAGCTTAGCACCAAGTTTAGGTTCCTCTTTTGTGCCAATGTTTAAACCAAGAATTGCGCCTAGTTTGGATCCCTAAGTTGCACCAAGATTTAAGCTAGGATTAGCACCATGTTTAGTACCCAATTTAACTTCCTAATTGTCTGTAGGTTTAGCACCAGGTTTTGCGTATACAATAACGTCTAGTGTAGAATCTAGTTTTGCTCCCAAAGTACCACCATGTTTTTGCTCCTAGTATTGTGCATAAATTTGCTTCCCAAATAGCACCGAGTTTTCCTCCTAGAATTGAGCCTAGTTCAACATATGAGTTACTTAATTGATGGAATATATGCTATTGGTTATTGGATTTGAGGGTTAGATTTGGGAGGGTTGTGTTAGACATTGATGTTGATGTCTATGATGATAGTGATGATGATAAGGACAACAACAATGATGATGACTATGACGATGATAATGATTATGATGAGGATGAAGCATTTTATTGCATTATTTGATCCTAAGTGACCCTAATCGAACCTAAGTGGCCCATTTGGAAACTAAGAGACCATAATTAATCCTAAATGACCCTAATGGCATCTGAGTGTCCCTACAAAATTTGAGTGACTCTAACGGAACGATGATGATAATGTTGTTGCATCCTGAACATGATAAATATAAAATTGATGATCTGTATGATGTTGACTAGGATGTTGATGATGACGATGATGTCAATGTCAATAATGATGAAGTAGGAAATTATAGCACTATTTGAACTTGACTAATCCTAATGGAACCTAAATGACCCTAATGGCATTTGGCTGACCCTAATAGCACCTAAATGACCTTAATGGAATTTGATTGTCCCTAACAACATTTGAGTGACCCTAATGGAACTTGAGTCACCTTAACAACATGAGGATGATGTTGATGATGCACGATGACAATGATGATTTGATTACAAGATGATAACAATGACAATTATGATCACTACATTGATAATGACAATGACGATGACTATGGTGATAATATCGATCTATATGCTGATGTAAATTATGATAACGACAGTGATGACGATGCGATGAGGATCATGACGATGTCGATGTCAAGATGATGATGCATGTGATAGCACTATCGGATCCTGATTGATCCTAATGGAACCTAAATGACTCTAATTGATTTTGAGTGACCCTAATGTCACTTAAATGACCTTGAAGGCATCTAAGTGTCCTTAAAAACATTTGAGTGATCCTAATGGCATTTGATTGATCCTAATGGTATTTGAGTGACGATGAAAACGATGATGATGCATGGTGGATGCATGGTAACAAAGATGATGTTGTTTATGATGATTTGATTATAATATGATAACGGTGACAATTGATGCCTACAATTCCCAATCAGAGGCAAAATATCTTCTATGAAACTCAATTGATTAATAGGTGGTTGGATTCCTTTTTCATCATCACAATGATCATGACGATTATAATCATGACATTTACTATGATGATATATGATGATGACACTGGTTATGAATATGGTGATAATTTCGATTTCTAGGACAATGGAAATGATGATAATGACTGTGATGATGATGATAGTGAGGATCATGACAATTACTAATTATTAAGACGCATCGACCAGTTAGGAAAGGGAAAATGTCTTTTACGAAATTATTGAAAGGTAGTAAGATGTCTTGTTCATCATCACAATGTGGTTGACATGAATGACTTTGATCACAATGATATATGATGATGAAAGTGATGATGATGATACTGATGTAATGTATGATTTTCACGATGATGATTAGGACGATGATGACGTTGATGATGTCGATGCCAATGTTCATGATGCACGTGATAGCAATTATGGAGCTTGATTGATCCTAATGGCACCTAAAGGACCCTAATGTCACCAAAACGACTCTAATGGCATTCGAGTGTCCCTAACAATATTTGAGATACCCTAATGGCATCTTAGAGACCCTAACAACATGGAAATGATGCATTATGACAATTATGATGGACGTGATGATGATTTGATAATAATAAGATGATATTGATCAAAATTGATGCCTACATTCCTGGTTAGAGCCCAAATCTATTTTATGAAACTCATGTGATTAGGTGGTTTGATTTCATTATCATTATCACAATGATGATCATGATATTGACTATGATGATCATATATGATGATGACAATGATGATGATTATGGAGTTAATTTTGATGTCTATGACGATGATGATGATGATATCGATGATGATGGTGTTGAAGATAAGGATAATGAAAATTAATACTTATTAAGACCCATCAAACTAGTTAGGAGAGGGAAAAAATCCTTTAAGGAATTCTTGTAAGGTATTTGTTATAGCATGATTTGTCGCATCTTTGCAACATGCATTTTTGTTAGCTTATTTACATCATTGCGGACTCCCTTATCCGGTTATGGTTTAATTCCCATATCCATTCTCAGTTAAACCTTCAAAAAATCCCAATTTTATACACAAACCTGACGTATACATGACTAGCTCACGTCCACATGACCCTGTAGTGTCTAGATCACGTCCCTACTATTTTGAAGGTAAAAAATAAAAATAAATTTAAGGAAACGTGAAAATAGTTTCACAATTATTCAACAGTCCTTTTCCTGTAAAAAAATAATGGAACTTGCTCCCCAAAAGTATGAAAGAGGCAAGAGGAAGCATGAGAGGGGAGAGAAGAATGAAAAGCACCCTTATGCTATTCTTTTACATATTGAATCCATAAACCCTTATGTTGTTAATGATGATGATGACGACGATGGCAGAAATGATGATGATGATGTTGATGTTGATGTACCATATGATGTTTACAATGACGATGACATCAATATCCATGATGATGATGCATGTGATAGCACTTATGGATCCTGATTGATCTTGATGGCACCTAAATGACTGTAATGGTGTCTGAGTGACCCTAATATCACCTAAATGATTCTAATGACATTCAAGTGTCCCCAACAACATTTCAGTGAACCTAATGGCATATGAGTGTCCCTAACATCACGACGATGACGATGATGATGCATGATGACAAAGACGATGGTGTTTATGATGATCTGATTATAAGATGGTAGGGATGACAATTGATGCCTACATTCCCATCCATAGGCCAAATCTCTTTTAAGAAACCCATTTAATTAATAGGCGGTTGGATGCTTTTTCATCATCAAAATGATCATGACGATTATAATCACGACATTGATTGCGATGATAGACTATGATGACAATGATCATGACTATGGTGATAATGTCAATGTCTAGGATGATGGCGATAATGATAACGACGCTGATGATGATGACAACGAGGATCATGGTAATTACTAATTATTAAGACCCATTGACCCAATTAGTAGAGGGAAAATGTCCTTTATGAAATTCTTGTAAGGTAGTAGGATGCCTTGTTTATCATCAAAATGTTGATGACATGAATGACTATGATGACAATGATATATGGCGATGATAATGATGATGATGATGATGGTGTATTGTATGATGTTGACAATAATGATTAGGATGATGATGACGATGATGATGTCGATGTCAATGTTGATGATACATGTGATAGCACTTCTGTATTTTGATTGATCCTAATGGAACCTAAATGACCGTAATGGCATTTGAGTGACCCTATTCTCACGTAAATGGATCTAATGGAATTCTAGTGCCCCTAACAAAATTTGAGAGACCCTAATGGCATATGATTGACCCTAACAACATGATGACGATGCATTATGACAATTATGGTGGACCCGATGATGATTTGAAAATTATAAGATGATATCGATCACAATTGATGTCTACATTGACTATGATGATGATATATGATGACTTCAATGATGATGAAATGAATGATTATCATGATGATATATGGAGATGATGATGATTATGTTTATGTATTGTATGACCACGTTGACCCATCGATCATGAAAATTACAAATGATGTCTACAATGATGACCATGATGACAATGACGATGGTGACGACGATGATGACGAGGTTCATGACAATTGCTAGTTATAAATACCCATTGATCTAGTTAGACGAGGGGAAGCCTTCTTTACAAAATTCTTGTAAGGTAGTAGTATTCCTTGTTCCATCACAATGTTGATGACATGAATGACTATCATGATTATATAATATGACGATGACAATGATGATGATGATGATGTTGATGTACCGTGTGATGTTGATTATGACAATGACGACAATGTCTATGTCCACGATGATGATGCATGTCATAGAACTTTTAGATCCTGATTGACTATCCTCCTACATTCATACATTGCTTACTTTAATTGTATCTCACCCATTAAAAAACACAGAATTTTATGATGTAAGAACAAGTCTTCATTATTTATTGAATCTCTTTCCCATCTAGAATTTATTTAGATGTTTTCCCATTCTAGTATGTTACTAGGCCAAGCTTCAATAAGCATAAGTCACTTAAGTGTCATCACGTCATGAGCAAGATTTCCTTGCATTTAGTCAATCTACATAAATATTTCCTTTTATACCATTTAATAAATCAATGCACAACCATGGTTTTTCAAAAATGAAATTAAATGATTCTCGAAAGTGAAATTAAATGGAAAAGAAGATCCCTTGGATGGGGTGATACTTAGTTAATGAAGAGTAATGTTGGCCTCGATTGATTTAGACATGCAGAGGCTAATGGATTCGGGTGTGCATGCAAAGCATAAATGAAACCCCCATATGGATATTGGTGATGATGATTTCAAACAATGACACTTAATGCAGGGCTTTATTTGCAGGATATCACATGCACAAGAGACGACGAATTTAATGGAGTGACAGGGCTCATCTAAGGGAATTTGTACTTGATCTTTCTGGTAGCGTATCAGGACCTTGCTTCAGGTTGATGAGAAAAGTTTTCACAATGGGAATTCGCCCCTATTTCTTATCCATGAGAATATTACCAGGCTCTCTTGCTCAAGCTTTGTCCCTCCTGGATTTGTCTTTGGGCTTGTTTCCGTGTTCCTTATGGCCCACTTGGGACGCAGAGCCCATCCTCGCAAAGTTGGTGGAGCTCGTACCTGCTTTGTTTCCAATTGGAGAGAATGCACGATGATTGTTTGGTCTACCCACCATTCAATGATTTGGCCCGGACGAGGCTTTTCACTGGAATCTGGCATTTTTTATTTTGCAAAATATGAATTTAAATGTGTTTTAATGGCGATTTTGATGGTAGAAATAGATTCAACACCATCAAAAATCCCTGGGGCACCCAAAATTTTAGAGTTTAAAAGTTGTAACCAGGATTTTTAAAAATTTCTATCAGATTTTTTAAAAATCGTGCCAGAAAAAGCAAAATTTTCGATTTGAAATCGTAGAACTTTTAGACTAGGTGCTTAATTTATATTTATATATATTTTTGTTAACACACATCAAAATATTTATACATAATTTTATTTTATATTTTGATATATGTGCATAATTTTATTTTATATATAAAAGTTATATTTATAATTTTTTTATTAAAATTTTATAAAAATTATATTTATAAAAAAGATAATAAGTTTATTAAAATATTTATATACATTAATATAATTATATATTAATATTTTTTTTAAATATTTTGAATATGTATATGGAATAACCTAATGGCGGTAAATTCGAATTGTAATCGAATTTCATTATTTCCCAACCAGAACTCGAACCCAAACCATGTGACATAAGTTCCGGGTGCCCATGATGTTGATGTGGTTTAATGCCAAAATTGTTGCCTCTATGGAATTCTCCTCTAATATTTTCAAATAGCCACCATCTATTTCAGTTGGAGTTCAAGTGCTTCGTGGTTCAAATGCAGTAGAGGAAATTTTCCTTTGTGCGAGCATCCCAAGCGCTGATCGTCGTCGTAGAGACCAAGAAAGGCCATCAACATGCTTAAGGGGAATTCACAAGTTGAGGGCATCATCAATATCTTGCAGGAAGACAATGGTATTTCATTTGATTTACTTTCTCTGTTATTTGCGTGCAAAGTTTTTAGCATTTGTTGTTCATTTGCATCAGTTTTGTGCCAAGGATTTTGGCTTTGAAATCAATTGAGGAGCAATAGGGTAATTGTCGGTAAATTTTTCTTGTTACTATATGTGTGATTTGCATTTTATTCAATGCCAGTGGTGTTAGGGGATTTGAGGGGAGCACACGCCACACACTTGCAAAATACGATTTTCCATATGTACGTCAAATGTGGGAGCGTGGTGGACACTCGTAGAGATTTTGACCCAATGATTGAATGGGATGTATGCTTATGGATTATCGTGATTGTAGCGTACTCAAGGAATGGTTCTCCCAAGGAATAAATCACACTCTTCCATCATATGAAAACAACAAGACTACAATCGGATGAATTCACCCTAGCCAGTGTTCTTGGAGCATGTTCCAACCTGGCTTCTCTAGAGCACAATTTAGAAGCCCATGAGAAAATAATTACACGTGGGTTTCATTCTAATGCAGTTTTGATGAACGCCTTGATAGACATGTATGCCAAATCTCGGAGGATAGAGAAAGCATGTAAAGTGTTTGACTAAATGCATCGGCAAGATTTCATCTCCCGGATAGCAATGGTTGCAGGATATGTACAGAAGGGGATTTTTTATGAGGCCCTGAAACTGTTTAAGGAGACACCTTGGAAAAACGAGGTCTCATGGAATGCAGTGATTGAAGGATTTGTACAGAATGGGTATGGCGAGGGAACATTCAACCTATTTCGATAAATTCAATTATCTGGTGTGAGGTTGGGATCCAAACATTTTCCAGTATTCTTACAGTGTGTGCTAACTTGGCAGATATGGAGCAGGGTATGGAATGTTTTTTATACATT
This sequence comes from Larix kaempferi, assembly GCA_027924585.1. NCBI lineage: Eukaryota > Viridiplantae > Streptophyta > Pinopsida > Pinales > Pinaceae > Larix > Larix kaempferi. Next base: position 2,282,090 of record BSBM01000084.1, read on the forward strand.
TGTATGCCCTATTGATCCCTAGAGCACTTAATTCGAATTCCGGGATTGATAGTATAGCATTAACTTCCAGCCAGGATTGGTCCAAAACCGTTGCATGTGCTTTGTTGAAATGTTGTTAATAGCCAGGAGTCTCCTCTGCCTTAACGTCACACCAATGAGTGCTGCTTTTGAGTGAACACAACATTATCTATGCACATGATGGTAGGTTTGGACATGCGCTTCAACCATTGTTACTATTATAGTTTACTTAATTCAAAGCCATAAGAAATATTAGTTCAAATAATTTCCCACAATGTTCAAGATATGTTGATGGATATAAATTTATCAATGAATAATTTTTCATCTGCGTATTTGAAAGCATTCACAATCAGAGATGGAATTTGACGAGCATTTTCCCGTCTTTAAGCATTTTTCCAGTCAAATATAGGAAAAAGTAGTGAGAAAACGTTTTGTGAGACGTTTAAATTTGTTTAGAAACCATTAATTTGACGTTCAAGAATTTTCACAGAATGTCATTAATGTCAATATATGAAGAGGTTAAAGGTAAACCATAGGACTAAGGAGTCAGGACTCCAGACTGCTTAGGGGTTAGGAGGCTAGAGTCTCAGGCCTGGGTTGATAGGCAATGTGTTTGGTAAATCATTGAATGTTGAGTGAATGTTGCAGGCAAAAATATGATGATGGATCATGGCTCAATTCCAAATCTCTAATCAAGTCTAATGTGCTGGCAATTGGAAAGCAGTAGGCTGGCAACTTGCAAGCATACCGCAGCCAACTACAACCAGAGCTCTCGCTGTTGATGTAATCCCTTAAAAAAATCGCCTGAGATTCAAAGCAGGGATAGATCACTACGATTCCCAGTGCCTACAATCGAAACTAGTGGAAGCTTGCAATGGCATCCTCATAAGCTGCAAGAATTCAGTTCTCGGGTGCGAGGCGATAATCGATGGAGATAAAGATAGCATTGCAGGCCTTTGCAGTTCTATGGTAGCTTCTGTGGAAATTTGAAAAGAATGGTGCTTGTCCCGTAGAGTAAAAACCCTCCACAATGGAATAGCATAACGACGGAGAGCCTTTAGATGGAATCAACGTCTTGTTTTTGGGTAAAAAGATTTAAGTTATCAACCCTGTGGGCGGGTCAATCATTATGTCCTTTGATAGGATGCCGTCATCCAGAGTTTCGGGGCCACTGGCAGTGCAAGAGGGACTCAAGAGACCCTGGTTCCCTTTATTTCTTTCTTTAATAAAGGGAGGCGAGTTCACACCCGAAAATCCTTCAACCAAATGTGTCGCCTTAAAATCCTACTCTTTTGCAACATGGACTACAGTAGCTGACTCCTAAAGCAGGTAATTTTGGGCTGAAAGTCAAGCTGTTCAACTCTCCTTTTATTGAATTTCCATTGGAAGAATTTTAGTTTCTTGCAATCTACGTTTAAAAAATGAACATTAAGAGTGTACATTCCATAGCTGGTTGTATTTAATGTCCATTAGAGCTGCTAGTTGAATTTAACATAAGTATAAAAACCCTCGACATGATTATTTGCAATGTATGAAGTACTTCCAAATTACTTTAAAACTTGTGAGCTTCCGAATTTAGATTCAAAAAGGATGTTTATGATTGATCTTTCTCATAGTTGGTCAGCCATGATTATAATAAGTTATAGATCTTACCAACAGATGTTGTGAAGCCATTCTTATGCAATTTTTTAAAATCTTCTACAGTCCTTTTTTTGGTTCAATGCATAAGTAAAGGATTTCGTTATACAGGAGGCTTTGATCAACTCATATCAATGTGCAAGGATTTAATCTTTGTCCATATAGTTAATCAAATCCCTGTAATGTGACATATAATTTGTGCTCTTAAGAATTCACAATTTAAAAATAGGTGCCAAACTCAAATTGGATACAAAGCCCTGTAATGTGGCATAGAATTTGTGCTCTTAAGAATTCACAATTTAAAAACAAGCGCCAAACTCAAATTGGATACAGAGGCCCATAGGTCCATGACTTTGTAACATTCTTGCTTTCTCTTTTTTATATTTTCTTGGCTGGAAAAAAATATTTATATTAAAATTCATAACTTCTACAAGTGATCTTTACAAAACGAAATTGGGAATTTATTATATCTATATCCTATACTTAATATCATTCCAATTTCAAAAATAAATCCATCAAAGGGAGTAATATTGATCTTTCCTTTATGGGAAAACAAGAAGTTACCATCGTCATGGTGTACATGTTGTCGTGTCTAAGGAGAATGTTATAATTGAGTGGATCATTGACAACTTATATGTCAATTAAGATGGTTTTGCTTATTAGTTCAACATTGAAGTTTTGAAAGATTCACTCTGGGTGAGAAGGACATCCATCGCACGCAGGCATGAACAGTGATGGTGGATCAGATCAACTTGGGGGATCACAACTTTATCCATAACAGAGTGGACATGATGTAGGTTGGAGCAGGTTCGTCAATAATATAATGATGCATGATAACTATGATAGGTATTTGAAACAAAACTAAAGCATTGAGCCTCGGCTCAGATTTGTTTAAGTAAAAGGTCGTTAAGTAGGAATTTGATGGATTGTTAGCACCCAAAGTCGATAGTAAGGTCTTCTATTGGCAAAGGCCTTCCAATGTGAAGGATAGGTTTGAAGAACATTGTATGTTGATATGCCAAAATGTGATTGGACATCAATAAGTGTTATTTTATTCACATTCATAGGATGGAGGTTGTTTTCCAAAATTCATAGATTCGTGGAGATTTTTTGACATCCTCAATTTTGGTTAACTGATCTTGATTAAGTACTTAATTGGCACACCATTCAACTGAACATCAACTCAACTACCTACAGGTAGTTGTGGTGGAGCCTTTGTAGGAATTTGGTGAATGGAGATAACTATAAATTTAAATTAATGCAACCATTATGGCTCAATCATTCCATTGAGATAATTGAAGGCTGACGTCGTTTTTGAGGGGGAACCAGAACACAGATGCAATGGAAAGTGCATCTTGAATTTTCCATGGAGACAAAGTATGTATGTACAGTCCTTTTAATGAAAATGAGTTCATGTTAATTTTGTGTTAAAATGTCTTTGTGTTACATAGCATTGAAGAATTTCAATGAGTGTTGGAAATAAGCAGTTAGAATAATCTAAGTCTCTCTATGAAATATGAGATATATGATGGGTTTATGTTAAATCTGATATATGCATGTCATTAATCATGTGTTAAGGAATTAGAGGCACACTCGGAGTTAGAAAGGATTAAGAGAAACTTTGTACAAGCATGATAATCTCTGTTAGGAGAGAAAGTTAGGGTGAGACTAGTATAACCTCGTCAGATAAACTGGGTAGAATCTACGAAGTTCAAATCTTTGTTGATTCCAGTTGCAGAAGTCTATGGAAGACTTAGTGTAAAAGACCATAGGAAGATCAAGAAAATGGTCAAAGTGAGGGTTTTATGGTTCAACATGTGACTAGAAAGTAAAATTTAGTATTGTGAAGGAAGCTATGAATCTCCCGTGGGTTAATAAAATTAGCTCTATAATACTCTTTCAGAATTGAATGAAGTTTATAATTTGTTACGTAGAAGAAAAAAGGAGCAATACTCTCTCATCTATAGGTTTTGATTTCATGTTCTATTTGATAGTGATTAGCATGGATTATTTGCAATTTTCAAGGTAAATATTAAGTGATACCTCTAGCGATTTGATTGATTTCATGCCTCGTTCTGTATACGAGGAAAAAAATAACGATCCTCCAGTAAACATGTGTGAATTGGAGCTTTGTTTTCTAGCGATCAAGTTGAGACCTTAATGCTCATAACATGCGAACACTGGAAGTCAAATATTGTGGAATGTAGAGGAATCAAATCAAACTATTGCAGAGAGAGAGATAATTAAAAAGCATAGAGGTGTGCCCAACTCTTAAATTACTGCTATAGTAGAATTGATCCCTTGCCAAGATAGAATCGATCCACTGGGGAACATTGGCAATTAATTGACCCATTGCCAGGAAGTAAATTGCTAGTGAGAGAATCGATTGGTTGCTGAGAGGTGTGCCCAACCTATTGAAGATTGTGTTCAGGTTTATCTACCTAAGAGGGAAATTCACAAGAAATATATCTGCATCCAGCTCTCCATTCACAACTATATAGTGCAATTTGACAAGGTAAATTTGTCATTTTAAGTATTGGAAATTGTAGTGGTTGGTTGCAAAAGTGTGACAATGGATGTGTGGTTTTTAGTTGAGGAAAATCAATAGCTCTAGCCTCTACTCCATGTTTCCTGTATTGAGAGCAGTTTCAATTTATATAAATATGCGTTGATAAACCCCACAGAGCAGAGCCAATTTCCAGCACTGTCTCAGAGACATCTTGTACTCTTATCGATGTTTTTGAAGTAAGCCTTACAAGTACACAACGTTCCAATAAAGGTATTGGTGATGGTTACAATTGTTTCAAAGGAACTAAAAGAGGATTTTCTAGAAATCCTATAGAAAAGTATTTGTTTCTGGTTAAAGAAGTTTGTATGCCAAGTGGAGAGGTTTTGATGCCATCAAGTGTTACCGGAGTGCAATAAGGTGACCTTGGTTTATCACATTGAATGGAAATCCCTCTCATGAAACAACTAATAAATGTGTTTAGTCAGTTGAAATTTCAAGAGACATATGTTTTGCCACCAGAAATGGTGTTATCTCAATATTAATAAGGATGAAAAAGGCACAAAAGCTAGCCATATTATTTTTCAGGATAATGCAACACTTGATCAAACAAGTATTGATTTAGGAAACTAAAATAATGTATGTGGAGGGTAACGAGTGGAAACAAATATGGTAACCTTTTAGTACTCTGGGATCAAGTAGCTAATGCAGAGTAAAGGGATAGAACAAAATTCTAAAAAGAGAATATAGTTCTATCTCCACTTTAGAGGATTGAGGTGTATGAGCGGAAATATATACTTCTTGCCTGCACCAATATTCCATTTGTTGTTGTCCTTGATCCACATTTAGTTCATTTTATACTCCCAAATTCTAATACTAAAATGTTATTACTGACAGGTACATATCTAAGAAAAACGTTCAATGTAGGGGAATGTTAAACCCAAAATGTAAAAAAAAATAGTATGACTGGTAAGATTCTAGTGAAATTCCAACACTGTTCACAGCGAATCTAGAATTTGTCCCAAACTGATTTTTTCCTTGAAAGTTCCACTATGTTGTGTATATTTAGAAATTTGAGAGTCATATTTAATTAATTGGAACAAAATCCTCAACAAGAAATATGGTGCTTTGATTTTTCCTAAGCTTGCAAGTGAAAGGGTATCACAAAAACAACAATCACAAGGGAAATGACAAATCACAATGAGCATTAGTGTTATGTGACTCACTCAATTATGCTTGTTTTGTAGTATGATTAATTAATTGCCCAATAGACAAAGACATTATGTATGTTATAAATTTAATATGTAGTTGTTTCTTTTGCAGTTAAGCAAATAGATTTGTTATGCAAACTTGGGGTTCAACAATCATCCTGCAATAAAACAAAAGGTGAAATAAATGATATGAATCTAAGGAATTGCAATTTTCCCTTTTAATATTTTTCTACCAAATACTTTATTTATTTTATAATATTTGTAATAGCTTATTGATTATTTGTGGATTGCATGGAGCTTTATGTCATAGACTGTTGTGTACTTTGGGTATTTTGTATTATTATTTGTAGTTACTAGAAGCATTGGAAAATCTGATAGAGAACTGAGGAGCATTATGCATGCCATCATGTTAGGAATGATCAATATTGTTGCTTCAGGTTTGTCCTCCTAGCATTTAAATAATTGATCCCACATAGAGGATTTATTTGTAGAAATTGATGTGATGCATAGGATGGATATATGCTGGGGATGGACATCGCTAGAATTTGTTTAGTACAAAGATAAAGATTTTATTTGTGATTTCCACTTTTTCATTTTCTCTTAGATAATATGAACTACTCTTATTATGTAACAATCAGAATGTTCCATTAAATGCTTGATGACTTGGGCTATGAAGTGGGTTACTTAGTTGAACATTATCTGGATAGGGCATCCATAATTAAAAAAATACCTCTTCAAAAAGGAATCTAGTGATTACCTCAATTTTTTAAATTCTTGTGGCCCTTTCCTCTGTCCATTTGGTAAATAGGTCAATTTCCATGATGATATATTTACTTTTTGTCCCCTTAGATGGTGCAAATGTTCCCATGAAGTAGATTCTCCAGTGTCCGAATGGTTCCATCAACAATACTGGTTTGAGTTCATGGAAGTCATAGGTATTTCATTTATTCACTACCTTTTGTAATTGTTCACAACTTCTAACTTTCTTGTCACAATACTTAAACAATTTAGGCCATGATATCCATACACATAGTATCTTTTTGAGTTTTTATGTTTGTAGAGAAGTATCTACCTTCTATTCCATAGCATGCTTATTTTATTAGTTGTTTTGTTTCAATAGAATTGACACATCAACCCATTATTCTATCCATCCTAATGCGATATAGTTTTCCCAATAGGAGATTTAATTTAAGAGATTTCTTAACCAATAGCCATCTCAAAGCCACATTTATCCCTTTGGGATTCTGCCATTGCTATAGGAAATGTAGGATGTCTTCCAAGTAGCTTGGTGCTTCGGTGATTAGGATAATATTCATGTTGGAAAAATAGCCTTCTCCTAGTGTACCTTATTCCCTAGTATATATGCATGATAAATGGTCTAGTTTGACATGTTCCTTCTTAGGTTTGATGAATATTCCAAATTCATACCCTTGGAACAACATGAGTTATTGACTTATTCATCCTATAAAGAAGATTTTTTTTACTATGTACTTCAATGTTTGATGGTCGATGTAGAAGTTGAATTTGTTTGCTAGAAGATAATGTTAAATTTTTTGTAGAACGTAGATCATGCCCAATTCCTTCCTCTCAATAATGTTATAATTTTTCTTAGCCATAGACAATTTCCTAGTCTAGCATCAAATATGGGATAATCCATGCCTTTCTCCCTTGGTTGTGTCAATATCGCCTCGATGGCTACACCAGATGCATAAACATGTACATGGTAAATTTTATCCCAAAATAGGGCATAAAAAGATCATGGCATTCATAATGTTGTTCTTTAGTCCTTCTATGCTATTCTGGAAATTTATGGTCGATTTGAAAGAATTTTCCTTCTTTAGTAATTTTTCCTTTGCGTAAGCTATCTTGGCATATTCCTTGAAAATTTTTCAATAATATCTCATATGGACAAGAAAGGATTTTACCTTAGATGGGTTAGTTGGTGGTGTGATTTCCTTAATAAATTTCTCTTCTCCATGGTCAACCAATATTTCATCCTTGGAGACTATATACCTGAGTAGTCTCCCAAAGGGTTGTAGGAATTGGAACTTCTCAAGATTTAAGAATACTCTTGTCTTGCAAAATCAAGTAAGCATATTTCATAGGTCTAATACATGGTTTTTCAAGTAGCCAACAAGTTCCCAATGATCTAAGTATAATTCAATTGACAAAATTAGTGGTTGATATTCCCCCCTCACTAATAATTGGTTTCAAATTGAGTATACATATGGAAAAGAGTATATCTCCCTAATCGTGACAAATTATAATATTTTTTTTCTTCTTCTGAAAATAGGGATGAGAAGTGGTCCTCTATCATTAACCGATTCAGTTTCTAGAAGTCAATGCATATCCTTAGATTCCTATTTTTCTTCTTTGCAACTATATTTTGGGATACCCACACTTTCATACACTTTGTAAATGACCCCTACCTTGTGTTGATGTAATTGTAACTTCGGAATGTATTTCAAATATATGTATATTGTATTCCTATAGAGATTTTATTATTCCTCTATACGAAAGTGTCGTCATTTATATTGTAAGTGTCGTAACTTATACTCGATGGGTTATTAGACCACCTTGATGGGGTCGGCCCTGTATAAGTCATGTGGGTTAAAGGGTTATTATACCACCCTATTGGGGGTTGGCCCTGTCAGCATTATACTATGTGGTTAAGTTGAGGCCGACCTAGTAAAGGTTATTAGGCAAGTCAAGTCATGTATAAATAGAGTGCGGGAGGCACTCTATTTGATTATTCACTTTCTCACTCTTACACTCATTGGAGAGTGGCACACTAGTGGAGGAGGAAAAGCTACTGCTAGGAGTATATCTCTTATGCTTGGGTTGTATCATTGCTCTATCTATCTTTGAGGAAGTTGTGGGGTTTTTCACCTTCTTGGTTTTCCCCGGTGAAACTATGTGTCTCTTGTGTGCTTGCATTATTGTGTCCATGATTGATATGCTGTAGATATGATGTACATCTTATTCTCTTAGTTAAGATCCTATATCAGATTGAAATTTATGAAAAAATAACATGGTGTCAGAGCTAGCTTGAAAGAAGACATGGTATGGCATTTATGACACTTATTGCACTTGCGAAGCTAGGGCTTGATATAGCAAAAACCAGTCATTGTAGCACTTTCACTATAAATTCATTTAGGTGAGGTTTCATGATCTTAAAATCTTATAGTTCGAAGCTAAGATCCCCATGTACCTTGTGTCAAAAGGAGAGACTCTAATTCGTTGTACTTTCATATTTATGATCTGTACAATATAGGGTTTCTGCCTCTTCCATATCTTAGTAATAAATAGGTGACCTAGGAAAAAATGTCACAACTTGGGCTAGGAAGCTCCAAATGAAATTTAGTAAAAAGTGGAAGGTAGGGAATGGATTGTAATTTCACAGGTATAATTTCCAGAGGCCTAAATTGAACCAGTGACACGTGGCACTCCGTACAAGTTCTCTCTCCTATTTTATACCATAAACAGGTCACGTTGCGACACTTGGCATAAATCTCTCTCAGAGAATCCATTTGAGGTCAGACATGTGGGGTTGGAAAGATAACAGGTCAAGATACCACAGGAAGAATTTTCAGATCCTGTAGATTTGAAATTTCGGAGTTACACCAGAAACAATCAGGTGCATATTTCTGTCAAAACATAATAGGATTTTGAGCACCTTCATTCATGGCTCTGGGAATTTAGGGTTTGGGAGAATGTTGGAATTTTTGTATCGGAGACCACGGTTGGATGCTCCTCATCAAAATCAAAATTTAGAGACCAATATCGAATTTTTTGGTTGGGCAGAAGGCTGGGCTTGATCAAACCCTAGTTTGGGACTTTAATCGGAAAGGTGAAAAATTAGGGCTTCTGAAAAAATGAGAATTTTTGAAATCTGTGACCATAGCTGGAAGCTCCTTGAAAAAATCAAAGTTTAGAGCTTTGGATCAAACTATTTGGTTGGGTGAAGCTCCGGGAAATGCAAACCCTAATTCAGGGTCCTCCCCAGTGAATTCAAAAGATTGAAAAGCAAATTTGAGGGGTGAAACTTTGCAGTTTTCAAATTATGAGTATACCAGGTTGATCAAATCATCAAGGCACATCTTTCTATCCTTTCAGAAGCTTGAAATTTAAAGTTTGAATTTTTAAGGTTTCTGTGACAAACCCTAATCCAGCTCTAGATCCAGTTTCTGCAATTCAAGTGGATTGGGTTAATCCTAGAAGAGAATGGATTGGTCACCTGCATAAGTGAAGAAGTTCCTGTTTGAGAGGGAGATGAGGCTAAGGCCTTACATAAGAAGATTACAAGCAATCTCGACAGGTATGACTTACAGGTATGTTTTGAAATTTGTTCATGATTAAGTTTATGGTATGTTTGTCTTCCTTAAGGTTAGTACAATCTTGATTAACTTTAGACTTGTCGTATCACCTTAATAAAATTATGAATGCAGATATTCATTGATTACGGTTTTGACACTTATGATTGTACTAATGCATTGTGGTGTTGTATAAGGTTGATGTTGTCCGCTAACATAAAAGGTACATCAAGAAAGACAAATCATGTTCTAGTTCAAGAACATATGACCATGGTGACATGAAGACAAAGATTCATCCATTGTCATGGATCGCATAGAATATCTACTTATGAGGTATGTATAACTTGGTTCTATAATGATTAACCTATGAGTTATCTAGGTCACTAGCACAAGTCATTTAAGAGAACAAGAAGGCATCATGTGGGTATGTTAGACATAACCATCTAACATATTAATCCAGGTATGTTTTTCCTATATCAAGTTAGAATCCTACCTTGTGTTAGGATCTCTTATATAAGTATGCATGGCATGATTGATAATGATTATTCATTGAAGTTAGTAATTATGGGTTTAGGCATATTATGCCTCTTACTTTGATTGATGATATGACTAAAACAAAAAAATCCTATGGTCAAATAGGAGTATGCATGAGTAAAAGAAGTCTTCCCTGAAAACTTGAATACTAATGCTTATTATCTGTGTTTGAAATGATCATGACTATACTTGTTTAAGATTATTGTGTTTTGATAGTATTAAGATTATACTAATAAATGTATGTATGTATGAGATCTCGAGGATAACACAATGATGATACTAGTAAGTATGCATAGTGATCGAGGATGGATATAAGTTCAAAGACAGGTAATCCAATAAGCAAAGATAAAGAAGGAGCACACTCCAGTAGTTCCTGCAAGGAAGCAAATATTGAGAGGGAGTCCACCCTACAACCAAACAAAGATGAGTATTTGAATTCACATTTCTTGCACACTTGTTTGTTTAAATAATATTTCTCAATGATGTATATGCTTATGTTCCTAGACTTAGGGTGTGTATTATGCATATTAGAATAATTGCATTAATGAACAATATACTACTAATATGCATGTGATGTGTAAGTGGACTATGGCACTGTACAACATTTCATTGCTACTTATCTAGAATGAAACCTCTTTGCTGACATATTGGGAGTTGTGCACACTCTTAACAATGTTCTGGTAGAGATTGGAAGGCATCTAGAAAGTTACGGGATATGGATAAATGTTGTATTGAAGCATTGTCTAAGATAATTGCATGACTGTATGACATATGCCTTTATGTATAAGACTTTGTTATGTAAACTATGAGAAGTTTCTAATCATGCAATTGAATTTGACTTGTAGGAAAGATCATGTACAATCACCTACAAAAGAAGGACTACAACATTTGTTCCAGCAAATGAAATTAAAAAAAAAAAACTATCTATTGAAGATATTGAAGAATCTGAAGTTCCTAGGATTTGGGATGCAGTAATGGAAGAATGCCGTGTTCAAGGAATACCAATTGATCATGAAGAATGATGTTTGGGATGTGGTCCCAAGGCCTAAATGGAAGTCTGCTGTGACTTCCAAGTGGATCTATAAGATCAAGCATGCTGCAGATGGTAGCATAGAGAAATACAAAGCAAGGTTTGTAGCTTGTGGCTTCTCCCAGAAAGAGGGAATAGACTATGAAGAGACTTTTTCTCCTGTAGCCAGATACACTTCCATCAGATCAATACTTGCTATGGCTGCAGTAATGAAGTGGAAGATACACCAGATGGATGTCAAGACAACTTTCTTGAATGATGTAGTTGAAGAGGAAATGTATGTGGAGCAGCCACTTGGTTTTGAGACACATGACAGAGAGTCATATGTGTGTAGACTGAAGAAAGCCTTGTATGGCTTGAAGCAAGCTCCTAGGAATTGGTATGGTAGGATAGACAACTTTCTATCTAGTTTGGGCTTTACCAAGAGTAAAGCAGATTCCAACCTTTACTACAAGGTTGAGGAAGGCAATCTTGTGATTCTACTGTTGTATGTGGATGACCTGTTTGTTACGGGTGAGGATAGATTGATTGCAGATACGAAGAGGAAGCTTGCTGCTGAGTTCAAGATTAAGGACTTGGGGATGATGCACTACTTTCTAGGCATGGAGGTGTGGCAGAGTGCAGATGGAATATTCCTTGGACAAGGGAAGTATGCAGTAGAGATCATGAAGAGGTTCGGGATGATGGACTGCAAGGCCATGGCCACACCTATGGCTTCGAACCTGAAGCTTCTGTGTGATGCTTCATTTGATCTGGTTGATGTCATTGTGTATCGTCAGATGATTGGGTCATTGATGTACCTGATGAACACTAGACCAGATATTTGCTTTGCGGTGAACACATTGAGACAGTTCTTGATGGATCTCAGAGGTGTTCACCTGGTTGCTGTAAAGCATATTCTGAGGTACCTTAAGGGTACAATTGATTATGGGCTCAAGTATGATGCGAATCAAAGGTTTAACCTGGAGGGTTATGTTGATTCAGATTGGGTAGGTAGTGCTGCAGATAGGAAGAGCACTTCTGGGTGCTGCTTCAGTATGGGATCAGGTATGATCTCTTGGTTTAGCAGGAAGCAGTCCTGCGTAGCACTGAGTACAGCAGAAGCAGAGTATGTTGCAGCTTGTTCGGCTAGTTGTGAGGCAATATGGCTTAGGAAGCTAATGTATAAGTTATTTGATCTCCCATTGGATGCTTGTTATGATCAGTTGGATCATGTATATGTATATGCATCATGCTGGATGCTTTTTATGATTAGTTGGATCATGTATTTGTATACGCATCATGTTGGATGCTTTGTATGATTAGTTGGATCATGTATATGTATATGCATCATGCTGGATGCTTGTTATGATCAGTTGGATCATGTATTTGTATATGCATCATGTTGGATGCTTGATATGATCAGTTGGATCATGGATTTGTATATGTATTAGGTGGATACATTGTATGATCAGGTGGATCATGTATTTATATATGTATCAGGTGGATACATTGTATGATCAGAATGATCATGGATGATGAGCTTCAAGATGTTGCTTTAGATGATATACATCAGGATGATGATATGATGATGATCAGGATGATCATATGTGATGAGTATCAGGATGATGCTCTGGATGACATGCATTAGGACGATGCAGTGATGGTGATCAGGATGATCATGTGTATTAGGATGATACTCTGGATGATATGCATCAGGACGATGCTATGATGATGATTAGGATGATCATGTACATCAGGACGATGTATGGTGAGTATCAGGTTGATACTCTGTGGCCATGGACAGGTTGTGAAGATGAGCATATAAGTAGACCTGAGAGATCCGATAGGTTGGGCTGTGTGCCCGTAATCAGTCCTGGGATTCTCTTTCGAGGCATTGCTATGGGAGGACATATAAGTAGACTTGGTAGATTTGATAGGTTGGGCTGTGTGCCCATAATAAGTCCTGGGATGCTCTTTCGAGGCATTGTCCTATGGCATATAAGTAGACCTGGGAGATTTGATAGGTTGGGTTGCGTTCCCATAATAAGTCCTGGGATTCTCTTTCGAGCCATTGCGATGGCCACATGTAATACGTCCTGGAGATCCGGACAGGTTGTGCTAGTCACGTAAAATGCCTCAGATGCTCTTTAGAGTTCTTGCTAGTCAAGACACTCTTTTAAGTTTTTGTGGTGGGGGTCACATGTAATACGTCCTGGAGATTTGGACAGGTTGTCATAGTCACATAAAAGGCCTTGGATGCTCTTTAGAGTTCTTGCTAGTCAAGACACTCTTTTAAGGTTTTGTGATAGTCACATGTAAGTGGACCTGGGAGATCTTGTCGGTCGTGCTTTGGCACATAAATGGTCCTGGGATACTCTTTCAAGGCATTGTGACACACATAATAAGTCCTGAGGATTCCAGAGTATGGCCAGTGATGATGAATACCTACAGGTGGTGGGCCTACATCCAGCATGAAAAAGGGCTGGCTCTGTAGAACTTCCTATGATGAGTAGATTGGAGATTGATTGAAATAGTAGCAGCAGTGGCGATGATCTAGTGATGATGATCCAGAGAAGAAGACTTGTGCTAGTAGATCTATGTCGAGAAATACCTTCCTAGTTAAGAGGGAGTGTTGATGTAATTGTAACTTCAGAATGTATTTCACATATATGTATATTGTATTCCTATAGAGATGTTATTATTCCTCCATACGGAAGTGTCGTCATTTATATTGTAAGTGTCGTAGCTTATACTTGATGGGTTATTAGACCACCTTCATGGGGTCGGCCCTGTATAAGTCATGTGGGTTAAAGGGTTATTAGACCACCCTATTAGGGGTCGGCCCTGCCAGCATTATACTATGTGGTTAAGTTGAGGCCGACCTAGTAAAGGTTATTAGGCAAGTCAAGTCATGTATAAATAGAGTGCGGGAGGCACTCTATTTGATCATTCACTTTCTCACTCTTACACTCATTGGAGAGTGGCGCACTAGTGGAGGAGGAGAAGCTACTGCTAGGAGTATATCTCTTATTCTTGGGTTGTATCATTGCTCTATCTATCTCTGAGGAAGTTGCGGGGTTTTTCACCTTCTTGGTTTTCCCCGGTGAAACTCTCTATCTCTTGTGTGCTTGCATTATTGTGTCCATGATTGATATGTTGTAGATATGCTGTACATGTTATTCTCTCAGTTAAGATCCTATATTAGATTGAAATTTATGAAAAACTAACACCTTGATCATATTGTTCAATTCTTCCTATAACTTCAACTTGTACCAGTGATTCATTTTATGTGATTGTTGTTTGATATATTTTGCACCCAATTGAATTTTGATTATCTCACCACACCCTTTTGGATCCCTTTCAAATCACGGAATACATAACAGAGAAAACTCACAAACTCCTAAAATAATGTGATAGATTTTGCTACTATCCCATCATCCCAACATTGTCTAACTTCTAGGTAGCAAGGTTCTTCTCCTTCCTTGGCTGTGTTTATATTTCTAGATCCCTCTCCAATATGTATTGACCTTCATATTTTTATTGGTGTTGTGTTTATTTCAAACATGCCTTATTGCTCCTTCATGTATTGTTTTGAGACCTATTTTTTCTTCCTCTATTGCTATGCTAAACATCATCCTTTTGTTGTTATATGATGTATGGTTTACTATAAACTGATGCATCTTCTACAATAGCTCCTATAAGGGTTTATCATTGTCTTTTGATCCCTTATCGAGGTATTCTTAGAATTTTTTACATAAGTTTTTCTATCCCTTGTTTTAGTTTATTCATACTTGGTGGAAGTACCATTTGTAAGAAAATCAATCAATAAGTCTTGGTAGGATATGGATATATTTGTTGGGCCCCCCTTAATCTTTCAGTTGTATTAATTTAATGTGAATAATCTTGCACATGTGTGGAAGGTAAGAAACTCCATAATATCCATAGTTCTTTTCTTCCTTTAACTTCTAGAAATGACATATGAATAACACTTTAAACTTCTCCCATGTTGGCTTTGTATCTCTTGCAAAGTGTGTGAACCACCATTGAAAGGGTACTGATACCTAAAGTGGTGGGAATTGTTGTATTATTTCCTCCTATGGTAGGATGATTTTTTTCTTATTGAGCTTATTTATATGTGTTTTCAAGTAGACTCCATCTTCAAAAGGTTTGATTGCTTTGAACAAAAAAATATTTTTTATATACCTTGGATATATCATGGTTTTCCTACACCTATTCTTGAATAACATCTTAAGATTATTCATTGAACGAGACTTTCATATGGAGTATTCCTTTCTCAATGGGTTCTAGGTTTTACGACTTAGAAATTCTTATGCGTGTTTTCTCAATATATTGGTGATTCTCATGATTCTTCTCAATTAGTAGCATCAATATTTGATTCCATTCCTTCTTTCATTCTATCAAGTGGGAGGATGATTTGTATCTAACCCTTCTAGAAGATAAGTGCTTCCTTGTTGGACCATATCATGCCCCACATAGAATATATCCATGGTATTCCAAATAATACATTGTATGCTTCCTTGGGTAGCTTAAGTACTTCGAATGCCACCCATGTCTTAATGCCACAAGCATTAGTTTTGACTACTATAAAAATACCTAACAGGTTATAGGTAATGTGATTTGTAACCTAATTTATGATGTTACTATGTTTTACGAAGGTTTCCCCTTATCTATCTAGAATCTTGAAGAGATAATATTGAATTCATCCCTAAGGTCTAATAATGTGTCATCTATATGTTTATCCATTACAACAGTGGTTATCTAAATTTTTTTTGAAAATAGAAGTAATTTTACTTACCTTGGTTTGCACTATTCCATCATGTTAGTTTGTCTCCATTTGTAGAAAACAATCGAAAAATTATTTTATTCATTTTAATGTCTTCTTATCAGTGTCCAACTGTTTCAATTTCCCCACCAAGTCTTGCATTTGATTTCCAGTCTATTCCTTTTATGGTTATGTTTTCCAAGGATTAGTGATAGAATAAAGTCTGTGTAACAAGTCCCAACATCTTTGGTGTTATCCACTTCCAAAATACAACCTACATATGGCATTCATCAAACATGAGATGACATGATGTCTTTCATGAGAGCATACTTCGATGAGCCTACAGGGTTAGAGGGTTGGTCTACTAGAGATTGTAAGCTATGAGAAAATCATTAATAATATTGTAGTGCATGTCTATTTCTGAGGTTAGTTATTTCCAATCTCTAATTCTTATTTTCAATTTTTGTTTCAAAATCCACATTCCTAGCTAATTGGGTGTCTAATTGGCTACTTAAAATCTGATCCAAATGAGAAATCGCCTCCTACAAAGCAATCATATATCTCACAAGTGACATAAAAACTTTAAGCAAGTCCATAATTTCATAATGGGTACACTTATTACTTACCATAGTGACTGTGATTAGTCATGTTGTTGTTCTATCCAACCCAACGAAAAAAACATGAGCCCTGTCCCAAACATAAAATACTGAATTCACACTTCATCTGCAATTACCCAACAAACATGCACTAAAGTCCCCAATCTAGATCCAACCAGAACCATTCCACATAGCATCCTACTTAATGTCTGATTCAAATGAGAAATTGCCTCCTTCAAAGCATCCATCTATCTCACAAGTGACCTAAGAACTTTACGCAGGTCCATAATTTCACAATGGGCACACTTATCAATGATTGATCACCCATGGTGTCATTGTATCCAATCCAATGGATAGAACATGACCTCTATCCCAAGCAGAAAATATCCACTTCACACGCCATATTCAATTACCCAACTGAAATCCACTATGTCCCCAATCTAGACCTAAACAAAACCATTCCACAAAGCAAATTGACCACCCAAATTCAGACCACAAACTACCATAACCTTCAATACCAACCTCTTCACATTCCAAATGCAGTTGAGACCATTCCAACAAGCAATGCAGTAAGCCAAAACCAAATGATGTGTTGACCCAACTGTCCATACAACCAAAACCCACCAATTTGCAAGCTTGACACACCCCACACGTGTTGTATTTCCCTATTAGAGATGAGTTAAAGCTCCCATTATGACGATGAATGTCAAAGTGTGTGGTGAGTTTGGGGGAAGAAGGAGGATTAAATACTTGACCATCCTTAAAATATCGAAGCACCATTTTTTCTTGTCTATTCCTTGCAGGATGATGATACCAATGTTGTATTTCATGGTCTATAATAGCTAAGGGAGATATCCACTTGTAATGCAAAATAGCATCATTTTCCTCCTTTCTAGGGGTTGGGGTAGATGGGCATGCCATAATATGTTTTTCTTTTGTATATTTATCAATGGAGATGTTGAATGATATAACAATAGTTTGACTCATACATACTTATTATTTGTAAATAATTCTGAAGAACTTGGTAGGTGTCTGCCATCCATTTTTATTTCATTTTTTTTAGTTTGGACTTATATAAGAGAATTGCCATGCATAACAATAGATCGCTTATATCTGAGCCCTTTTTTTTGGAGAAAGGATTACGATGGTATGGAACCTGTAGATGTTTTTTAGAGAGAAATTGATCTAATGGAAACTCATACACATGGAAATAAGTGTTAGTGGCATATATTTAACACTTAGTCATGAGTTGAAACTTTTCAACTCATCTGACACTTCAAATGTTATTGACTTCTGGCAACTCAAATACTTAGCAGTACTCAAGATCACTAGCAAATTTTTAATATTGATATGAAGGCGAAGATAAACTCATATCAAATGCCTAAATAGGTGAAACTAGTTCCTTTATGTTTGAATTAATTTTTGGATGAATTAGAGCCTATCGAGTCATTGACTACGAATTGGAAAAATTGGGCAATTCATGTCATCTCATGTTTGATGAACTCCATATGTAAGTTGTCTTTTGGAAGTGGATAATACCAAAGATGTTGGGACTTGTTACACGGACTTTAGTCTATCACTGATCCTTGGAAGGTAACAAATTGGCCTTGTCTCATAATTGTGTTGCTTCACATCTTGACCTTATGCATATATTATTTCCCTTTCTATGAAGCAATGGTATTATCCATTTTGATACTTATATCCTTTTTTGTGAAGAGGGTATCTGAAAGGTAAGTATGATACACGTTTGAATATGGAATAAATTCTTATTTCATGTGCGTGTTCATGTAGTTGTTGTTCATTATGCAAGAAAGGGTCTACATTTTTTTTAGTATTTACACTTTGCATTACAGGGGATTTTGAGCTTGCAAGAATTTTTGATCGAACTAGCAATTTAATTGGTAACCAAATAATAAACTATCGATGCAATCCATCTGAGAAGTGGCTTGTTTTGATTGGAATTGCTCCAGGGGCACATAATGTATGGACTGTCTTATTATTTTCTATGTTGTTGATCTAGATACCATAATGTATTTCCATTTAGAGTTCATGTACATATATAAGTGCTTCCTTGTTGGACCATATCATGCCCCATCCATGGTCTTCCAAATAATACATTGTATGCTTCCTTGGGTAGCTTAATTACTTCGAATGCCACCCATGTCTTAATGCCACAAGCATTAGTTTTGACTACTCTAAAAATACCTAACAGGTTATAGGTAATGTGATTTGTAACCTGAATTACGATGTTACTATGTTTTATGGAGGTTTCCCCTTATCTATCCATAATCTTGAAGATATAATATTGAATTCATCCCTAAGGTCTAATAATGTGTCATCTATATGTTTATCCATTACAACAGTTGTTATCTACATCTTTTTTTGAAAAATAGAAGTAATTTTACTAACCTTGGTTTGCACTATTCCATCATGTTAGTTTGTCTCCATTTGTAGCAAACAATCGAAAAATTATTTTATTCATTTTAATGTCTTCTTATTAGTGTCCAACTGTTTCAATTGCCCCACCAATCCTTGCATTTGATTTCCAGTCTATTCCTTTTATGGTTATGTTTTCTCATTCCTTTTATGATTCCTTTTAGCTTGTAATGCCCCTTGATACACTTCCTTCTACGAGTTGATTTCTAGATCATTGTCAAGCTATGATGAGGCTTATAAGTATCTTCCCAATCTCTCCCAGACTAGTATGTGGGATTCATTTTCTATACTATTGACTTGTATCATCTTGCAACTCTTTTCTTGGTATTATTTGAGTAATGCAGAACACTACTTGGTCTCATGATATCTATGTCCATAGAGCATACAGACTCTTATCTTGGGGGTGCTGAAAAATAGTTATTCACGATGTGTCCTCAATCTTCCTTGGCATAGCATTTGTAAACTACCAACCCTCAAAGTAGTGTTTGTACTACCCATATATTTTTTGGTTGGGCTTGTATTCGATATGTATTGGGGTATTCTCTTGATTCCTCGCTTCACCCTTGTGACGTGCCCTAATTTTGACTTCTTGACATATTTGGTTTATATAGGCCTCACTAATTCCTTGGGTTTTTCAAGCTTCATATTTACAAAGGGTTCTTTCTTTGCTCTCTGCCATGGTTCCACTTTTACCTTTGTTTCATGTCATTTTTCTTCCTTTATTCATTTCAATTCACACTCTAGGGTTTCCAAATGTTCACCATGTTCCTCTTTCTTGTTCTTCTATTGTCAATCATTATTGAGAAACTATGTTTCCATTTGTACTACCACTTCTACCACTTACTTATGTTTCTTGGGGTTTGTAGTCTTGACATGTGCTCATACGATATCTAACATACCTGAAATAAAATGATATATCTTCATAGCCTTTTGTATATCATACTTGAGTTTCTCCATGAGAACCTTGAGTTTGCATCATAGGGTGATATCATTTCTCCTTTGCACTACTTAATTTCAATGAGTTGGAGATATGTAGATGGTTTGCGATTTGGGTATGCATGAACCCTTCCTAATTGCACGAGAGTAGTGAGATGCTTTCTCTACAACCCAGCATGGAGGATATGTTGCCACATAATGTAACATTATGTTTGCACAAAGAGTAGCGAAAAAAAAATTCATATAATTAAAAAATGCATATAACAGGACAGATTGAAATGCTCTGGAAGAAGTAGTGCAACAGGTTGAAGGAATAGTTCCACTAACAGAGTAGTAGATTGAAGAACTGGAACCCATGGAAGAAGGAAATTCCAACCTCTGTATTTGGGAAAACAATCAATTCATAAGCTTCCCACTTGCACATTATAACCCTAATAAAATACAAGAATAATGTGTATAAATGTCAACAAGGAACCCATCTTTATCATAAAATAACACCGAATATCTAAAAAAGTCAACACCTCCCTTAACCAATGAGCTTCCACATGTGTCATACTAAAACAGACTCAAACTACATCAAGCTTGTTTATCATTCAAACAACAGAGGTGAATGGGTGCAATAAAAGAAATTCAATGCCTATCGCATACCCCCAACATTTGTGTTTTTATTCTATGTTCCAAGTGTGAAGTATAACAACACTCCCACAAATGGTGTACCAGCATACGGGGATATACACAAATAGCGCATAATTGTATCACAGACATCAAGTCTTCTGTTTTTTACCTTTTTTATTCGAATTGCAATGAGTTGGCTAATTGATGTATGTTTCTTGCTAAATGCATTTGTCATGCTATCTGAATCTTCACCATTAGAATCCACCAAAATAATGTTTGTTTCTTGTTGTTTGTCTATTGCTAAATGCATCTACCCTACTGTCTTTAATTCCTAATCCACAACTCTGTTTCTGCCATTCTGAGATGTTTATTGTAAATAGATTTTCCTTGTAATTGTAGTTCAATGTTTCTATAGAAAATCCCAACAATCTATTCATCTGAGAGGGGGCCTAATCAAGAGACCATATGTTGTGGATCCATAGATTTTTTAATGTTTTACTCAAATATATGGTTTAATTCCTATAGCTGATCAGTTTACAATTATGTATTGTGAGTTATTTCCTTTTTACATTTAAAGTTTGGATTCATTAGTTGATAATCGAGTGCATAATGTAAAATTTAGGTGTGGTGAGAAGTGATCATAACCACAGTTGACCAAGGCATGTTAATACTACGACAAGATAGATTCAAGTAACAAGAAATCATTTCTAGTTGCAATACCTCATAGAGTCAAAGACAATTGAAATATCACAAATTCATATAAAAATCTAGAACTTTTTCTTAGTGAATTAATTGAGTCTAGACTACTAAATGATGAGATTCAAAATACAAGCAATTAAGGCAGTATTGTTTAAACCTTGTACGATGGCATGCTGACGCCTTAAAACATGATAGAACGCTCGTCCTTGGAGCGTACCCTCTTTAAACAGGTGCATGCGTTTAGAAACACGAGTTTCACGTGGCATGCCACATGGAAGCTTACTGAGGTGGTGGAGGAGTATGGCCACATGCATTGACATTGTCTTGGGTGGGGAAACCACCATGGGGGGCACAGTCCTAAAGGAAAATACAAAGAAAATCTTCCTTGAGGGTGGAATTGCCATCGTCCATCCAATCTTGATTGCAAATCCCTAGAGGATTTTCTATTCTCTAATTAGAGAGTATGTCATCCATCTTGTTGGCATGTCTTTGAACATGCTGAGTGATGATAACCATTGTGATGTCAAGATTAGCCGCTAGAAGGTCAATTTTGGTAGCTAGATGCTATCTTGGGGAAACTTTGGAGGTTTTGGATCCTGTGAGTATCTTGGATAGAATCTGAATCATGAGATGTGAATCCCCTTCCATAAGAATTTTATAGAAATGAGGTTGTCAAGCAATGAGGATGCCCTTTAACATAGAAAAACGTTTAGAAGCATTGTTGTTGTGTACTGCAAGTCACTTAACAAAGCCCTAGGTTAGAAAACTGTCAAAATAGATAAATTTAGGTCCATGAATCCACCTAACAAGGGTGTCCTTAGTAGTACTCGGATTCCATGAATCCAATAGAATCGACGGTTTGTCTATTAGAGCCACGGTTTTCGAGTTATGGCGAGTTTCATCTCGCTTTCCAAGGCCATTCAGGGACACAAGGCTATAAAATTAGTCACAGTGGATCTATCGAACAAGAATATCAATCACAAAGATGTAAAACAATTTGGAGTAAAAACTATGCAAGAGAGATGCATCAATGCTCTATAATCCAGAATGGTAGAATTACAATACAATAATGTCACAATGAGTGAGCAATTCGAATTAGCCAAGGAGGTCATTCAAATATACTGCATGGCATAGCTTGGCTCCAACTAGGAGTCCTTATCATCAATCAACGGTGTTCATCAATGTACAAGTCACTGTCAAATAAGTGTCTAACTGAGTGTAATAAGTGTAACTGATGGTAAGTGGCACTAATGTAGGGATGGAGGCTCAGTGGAGGGTGCTTGAGGAGTTAACTGCACTCAGAATAGGTAGTCATGTCTCATCGGAGGTCAATCGGAGTGATAACAACAGTGATGAGTCAGTCTAGCCTCAAATCAAGGAAAGACTGCTGGCTAACTGAAGTAAACTGGACTGGTAGGTGAGAAAAGCGCCCTTCTGCAGTGGAAGGTGAGAAGTGGGCGCATGAATAGCTAGGAGTGATGAATCTAAGTGGAAAGTAGCTCCTGAGTGCTGGGAGACTAGGGATTGGGTGCTGGAAGCATCATACTGGTGACTGAGCAGCATGTGGGTGCATGCAATACATGTAGAATGCATGCAAAGTACATAAGTGAATGATGAGATATCCTAACACCCCCCCTCAAGCTATACTATGATGTAAAAAATAAAATGTAGGGCCCTGGTTACTAAGACTAAAGGTCACCCCAATACAATAATCCAAAAAATGATGAAAATAAGCTAAGTGAGGAAAGAGGGAAAAACCAGTGGGAAGAAAGCCCCCCCTCAAGCTAAACATAAAAATGGATCTAATCTATCTCCACCATGATGGAACTCACCCCCAACAGTGAATGGAGGTAAGAGAACTTCTTCTCAGTGAAGCTCTTGGTAGGGCAATATTGCAGAATGATTGTGCGATCATGCACCAACTCTCGGATGTAGTGCATATGAATTTCAATGTGTTTGGTCCTCTACTGCTGAACTAGATCGGTGGGGATCTTAATAGCACTTTGATTTTCAAAAAATAGGATAGTCGAAGTAGTGCTACCAAAATCAAACTCAGAAAGAATACCTTGCAACCAAACTACCCGAATACAGGCATTGAGTGCCCCTCGATACTCTACCTTTGCTGAAGAAAGTGCAAAGGCTGCCTTCTTTTTGCTTGACCAACAAATAGGCCCATGTCCAATCATGAAAACATATATGGAAGTGGAATTCTGATCTATGCTATTACCTTCCCAATCTGAATCAGTAAAACCAATGAAATCTAGCTCAGAATCTGCAGCATAATGTATGCCAAAATGTTTTGTACCTTGCACATACTGCAAGATCCGCTTGGCTTCCCACCAATGAAGATCATAGGGATGATGCATATACCTTGATACAACACTCATGGCATAATATATACCAGGCCTTGAGTGTGTCAAGTAGAGTAGTGAACCAATCAACTGTCGATACATAGTGCAATCTGCAAGCGGTGTAGTATTTCCCTCTTCAAGACTGATTCCTGAGAGGAATGGAAACGGATCAGCCTTACATTCTGCCATATTATAATTTAATAGAAGGTATTTAGCATAATTTTTCTGAGATAATGTGATCCCATCAAAGTTTTGAGCTATCTCCAAGCCCAAATCGCTCATATCAAAAGCTAGATTTAAAGCTGTTTTCTGCTTGTTAATTGTAAGGAGAGTGCTACCAGTAATGAGAAGATCATCAACATATAAAACAACAATCAAAAAATTATGTTTAACTTGCTATTGGTACACATTAGGATCAGATTTGCATCTTTTGAAATTCTGAGAAAGAAGGAAGGAGTCCATCTTTGCGTACCAAGCTCTTGGGGCCTGTTTCAATCCATACAAAGATTTCTTCAATCTGCAAACTAATGATGGATCTGATATGTATCCTTCTGGTTGTTTCATATATACCTCTTCATCAAGGTATCCATGTAGAAAATCACTCTTCACATCCATATGGTGCACTTCCCAGTGCTTGGATGTGGAAATGGACAAAACTAGGCGGATGGAATCCATCTTTGCAACTGGTGCAAAAGTCTCAGTGTAGTCCACACCTTGGACTTGGGAGAAACCTTTTGCCACCAGCCTAGCTTTTTATTTTCTGATAGAACCATCAGTAGAAACCTTTGTACAGTAGATCCACTTGCATTGAACTAATTTTCTTCCAGGTGGAAGATAAACTAGCTCCCATGTATTATTCTTTTGAAGAGAACTATACTCTTCATCCATGGCAGTTTGCCATCATGGATCTCAGTGGGCATGATAGTATGATTTGGGATCTGAAGCAATCATCAAATAACATTTCTCATATAATAATGGATCAGAATATGAAAGAGCCATACCTTCTCTTTGAAAGTCTGCTCTTGTTCTTCTTGGATCAGCAGGATTTCCAATGTTTGGAGTAGTAGATTGTAGAGTGTTTTGGGCCCACTTTGGTAACTGAGGAGGATCATTATGGTATGATTTCGAACCTGATATGTCATGGCCATCAAAGTATGATATAATATCTTATATATCAGATCCAATGCTTTCTTCATATTCACTTGAATCTTCTTCTTGTGGAGGATGCGGATCGGCAGTGTTTTCCTCAACTAGTTTCAGATCTGGCAGCGGTTCTTCAAACTTCACACTTCGCTCTATGAATATATTTTTGGATCTGATATTAATGATTTTATATGATTTTGATTCTTCTCTATATCCTATTAGGATGCATTTAGTACTTTGTGGATCCAAAGCTTTTCTCTTTTCAGAAGGAATTCTAGCCCATGCAGTGGAGCCAAAAACCCTCAAATTGGACACATCCGGTTTGCGACCAAAGAATGCTTCGAAAGGAGTTTTACCTTTCACGGATGAATGTGGAACTTGGTTCTGAATATATGCAGCAACATTAATGGCTTCATCCCAAATATTTGCAGCCAAACCTTTTGACTCAAGCATGCAGGTAGCCATCTCTTTCAGTGACTGATTCTTCCTTTTCGTTACACCGTTCTGCTGGGGTGTGTAGGGAACTGTATGTTGGATCTGAATTCTGCTTTCAGCAAAAAGTTGCAGCAACTCAGTCTTGATATATTCTCCGCAATTATCAAATCTAAGAGCTTTGATCTTTCTCTCAGTGGCGGTCTCAACAGAAGCCTTAAAATCCTTGAATTTTCCAAGCACTTCTGACTTGTTTTTGAGAAAAAATACCCAAGTAAAGCGGGAGAAGTCATCGATGAATGTCAAAATGTACTTTGAACCATTCATGGACATATTGGGCAGCGGACCACTAATATCAGAATGTATGAGACCCAAAATAGTAGAAGCTCTGCTAGCTTTTCCGTGGTCGAACTTGTGCTCAGGGTGCTTTCCAACAATGCAACCGGGGAAAATTCCCTTCGAGGAACGGAGTTGCGGAAGACCATCGACCATGGATTTCTATTGTAATAGCAGAAAATACTTGTAATTAAGGTGTCCAAACCTTTCATTCCAAATCATACTAACCTCATTGCCATGAGTGAGGAGAGCAGTGGGCTTTTCAAGCGGCACAAAGTGAGAAAACTCATAGTATTTTGCAGTGTGGCTTTCCTTTCCGACTGCAATAAGTCTTCCACTTTTGATATCAAAAATTTCAACATTGTTAGGGCTGAATGTAACTTTCTTCGGTTGACCAGTGTGTGTCATTTTATACATTGAAAGTAGATTTGAATCCAAGGAAGGCACATAGAGAAAATTCTGGAAGCTTCCATGCTCTACATGGATGGTACCTTTACCCTTTGAAGAAAATTTTGAGTCATCTCCCAAATGGATGGGGATGGAGCTGTTTGGATGAAATGAAGAAAATGAGTCAATATTTTCAGCCATATGATTCAAGGCACCAGAATCTATCAGTAGAGTGGTGGGTTTCGAAACAGTTGCCATGAGTACTTGACCTCTTTCATGATCATCATTTCTATCCTTCTTCCGTGCACCGTCGGGAAGACATATGTTATTCTTTTCCAAAAGGAGGTCCATTTGATCTATTATTTTCTTCATGCATGATCTTTCAGGATGAAAGCCATGGTTGCAATATGAACACTTAGATTTTTCTTTACCCTCTTTACCCTTCTACTTGTTCCTTGAACCGGATGGTGCATCCGATTGCTTGCCTTTCTCTCTTTGCTTGTTAGGTTCGAATTTGGGCTTCTCTTTCTTTTGCTTTCCTTTCCCATTCAAATTCTTGGATCCTTGAACAAATAGGGATGAATATTTGGAGTTTATGGACCCCATTTGAATCAACTTGTCATGCTCTTTGGTAACGGATTCAATGAAGGAATTCAATGTAGGCATCTTCCAATTCGGGGTAGTTAGCCAACCGAAATTGAAAGTAGAGACAAATACCGAGTAATCTTTCCCAAGATTATCCTCTTGTGATAATGGAGAGGATCAATTGCTTATCCTCTTTCACAACACCACTGTTCTTCAACTGCAATGCCAAGTGCTTGAATCTTGTGAAAAACTCATTGATGGTCTCGAAATTCTTAGGACTAAGAGCAATCAATTCATTTTCCAATTGAAAGGCTCTAAGCTCGTCCTGCTTGCCAAAAAGTTTGTCAAGTTGCTCCCATATTGCTTTTGGAGACGTTAATCCGCTGAGATGGAAATGAAGATCTTTGGAGATGGAGAGGCAAAGAAGACCATAAGCTTCATCAAGCTTATTGAAGTATTTTGACTTTTCAATGAGAGTATTTTGCTCCAATTCGAGGCCCATGGTGACTCTATAGACCCTCTTGAGCGCAATATTATCTCCATGTCATATTTCCAATCAAAATAATTGAAAGGAGTTAGAATAGGCTTTGAACAAGTGGAATCCATCACTGAAAACGAGCTCAATTGATGAAGGAGAACCTGCAAATCACAAGGTAGTGAATGCACTTGATGTAGAAGATTATCCTGCAAATCACAATCAAAACAAGAACAGTAAGGTTGAACAATCCACCCTTTAAGAGTTGCATCACACTTGGGATTGGAGATCAAGCAAGCTTGAATGGATCCAATGTATCAAATCCAGAAATTATGTGGAAAACTCAAGCTTCTGGAGTGGATTGGAGTGTATTTTCTGCTCTGCATGGACATGAGATATTTCATGCCAAAACTTTTGCAATTTTGAGCAAATTCACTTAATTCTTCATGTAGAAACTTGTAGGATAGAGATATTGTCCCTGCAATGGCTCTGATACCATGTAAAATTAGTCACAGTAGATCTGTTGAACAAGAATATCAATCACAAAGATGTAAAACAATTTGGAGTCGAAACTGTGGAAGAGAGATGCATTAGTTCTCTATAATCCAGAATGGTAGAATTACAATACAATAATATCACAATGAGTGAGCAATTCAAATTAACCAAGGAGGTCATTTGAATATACTGCATGGCATAACTTGGCTCCAACTAGGAGTCCTCATCATCAATCAGTGGTGGTCATCAATGCATAAGCCACTGTCAAACAAGTGTCAAATTGAGTCTAACTGAGTGTAATAAGTGTAACTGATGGTAAGTGGCACTAATGTAGGGATGGAGGCTAAGTGGAGGGTGCATGAGGAGTTGACTGCACTCAGAATAGGTAGTCATGTCTCATTGGAGGTCAATTGGAGTGATAACAACAGTGAGGAGTCAGTCTAGCTTCAAATCAAGGAAAGACTGGTGGCTAACTGAAGTAAACTGGACTGGTAGGTGAGAAAGATGCCCTTCTATAGTGGAAGGTGAGAAGTGGGCGCATGAATGGCTGGGGGGGTGAATCTGAGTGCCAAGTAGCTCCCGAGTGCTGGGAGACTAGGGACTAGGTGCTGGAGGCATCATACTAGTGACTGGGAAGCATGCAGGTGCATGCAATGCATGCATAATGCATGCATGCATGCAAAGTACATAAGTGAATGATGAGATATCCTAACAAAGGCAAATTTCAACCGGTGAAATGAAAATAAAATTGAGAACGGAATTGAATTTCGTTTCCTCATGCATATGTGTTTGGGAAAGGACGAGATAAGCACGATGCCCACACACTTTCTTCCAACATTTTTCAAAATCTTAGCCTATCGTGCAGAAATTGCATTGCACGTCACTAAGCAAAATCCTATTTTAGAAAATCGTCAAAATAAACAACTTTCGGTTCTTGAATCCACCAGAAAAGGGTGGCCCCAGTGGTACTCAGATGCCACGAATCCAATGGAATCGACGGTTTGTCCATCGGAGCCATGCTTTTCGAGTTATGGAAAGTTTCATCTCGCTTCCCAAGGCCATTCAGGGACACTAGGTAAATTTCAAATGGGGGCATAAAAACCAAATCGAGCAATGAAATTAAGTTACATTGCCTCCTACAAGTGTGTTTGGGAAAGGACGAGATGACTGCGATTCCCACATACTCACTCGGCGCATTTTTAAAAATATTAGCATATCGTGCAGAAATTGCATTGCACGTCACTTAGAAAAGCCATAGTTTAAAAAACCATCAAAATAGACAACTTTCAGTCCATGAAGCCACTGGAAAGGGGTGTCCATAGTGGTACTCAAATGTCACTAATCCATTGGAACTGACGGTTTGTCCACTGGAGTCACAGTTTTCGATTTACAACGAGTTTCATCTTGCTTCCCAAGGCTATTCAGGGACACTATGCAAATTTCAACTGAGGAAATAAAGACCAAACCGAGCAACGAAATTGAGTTTTTTTGCCTCCTGCAAGTGTGTTTGGGCAAGGAAGAGATGACCACAATTCCCACATAGTCGCTTCCCACATTTTTCAAAATCTTAGCCTATGGTGCAGAAATTGCATTGCATATCACTATGCAAAACCCTATTTTAGAAAAACGTCAAAATATACAACATTCGGTCAATGGAGCCACTAGACAGGGGTGTCCCTATTGGTACTTGGGTGTCGGGAATCCAATGAAAGTGATGTTTTGTCCATTAGAGCCTCTGTTTTCGAGTTATGGCGAGTTTCATCTTGCTTCCCAAGGTCATTCAAGGACACAGGGCAAATTTCAACTGGGGGCATAAAACCGAGCCGATCAACAGAATTGAGTTCCATTTCATCCTAAATTTCTTTTTGGCAAGGGCGAGATGACTGTGATTCCCATGCACTCGCTTGATGCATTTTTCAAAATTTAGCCTATTGTGCAGAAATTGCACTGCACGTCACTTAACAAAACCCTAGTTTAGAAAACTATCAAAATAGACAACTTTCGGTCCATGAATCCACTTGACAAGAGTGTCCCTAGTGGTACTTGGATGTCAAGAATCCAATGGAATTGACGGTTTTTCCATCGAATCCACAATTTTCGATTTATGGAGAGCTTCATCTCGCTTCCCAAGGTCATTCAGGGGCACTAGGAAAATTTCAACTGGTGGCATAAAAACAAAACCGAGCAACAAAATTGAGTTTCGTTGCCTCCTGCATGTGTGCTTAGGTAAGGGACAGATGACTACGATTCCCATGCACTTGCTCGACACATTTTTCAAAATCTTAGCTTATCGTTCATAAATTGCACTGCACTTCACTTAGCAAAAGCCTAGTTTAGAAAACTGTCAAAATAGAAAACTTTCAGTCCACGAAGTCACTTGACAGGGGTGTCCCTAATGGTACTTGGGTGTCTCGAATTCAACGAAGTTTATGGTTTGTCCATTGGAGCCACGGTTTTCGAGTTATTATGAGTTTCATCTCGCTTCCCAAAGCCATTCAGGGACAGTAGGCAAATTTCAACTAGGGGCATAAAAAATAAACCGAGTAACGAAATTGAGTTTCGTTTCCTCCTGCAAGTGTGTTTGGGAAAGGATGATATGATTGTCATTTCCACACACTCACTTGGCACATTTTTAAAAATATTAGCATATTGTGCAGAAATTGCATTGCACATCACTTATAAAAACCCTAGTTTAGAAAAACATCAAAATAGACAACTTTCAGTCCATGAAGCCACTAGACAAGGGTGTCCATAGTGGTACTCGAATGTCACTAATCCATCTGAATTGACGATTTTTCCACTGGAGTCAAGGTTTTAGTTACGAAAAGTTTCATCTCGCTTCCCAAGGTTATTCAGGGACACCATGCAAATTTCAATCAAGGGCATAAAAACCAAACCAAGCAACGAAATTGAGTTTCTATTCCTCCTACAAGTGTGTTTGGGAAATGACGATATGACAACGATTCCCACACATTCGATCCCCACATTTTTCAAAATATTAGCCTATGGTGTAGAAATTGCATTGCATATCACTACGCAAAAGCCTATTTTAGAAAAACGTCGAAATATACAATGTTTGGTCAATGGAGGCACTGGACAGGGATGTCCCTAGTGGTTCTTGGGTGTTCGAAATCCAATGAAATTGAATATTTTTCCATTGGAGCCTCGGTTTTCGAGTTATGGCGAGTTTCATCTCGCTTCCCAAGGTCATTCAAGGACATAGGGAAAATTTCAACTAGGGGCATAAAAACTGAGCCGATCAACAGAATTGAGTTCCATTGCATCCAACAATTGTGTTTGGCAAAGAGAGATATGACTGTGATTCCCATGCACTCTCTCAACACATTTTTCAAAATATTAGGCTATTGTGCAAAAATTGCACTGTAGGTCACTTAACAAAACCCTAGCTTAGAAAACTGTCAAAATAGACAACTTTCGGTCCATGAAGCCACTTTCTAGGGGTGTCCTTAGTGGTACTTGGATGTCATGAATCCAATGGAATCGAATTTTTTTCCATCATATCCATGATTTTCAAGTAATGGAGAGCTTCACCTCACTTCCCAAGGCCATTTAGGGGCACTAGGCAAATTTCAACCGGTGGAATAAAAACAAAACCGAGCAACAGAATTGAGTTTCGTTGCCTCCTGCATGTGTGTTTGGGAAAGGGAGAGATGACTACGATGCCCATTCACTTTCTCGACACATTTTTCAAAATCTTAGCCTATCATGCAGAAATTGCACTGCACTTCACTTAGCAAAACCCTAGTTTAGAAAACCGTCAAAATGTGGTCAAAATAGACTACTTTCGGTCCATGAAGCCACTGGACAGGGGTGTCCCTAATGGTACTTGGGTGTCTCAAATTCAACGAAGCTGATGGTTTGTCCATTGGAGCCACGATTGTCGAGTTATTGCAAGTTTCATCTTGCTTCCCAAGGCCATTCAGGGACATTAGGAAAATTACAACCGGGGGCATAAAAACCAAACCGAGCAACGAAATTGAGTTTCGTTGCCTCCTGCAAGTGTGTTTAGGAAAGGAATAGATGAATTCCATTCCCACGCACTCACTTGACACATTTTTAAAAATATTAGCATATCATGCAGAAATTGCATTGCACATCACTTAACAAAACCCAAGTTTAGAAAACCATCAAAATAGACAACTTTTGGTCCATGAAGCCACCTGAAAGGGGTGTCCATAGCTGTACTCAGATGTCACTAATCCATCAAAAATGACATTTTTTTCACCGGAGTCATGGTTTTTGAGTTACGACGAGTTTCATCTCACTTCCCAAGGCTATTTAGGGACACCATGCAAATTTCAACCGAGGGCATAAAAACCAAACTGAGCAACGAAATTGAGTTTTGTTGCCTCCTGCAAGTGTGTATGGGAAAAGATGAGATGACCACGATCCCCACACAATCGCTCCCCACTTTCTTCAAAATATTAGCCTATGGTGTATAAACTTCATCGCATATTACTATGTAAAACCGTATTTTAGAAATGCGTCAAAATAAACAATGTTCGGTCAATAGAGCCACTGGAAAGGACCCTCGGTTTTCAAGTTATGGTGAATTCCATCTCGCTTCCCAAGGCCATTCAAGGACACGGGGAAAATTTCAACTGGGGGCATAAAAAATGATCCGATCAACGGAATTGAGTTCCATTTACTCCTACAATTGTGTTTGGGTAAGGGTGAGATGAATGTGATTCCCATGCACTCACTCGACACATTTTTCAAAATATTATTCTATCATGCAGAAATTGCATTGCATGCCACTTAACAAAACCCTAGTTTAGAAAACTGTCAAAATAGACAATTTTCGGTCCATGAAGCCACTTGATAGGGGTGTCCCTAGTGGTAATTGGATGTCACAAATCCAATGGAATAGACATTTTGTCCATAGGATCCACAATTTTTTAGCTATGGAGAGCTTCATCTCGCTTTCCAAGGCCATTTAGGGGCACTAGGTAAATTTCAACTGGTGGCATAAAAACCAAACCGAGCAACATAATTGAGTTATGTTTCCTCCTGCATGTTTGTTTGGGAAAGGGAGAGATGACTATGATTCCTGTGCACTTTCTCGACACATTTTTCAAAATCTTAGCCTATCGTGCAGAAATTGCACTGCACTTCACTTAGCAAAACCCTAGTTTAGAAAACCATCAAAATAAACAACGTTCGATCCACGAAGCCACTATAAAGGGGTGTCCCTAGTGGTACTCGGATGTCATGAATCCAACGAAACTGAAGGCTTTCCCATCGGAGCCACAGTTTTCTATTTATTGCAAGTTTCATCTCGCTTCCCAAGTCCATTTAAGGACAACAAACAAATTTCAACCAAGGGCATAAAACCCAAACCGAACAATGAAATTGAGTTCTGTTGTCTCCTACAAGTGTGTTTGGGCAAGGTAAATATGACTTTGATTCCCATTAACTTGCTTGACACATTTTTCAAAATATTAGCCTATCATGTAGAAATTGCACTACATGTCACTGAGCAAAACCCTAGTTTAGAAAACCATCAAAATAGATAACTTTCGGTCCATGAAGCCACTAGGCATGTGTGTCCCTTGCGATACTCAAATGTCACAAATCCAATGTAACTGACGGCTTCTCCATCAGAGCCACATTTTTTGAGTTATGGCCAGTTTCATATCGCTTCCCAAGGCCATTCATGGACACTAGGCAAATTTCAATCCGGGGCACAAAAACGAAACTGAGCAATGAAATTGAGTTATGTTTCCTCTTGCAGGTGTGTTTGGGCAAGGGAGAGATGATCACAATTCCCATACATTTGCTGCACACATTTTTCAAAATCTTAGCCTATGGTGCAAAAATTGCATTGCATGTCACTTAACAAAACCCTAGTTTATAAAACCATCAAAATAGACAACTTTTGGTCAATGAAGCCACATGACAAGGGTGTCCCTAGCGATAACCAGATATCACGAATCCAATGGAATCGACAATTTTCCATTGAAGCCATGGTTTTCGAGTTATTGCGAGTTTCATCTTGCTTCCCATTGCCATGTAGGGAAACTAGACAAATTTCAACTGATAGCATAAAAACCAAACCGAGCAATGGAATTGAGTTATGTTACATCTTGCAGGTGTATTTGGGAAATGGTGAGAGGACCACGATGCCCACACATTCACTTGGAACATTTAGAACATCTTATCCCATCGTGCAAAAATTGCACTGCACGTCTGTGATCAAAACCCTAGTGTAGAAAACCATCAAAATAAATAATCTTTGGTCCATGAAGTCACTGGACAGGGGTGTCCCTAGAGGTGTTCAGATGTCAAGAATCAATCGAAATTGGCGATTTTCCCATCTAAGCCTCATTTCCGATTTATTGCAAATTTCAACTCTCTTCCCAAGGCCATGCAGGGATACCAAGAGAAAATTCAACCAGGGGCATAAAAACCAATCCAAGTAACGAAATTGAGTTTTGTTGCCTCCTGCAGGTACTTGGATAAGATGAATCCAATGAATCTTTGTAAGCTTTGCGATTATTATACGAATGATATGATTAATATGTTTAAAGCTATATTTATGATAATATTCTTTTAGCCATGTTTATAAGGGGATATTATCAAGCATGTTATATTAAATTTACTTTTAGATTAAAAATGTAGACAATTCATGAACTTGATTGAGAGATGAAAACCATGGTTAATATTCTCTTAAAGATATAGATTGAATAACATGTTATATATAGAGATTTAATTCAATATAACAACTTTAGGAAAAAAAATGGTTCGAGGCGAATACTATATGTGATATCATATTTTTCTTCACTTTATATATAATCATTGAGATGTCTATTTTTCCTTGCCTCTGTCTTGTGATATGAAAATTTATGGTGTACATGTGTGTGTATGTGTGAGTGTGTGCATGGTTGTGGATACACTTTATATGTGCGGTTATTATCTGTTGATGAGGTGATGTTTATATTCATGGTTGGAAAACTCGTGAGAATGCATAAATTATCACACTAATATTTGCAATATAACACAAAATATGCATTATGTAATGAAATTAATACTAATTTTTTAAATTTATTGTTTCTTCTTGTTTACAAAAAAATGGTGAAGTTGACTCCTTGGATGATCTAGATTATGTCGTCACCAATGTACCAGATAAATATATTGCTGATAATGATGCAAATGGATCATATGAAAATGATGATGAATATGATGTTGGGATAGATGAGGATCAAGATCGGGATGATAATGGCGGTGATGATGATGATGATGGTAGCCATTGATGCTACTATTGAGATTGTGGATGTTTATTGCTTTCTCAATGCTATTAGACACGTATTTTCGTGATGATCCAAGTTCATATTAAATTCTGGGTCATTTTGATTTGCATGGTGGATTTATGTTGACATATAAACCTTGATTACCCTTGATCATTTTGACATTTCTAGATATGGATATTAAAAAAGATATTTCTTGTGATATTGGTATTTTCACTATATATGTCGTTCACTTGTTCCTTTAACCTTAATATGATGATCTGTATGATAGGTTATTGATGTGATGATGTTTTATAATTTCACTTCTTTTGATGAAAGATAATGGTGATGTTATCATTATTATATTGCAAATTTATCTATATTGGAAGTTGTCGATGGTCTTTTTAAAGAAAATTAATATATGATGATGATGTTACTACTTTGGATAAATGTTGTGTGTTTGTGTTAAATTTTCTTCATAAATACTATGCAATTAATTTCAATAATGGTATCTACAATTAATTTGAATGTTTCATTATGTTAGTTCAGAACTATGAAGTAAATGATATATGAGAACTATTGAAATTAATGAAATAATTATAATAATTTGATATAATGAATATATTAGCACACGATTGGATATAGTTGTAGGTGTTAAATAGCAAGTCTAATGTGGTGCTAATAAGGAAACAAAATATGAAACACAACTAGGAGTTAAAATGGAATCCCACTATATCATAGATCTAGAAGCAACATTGGATGCAATACCTAGCACTAATTTGGAAGTCAATTCTGATGCTATTTTGGATGCCAAATTAGAAGCCAAAATAGAAGCTAAACTAGTGGCTAACAAAGAAGAAAAATTAGATGCTTAATGGGAAGCTAAATGCGGTGTTCATGAGGAAGCAAAACAAGAAGAAATTTAAGGAGCTAAACGGGAAGCAAAATGTGGTGCTAGTGTGGGAGTAAAAATGGACGTTAAATTGGGCACTAAAGTGCTAGTAAATCATGTTGCTAATGATGACATCAATAGAGATGCAAAACTAGGAGTTAAAAATGACGCAACACTTGACGCTAATGAGGAAGCCAAACATGGCGTTGATATGGTAGCAAAATAAGATGTTACTTTGGATACAAAACATGGCACTACATAGGAAGTAAAATATGGTGCAACAATAGAAGAAAAATTTGGTGCCATTTTGGTAGAAAAACACGATGCAAAAAAGGAAGCAAAAATTGGTGCAAAATTATAAGCGAAAATTGGTGCATATTGGAAGTAAAACGTGGTGCAAAATGGGATGCTAAAGTGGTAGAACACATGGATGATGCAATATTGGATGCTAATTTGGATGCAAAAATGGTGTGAATGTAGATGCAAACATAAATGCTAACATGGCGCTTTTAAGGATGCAAATAGGGTGCTAAACGGGACATCATTTAGGAAGTAAAAGAGGACGATCTCTAGGAATAAAAATAGGATGTTATTTAGGAAGCAAACCTCGACGTTGATTAGGAAGAAAAATTGGACACTATTCTGGAAGCAAAAAAATGGGCGTTATTTTAGACATCATAAAGGATGCTATCTAGGAAGCAAAAAAATACTCTATTTTAGACGCTTTACGTTTTGTACATGACGCGTCCCATTTAGCGTCTACTTCGACCACTCAATGAAAAAAAAATTACACTAAAGGGATGCTAAATGGGACACTAATTCCAGGATTTGTTGTAGTGGGGATTCATTTCATGGTCTTCATATCTTTTTATGCTCAAATGCATCTTGATTAATATTTAAATAAACTCGAGTTAAGTGGTGGTTAAGAAAATGGGTATGTTTATCAAAACTAAGTGGTTAGCTACAACTATCGGTGTTCACCGACCACTTTACTTGTGGTTGTGCTAGTACAGTAGCTACCTGACAATAAGAGGTTCAAGTTAATAGCCAATGATACGTGAAAACATGATATTTTGCTTTATTACATAGTAGTATAATAAGTATTATTTACTTAAATGGGTTGTATGTCACTTGCCACTACCTATTATCCATGTATGAGTTACGAGTTATCTATGCATCGACTACCAGTTATATATATTATAATTGTTTATTTTGAATTTTGAAGGACAACCATAAAATCAATCTCGACAGTACACTTGTCCCATCCTTTTTTAATCTAGGAAAAGCATAGATAATAGTCCACCCCAAATTCTAAAATATAAACACATATCATTATAATTAGAAAAAACAAAAGAAATTTGAAATCAAACCTAAATCAATGAAGAATTGAATAAAATAATAAAAAAAATAAGATAATAAAACTAGAACGATAGTGCTAGACAAATTATTGTACCATCCATTGATTGAATTTACACCGTGTGTTCTTAACAAAAACACATGGTTACCTTTAATGTGTTTTTAGGGTTTCTTGATGTGTTTGAGATAGCCATAGTTTACAAAAATATATATTTAATTATAATGGGTCCCATTATAAAGGGTTCCTCGGTTCTTTTTCTTTTGTTTGAGTATGAAGTATCATTATTTTGATTTGAATAATTAATTAAATTTTAATATATGTAATATTTTATATTGTGTGAACTCATTTACAATGCACATGAAACATAAAAACACAATTCAAAAGGAATAATATAATGTAATGATTTCTCAAAAATTATATCTTATTGTAGAAGTAAGACTTAATTATTATAAATATCATATAAATAAAAACTATAAGACAAAACATCCACAATACATTTTCTAAAAATATAAACCATATTAATATTAAAAATTAAAATAAAAGAGAATACTATCACACCAATTCAAAAAACCCTTGCTGGAATTAAATAAAAGGAAAAAACTCTAAATAAAGAAAGTGACTTGATCTTACCTCAAATAAATAAAGTGGAATAAATCTCAGTTTTAAAAATCTTTTCTATTTAATATAATATGTATAAATTATATAGAATACAAAACTTTCTCATATCATTTTTTTTATTATTAACATTTTAAGATACTCTAAAATAGAATTTGCCATTTACAATAAAATGAAATAAATCTTAATTTTAAATTTTTTTTATGTAATTTTTTTTATTATTAAATTTGTAAGATATTCCAAAAAAGAAGGCACCATTTACAATAAAATGGAATAAATCCTAATTTTAAAAACTTTATCTATTTAATATAAAATATATAGAATACAAAATTTATTTATATAATTTTTTTTTATCATGTAACTTTTAATTATTAAATTTTTAAGATGTTCTAAAAAAAAGAAAGTAACCATTTACAATAAAATGGAATAAATCCTAATTTTAAAAATCTTATCTATTTAATATGAATTATATAAAATACAAAATTTCTTATATCATCTATAAATTTTTTTATATTATCTTTTTAATTATTAAATTGTGAAAATGGTAGGGATAAGTCAAATAGTTTTTTTGTCCATTAGTTGTAGTTTGGGTGATTGGGAGGAAAGATTATTGCCTCCTCACCCACATTCAATTCTTGTAAGTGACATGATGCTCTTCTTGAACCCTTAAACTTGCATTAATTTTTTTTGAAATAAAATTTTTTCTATCTTTTATAATGTTGTGGATAATTTTAATATTAAAAAATAATAATTAATTTTAAATTTTTATCTTATTAATGGAATATGAATCCGATATAAAATAACATGTTTTTATTATTAAAATTTTAAGATATTAAAAAAAATGACCATTTATGTCATTATTTATGTGACATTTTACATTATATATGACTTTTAGTTTTTGGAAAACATTAGTTATCTAAGCTAAGATTTCATAAATGTGCTATACCACAAGAGATTCTCAGTACCATATTTCCATCATCTCCATTATAAAAACAGTGACCATTTATGTCTCTTGCTCCCATTATCAATTATGGCACCCCATACTTGGGACACATGTACATGGCATTAAAGTGTGTGTTTCTCGAGTCAATTTCTTATTCGCTAATTCCACGATTCCTTTTTATAATGGTTATCCTATCCATGCAAATGGTTCTCAAACGACAAATTCTTTCCTGTATGATTAGAGCCATTGATCCAGACGTAGACCTCGGATGGATTAGGTCCAAGGATACAGCTGAGAGACATCATTAACTTTCTGAATTCTTTTCTTTTTCAGAGTTTGTCAGTTGGTTGTACACAATGATGCATATCCTTTTCTGCCATGCACACAAAACACTCCATAAAACTACACACAGGTTAAATCTGTGAGTTGGGTATTATCTTTGGAAGGTTAGAGCTTGAAGTGTTGGGGTGTGTGAAGAATTTTGTGTAGACAAACATGAAGTTGTGCTTCTGGTCAACCGCTCAGCGCCCATCGTTATTTCCATTGGTTTCCACACCTCTGTTGCCTCGCTCTGATAGCAGGAAAATGGGCACATGGAGCACCCCAGCTTCCTTGCAGAGAGCCAGACCTGCCAGAATATCTCCTGTCACTTCGGCACTGCGAGGAATCCCTGGATTGAAAATGGTACGGAGCCTCAGCCTTTATTTTTCTGCAGTGGCTTCTGTTATTAAATTTTGTTTGAATTATCCTGCTGTCACAGATTGTTTTCTGTTTGCTTGTTTTTCCTTTTTGGGTTGCTTTGAAATCTGTCAAAACTAGGAGGGCTGTAAATGAAATCTGTGGTTTGGCAGGTTGCAAGAGGTTGTGGCAAATGCAATGGAAAAGGAGCCATCGAATGCCCGGGCTGCAAGGTGCTTAATTACTGTGTATACTTAGCATTTGTTTCTTGATGTATTTACTGATTTGTTTTGTGGGAGTAATGTCAATGAAGTATTGATTCATAATGCAGGGAACTGGTAAAAATAAGAAGAATGGCAATATGTTTGAACGGTGGAAGTGAGTACCCAGATACCCAGTTTTCTGTTTTTTTCTTTTTTCTTCTCTGAATTGGTTTGGTAAGTATTCCTTTGACGATTATATGTTGGTTTCTTCTGGTCAAATTGCATAAACAATGTACTGTGTGCTTTGCAGGTGCTATGATTGCCAAGGCTTTGGCCTGAGGAGCTGCCCCAACTGTGGAAAAGGAGGTCTCACCCCTGAACAGAGAGGAGAACGATGAGATGACTCTTTTAATTGTATACATTTCCATTGTGTATTATATGGTTTAATACTATGGACACCAGCGATATATCATGCACTACTACTATCATTATTATTACTAAATATGTGGATAGCATGCTAGGTTCTGATCTCTCTGTGGTTTGTTGATTGCTGTCAAAGGTAGGGCAGATTAGATACTTGTGTGTATATATGTGTTTATACACATTGTGTATCAGAAAACTAAATACTGGGAAACCAGCGATATATCGTGCACTACTACTATCATAATTCTTATTAAACATGCAGTCGATAGCATGCTAGTTTTAATCTCTGTCTGGTCATCGAAGATCCTGATCTTTCTGTGGTTTGTTGTGTGTCTGTGGTTTGTTGAGTGCTGTCAAAGGCAGGATAGTGTATATATGTGTTTTTATCATGCGGCTCTGAAGTTCTGTCTCCAATCATGTTTGCAGCTTTATGGATAATATGGATATTGCAGCTTTATGGATAATATGGATGATAGAGTAAATAATTTGTTGGCGATGCGAAAATATGGATATTTGGTCATTAAAAGCTTAGGCTTTGATTTGTATTTTTGTGTATATATCTATATGTGTGTTTTTTTATCATAAGGTTGTGAAGTTCGGTCTCCAATCATGTCTGCAGCTTTATGGATAATATGGATAATAGAATAAATAATTTGTTGTGATACAAAAATATGAACATGTGGTCATTAAAAGCTTCGGCTGTGATTTGTCTTTTTGGATTTGGTTATCTAATTGATTGGAGAGGAGGGGAATTATCAAGTTGTGATCTATAAGCTGAACTGTTCAAGATTACATATTCATGTAATTAAGAGCTTCGGCTATTATTTACATTTTTGGGTTTTGTTATTGAATTGAATTGAATTGACAGCACGGGAAATTATTAAGTTCTGAGTTATAAGCTGAACTGTTCAAAGCTTACATTGTATTTAAAATTTAAAAATTAAGAATGTTGGTAAGCATTAGAATTAATCAAGTATTGAGAGAGATTCAATTTTAACATAAATTGTTATTTTATTTAACAACATTTTCTCATACTGAATTATAAAACACTAAAAATATTGATGTAACATCTTCGATTCTTCCCCATACTGAATTGTAAAATGCTAGAAATACTAATCTCGATACAACAAGAACAATATCTATCCATATCCATTCCCAGTTATTAGCACTTAATTGACCCCTTTTACTCTGTGCTGTCAGATTATCAGTTCATGTCATTTGCACCTTCGTTTTTTTTCTTTTTAAAGAAGGAACGTCCGAATATACATGCCTAGAAGAGAAATTAAGAAATTACAGAAGAATCCATGTAATATTTTGATTTCATATATCTAATAATAATGAGTGATAACCATCGCCTTATCTCTTTTAAGCTACGGGAGTATATTTAGAAGAACTGCGAGGAGAAATGTGAAGAAATTGCACAGAAATAAATGTTGTAATTTGATTTCTTATCTCTAATGAGTGATGGCGATTGCCTTATCTCTTCACGATAAGGGAGTATATTTGGAATTATTGCAAAATGTTTTTTTTAGCAGTTTCATTGCGAAGCATTAACCAATTATGGAAAAGTGCGAAGGCATGATGTTATCACGGTTTTGTTTGGTGTTTAGGGGGTAAAAGTATGTAGGGTTTAGTGACCATCCATATGCATCTGTCCATATTTTTGTGTTTAAAGGTGAGGTGACTTTGGGTATACATGTGGTGGGGTAGCTTTTTTTTTTTTGTTTAAAGGTGATTTTGGTGTGTTGGAAATTTATACATATTGAATACTTTGTATACATGTGGGGTAGC
Organism: Larix kaempferi; assembly: GCA_027924585.1. Lineage (NCBI taxonomy): Eukaryota > Viridiplantae > Streptophyta > Pinopsida > Pinales > Pinaceae > Larix > Larix kaempferi. Next base: position 2,323,740 of record BSBM01000084.1, read on the forward strand.
TCTTTTGTGTTTAAAGGTGATTTTGGTTGTGTTGGAAATTTATACATATTGAATAGTTTGTATAAGAAGTTTATTAGAAAATTTGTACATTTGGGTTTAAAGATGATTTTGGTTATAAATGTAGGTGATTTTGGTTGTACATGTGTTGATACAGAATAGTTTATATACAAAGTTTATTGAAAAATTTGTATATATGGAGTAGCTTGTTTGTGTTTAAAGGTGATTTTGGTTGTACATGTGTTGGAAATTATGCATATGGAATTGTTTGTATAAAAAGTTTATTAATATAAATATACTTTTAAAGATAATTTAATATTTATAGCTTTAAGGGATTAGTTTAATGGGTTGTTGTCAAAGTGCATTAGTTTTTGTATACATGTATATTAGGGATGTCATCCATGAATATGGGGAAGCATCTTTTGTTTTTTCTAAAAGAAAATGAAAATTAAGTTGTAAGTTGGTTTCTCTCAAACAATTTTATTGTGGTTTTGAAGAGAAAACTATCATTGTTGATGTGGAATAAGATTGTCCAATCCTTAGTATTTATGGGTTATATAAAAATCTACCTATCATTTTCCCCTTGTAATGGTGCCTTATCATTATATTCTTATAAACAACATTTTGTATCATTTGAAATAAGCCCAAAGATTAGGTCAAGTGGTTTGGCTTGCCATGTCAAAGTACTAATGACCAAGGAAGTCATCCACTTCTTCTCTCACGGTTAGGACAATAGTGTGTATAATTTGTTGGTGAAAAGGAATTCCAAATGATTTCTATGAATTTATTTCCTTATCAATGGTTTCTTGAGTTTTTGGAAATCAGAATCTCTTTAAAATATAAATTTCACGTAAAAGCCTCATTGCTTTTAAATTTTATGCTCTAGGCTATGTGAATGATTTCCTTTTTCATTTCATTCTATTGGAAAAGTGAAAAGAATTGACGTACTTCTCTATTATTGATTTACTAAGAGGCATTACCCAATTGATGACGATGACTTCCTAAGTGAACAAGTTCTCCCTTAAAATCCACGATGCATCCTTTACCCTCTTATATTTCCACTTTACCAAAAATCCCTTTAGTCCCTTATTTTCCTCCATATTCTTTCTTATGAAATATCCTCATTTTAATTCTTTCATTTTTTCTATAAAATTTCCAAACCATGAAAAATTCTTACCTCAAAAGTAATTCTAATATTAAGCCATTCAACACTTTCTTATACCTTCTTTGGATCTATCTCCGTCCTCTAGAAATGAAAAACATAAGTAAACCAACTCCTCTTGTAGAAATATGCATTTCTTCAAATTAATCAATGGTTTCTCCTTCTTCAAGTGATCCTAGACTTGTTGCAATAACATCAAATGCACACCCTAGAGTGAAAACACCACCATGGAGGATTATGTAGTGAGGTAATTATGTCATCTCCCATGAAATATCATTTAACAAGCTCATAATGCATATAGACCTCAAAATGTCCACTATTTGTTAATAATGCATTCTCAATACAAATTAAATTATTTTAAATAATCTAACATGGATTTGTAAATGCACATCCAATAAGATATTAAGATAGATTAATGAATTACTTCACATTGTGAATAATTTACATATCCATATTTCACAATATTGTGCCCAACTACATATTACCAACATACCAAAACGACCATTTCACTGTTTTTGTAAATGATCATGCAATCTTCATAAAAATGCACACACATGCAAAAATGTACACACAATGGATACATTGAAGCATGTAAATTATATTCTTAAAGAGCATATATAATTCCCCCTCTTACCAAAATGTAATTACACATAAGTGAAGCAAGAAAAATGAAAACATTTCTCTTTTGCACAAATTAAAACTAGAACACCAAGTCCTCATTTTATTCTGAACAAAAATTAATATTTTTCTTTCATAAACTCATAAAGAAACTAACACTAAAGTTAACATTCTTTTGGAGACAAGAAAACATTATTCCATGGATTACAATTTACCCCTTTTCCCCAATTTGAGATATAGACATTTTGTAAACTAACTAGCTATAACTATTGAGACAATTAACACATAGTTTGCAAGAAGGGACGCTACAACCATTGAGGCAATTCATAAAACAATTTGCAAGCATGAACACTACATCCATTGAGGCAATCAAACAAACAATTTTCAAGAAGGAACGCTACAAGCATTGATAGATTCAATAATTTTTTATATTCCAGCTATTTCTACAGCATGCTTCCAGATTTAAAATTTTACATTCAGCCACCTACAAAAAATTGAACAGGACATACTTAAAGGATTTATAATTATTTGAATAAAATCATAAATTCTTTGAATATACAATTAAATACCCCACTTCTGATTTACCAACGCATACCCAAAAAAGAACGAATCTCAAAATTGGGCTCTAAAACTCCATAGGAGGACTCAAACGAGGTTCCAATTCCATATGTTATAGACACCTCCTAAAGTTTGTCTAAATCGATACGAAAATGCCCATAAAATCTATTTAGTTAAGTAAGGTTATAGAAAACCCCAAAAACTTGTCAGAAAGAAAAAAATTATGAACCTTCAGTTGAATAGTTAAGTACTATGCAATTTTAGAATTCAAACTTCTATTCTCAAAATTTTATTCATTATTTACAGCATTTTTCATCCAAGATTTTAACAAACTGTTACAGGAAAAAATTCAGGGATTCCTTACAAGAAGCTACACCACCTCAAGTTACATCCAACATTTTAATTTACAAGGATAATAGTTAAAAATTCATAATAACAGTTATGGAAATCAAAATTTTGGAGGAACAAACAAATTTTTTTACCAAAGAATAAATGAACAAATATCTTTAAAACTTAAGTACCCAACAACCACTTCTACATGCAAGGATAATTCAACCAAAATGATGCATTGCTGCTATATCCCACATGTTAGCTTACATTCAACTGTTCGATAAAATTATTTACAACACTAACAATACTTCTATAATAAGCTGTGTGCATAAACATACAACATGATACTATGCATAAACATACAACATGATACTATACTATTGATATTAACCAACTCTAAAAGAATAATTTAATGCTTAATTACCATTATTCTACAAAATTCAAAGAACCAACATACTTAGTGTTTCCAACTATAGATTAGAATCTTCAGTTTATAGACTCCTTGCTTGGTCAACTTACTGGTTTCCACCTGATTTCCTCCAAACCTTACTGAGGGAAAATTTCTTTCCCTAAGACCCTCAAGTTGTGTAGGATTACAACCATTGTCTTGATTAAATTTGTTGCAGAATGTGTTTTGATGGTGAGTCCACTCACCATGAATTTTCCATGGAAGTTTCAATTTCACTGAAGGTGAATTTTAACAATAACTGATTTCCTCTTCTACCAAATTCAAGCTATGTAACAAATGTTTTTGGTGTATGTCTAGTCTCATTCCATTTTTTTGGACAACCTCCCTATATGTGTTCACAATTATAGTCGATGGTATTTATCTTTGGTTTGTGAAATAAATTTTTTCATGTAAGGGCGCACACAAATAACATAAAACTAAAGAAATATTTTTCTTACAAACCAAAGAAGGAGTTTTCCTTTCTTAGTCTAAGTATGCTTTTGACCATCTTTATTGCCATCACATGGAATATTGTAAACTAGCCCCATCTCCCTTTCAGTCTAGAGTCAAACTTGTTTCCCCCTATACTACACCCAAAGTAGATGCCACTTTGTACTATCAATTAGTTAGTAGCCTCTTGTATTTGACTCGCACTCATCCTAATATCTCCTTCGTGTTCATCTTGTTTCCTAGTATATGCAAACACCCAATGAAATCCATTAGGAAGCAACACAAATGATAATTTGGTATATAGGTGTACAATGCAATTTGGGATTCATTACATTTTAGGGGTGACTCTTTTGTTGGCTGGTTTCATTGGTTCTAATTGGGTTGGTGACCATGATGATTGGAAACCTATTCCAAGTTATGTTTTAAATCTTGCTTTTAGACCTGCAACTTGGAAGTTGGGCTCATATTAAGCAACAAGATCTTGCTCTTTGGTTAGTAGAAGAAAAGTATCTAGCCACAATAAATGCAAGTTAAGCAGCCTTGTGGCTTCAACAGTTCTTTCCAGAGTTCTGATTCTAGTAGAAACATCTGACTACACACTTGTCTGACAATTGGAATTCCATCTAGACAAAAAAATATCTAGTACAACATCAACATGATAAAAAGATTGAGCTACACATACTCTTCATCATAAATCTTATTCAAGATTTGGTTCTTGAAGTGCTCTTTTTCCCTACAAATGATCAAGTTGTTTACATTTTCACGAAGTTTCTTACAGAAGCAAAGTTTTCCAAACTTCAATTGATGTTAAGAGTTCAAGAAGCTGTCATTAAGGGGGGATAGGCTCTAATTCTTCCTTCCTTCTCGTATTGTTTAACCTTTGTAAATCCTTCAATCCTATCCCAATTTATTCTCAATGAGGGATGTTAGGATATTTAAACACTTGGGAGTTAGTTAAGATCAACTTGGTCTAATGCATCTTTAGGTAAAGTGTGTTTCTTTAGCATGCATTAGTATGCATTTGTAATTGTATAATTTGATGATCACAATATGTTCTAGACATAAAGTGATCCGATGGTTCATATTCTCCTATATACTAATGTCTAAATTGATCCATGGCTTACCACTTGATTTGTTCCTAATATCTATTTAAAGAGAATGGAGGGCCATTTTCCGATGATGGGTTGTGAGAAAATTATATGTAAATATTTTTATTTTCATTTATATATTTCCTCAAGTGGCCACATTGGCTGGGGTCGTGGACTATTTCTCTCTATAAGGGTTTTAACCACATAATACACCGGTGTTCCCATATCCGATCTATCTATGTGAGTGGTTTCTTTCTATGTGAATATTGGAACATAGTGAATAGATGTACACATACATTAGTTATGTTATGCTTATTCTTTTGAGAAGCTGCGATTTGCTCTAGTAGACTTGATTGTGTACCTAGATTGGTTGTGAAATTAGATTACTATACCACTATCTTCAATGACACTATCATTACGAGAACCTTCTCTTAGCTAACCTTCCCCCATATTTGAAACCAAACAAAGAGGTGTCATCATCATTTCCTCTACGAGCAGGGGATATATATGTCGAAGTTGTTGAGCTTCTTCTGTTAGATTATGTATGCTCAAAACCCATTCAACATTGTCTTGTCAAAGAATATGGCTTTGGTTGCACATGCATCCTAAGGACTTCTTAAGAAAAAAACAACATTGGAAAACCTTTGTGGCAAGTATATGGAAAGGAAGTCACTCACCTTTGCATAATTGGGTAATACAAGAACATAAAGGAACCATGTGAAATGGCTTCAAATTGGTAGGAAAAGACAAGGTTGGGTGCTTTATATGTAGATATGAATTCTAATGGGCATTGTGTTTGAAGAGTTTTACAAAGCACATGGCAAGTTAAAGTAATCAATTATAGTATTCTTATGCATTCACAATGTTCAAATGATCACTTCTTCTTTTGATTAATTATGGAGAGTAGCTACCTACATTTTGTTACAACTCAAGAATCCTCATCGTATGCCTCATTCCTATATGCTGAGGTACATAGACACATGTTGACCTATTTTCTTATAGGTGAAAAGAATGATAATACAGAATGAAATTACTGTACAGAACTGACAACACTAATATAATAATTGATGGTGAATAGTGAAAATACTATATAGTACTTACGATTTTAGCCAAAAAGGCAACTCTGGAAATTTTAACAAGAAAGACTCATTGCCACCGGCTTTCCTTTTCCCTCTCCAACAAGTCAGCAAGAATTCATCATTGGTAATTTTGAAAAGCAATAAGTCTCCCTTATCCTCGACAATACTGAATATGTTCAGAAGCGATATTCAGAGCAGGATGACACCCTAGCGGACCTATTTCTCCCCTTGGAAACTAACGTGAACAACAACTACGATTTGAGAAAGGGTTTCAGAAACTTCCCCTTCCTCGTGACGTAAAGGAGAAAGATCTACTCTTTGTCCTTTCCGTTCGGATGGATAATTATATCTTTGAAAGTATGAAGGAGAACTCTATCTCGGTGATTAATCAAGGCGTAGGGATTCTATGGAATCATGCCGTCTCCAAGAGAAAGCGGTCCTTGGTTCTTGTCACCAACAAGTTCAAAGGTGAAGCATTTGCAACTTAATAGTAATAATTATTCAAACAAGATTGTTTCAGAGAAGAGGAAGTCATGGTAAAAAAGTGTGTACGTTAAGTTGTTGTATGGTAAAATTGCAATGCTTTAATCATGATCTTTCTCTCATAGTTTGCAAGTTAAGTAGTTGACTAAGTTTTTTGAAAGAGAATTTCATCGGTACATTGGCATTCAAGTTCATAATTCATTCAATATCTGGGGTAATTGTGGTGTTTTCATTAACCTTCACTTAAAACAATATAGGATATACAAAGATTTAAGATGCAATAAAGCATAATTTATAGTGCATAACAAGAAACATTAGATAGTGGAAAAGATAAATGATATAGAAAAAAGGTCTTATATTATGAGAATAAATTTTGGAAGCAATGTTCACATGCTCATAGCTCCAATATGATAACTCTTACAAAACAAACCATAGCTTCTTAGCTCTTTCAATAGGCTTTCACGTATCCCAAAACCCTAACTACTTGACATGATCAATATATAATGACCTCCAACTAGTTATTGGGCCTTAATAAATAAAGAGACATTGGTTACATTAATAGTATACTACTAACTACTTAGCCTTATTCAAAGGTTATGGCTGCATACATAACATGACTAACTACTAAAGTAAGGGAGTTAGGGTGGGACCCTAACATGGACCCCCCCTTCAAAAGCAATGTTGTCCTCAAGGTTAAAGACGAATAAATTGCTGCAGAATCCCTATAGGTTCCTAGGTGGCATCTTTGGGTTACATATCTTTCCATTGGACCAATAGTCCTTTGATTGTATTCCTATGAATTGACATTCGTTTGTATCCAATACTACTTCTAGATGGAGTCAAATGGAACCTTCCTCATCAAGTTTTGCTAACTTGGTTTTCACTTTATAATTGGATCCCACCACCTTTTTGAGGCATAATTTATACATGAAACACTGAATTTATCTTGGAATGATTTGGTAGGTCAAGCTTGTAGGCCACCTGTCCAATGCACTGTATGATTTGGTAAGGCACATAGAACTTTGGAGCTAGATTCTAGTGGGGGTTATTTTTTAGGGATGTTTGGTTATAAGGCCGAAGCCAAAGAAATACTTGATCCCCTTCTTGCTTGGAGTGATGTTGATTTGCTTGTTGTTTCATTCTATTTTGATTCATAGTCAAATTATCCTTAAGTGTGTGGAGAATAGCTTCTCTAGTGCGAAGTGTGCTATCCACTGCTTGGATCTTGTAAGTGCCTGATAAATATGAAACCACAAACAAGGGTTTGGCCATATATTGCTTCATAGGGTGTCATTTTGGTAGCTCCACAATAAGTGGTATTATATCACCATTCTACAAGAGGAAGCCATTGTGTCCAATTATGTGGATTTTCTAAAGCAAAGCAGCTCAAGTAAGTTTCCAAACACTTATTTATCACTTTGGTTTGTTCATCGGTTTATGGGTGATAGACCGTGGTGAGTTTCAATTGAGTAACCTGAAGTTTAAATAACTCATACCAAAAGTTGCTTGTGAAGGTATGGTCCTGATGAATGACAATGGAAGTTGGCATACCATGTAATTTAAAAATATGATCCATGAATACTTGAGCAACTATTATTGGTTTAAAATAGCGTGAAAAGGAACAAAAACAGGCATATTTGGAAAGATGATCTACGACCCCCATGATAACTGATTTATTACCATCTCTTAGAATCCCCACAATAAAATCCACGAAAATATTAGTCCAAAGATGTGTCAAAATTAGAAGCAGCTACAAGGCCCATGGCAACTTCAGGGTTTCTACCTTGTGGCATTGACAAGTATCACATGCTACAAGAAAGTTATGGATGTCATTTTCCATGCCTTCCCAAAAGAATGAGCACTTAATCCATACATAGGTTTTATCAAAGCCCAAGTGCTCCATTGTTGGTGATGAATGTAATTCCTTTAAGATAATTTATTTTAAGGCACAATTTGGTGCCAAAAAAAGCAATCTTTACAATGCAAAATATTTTGGTGCCATGTATACCTTGTAGGATTGTTTTTATCTTCTTTAAGCTTTTGTATGAGTTGCACTATGGTTTCATAGACCATCCATTCATGATGCGCTTCCTCGAGTGAACTTGGAATGGTTAAGTATAAGGAAAAGAGAGAGCCATTGTCTTCATATTGTCGGGACAATACATCAACCACCATATTGTCTCAACCCTTCTTATATATAATATCATGATCATGCCCAAGAATTTTTGTAACCCACTTATGCTTCTCTATAGAGGACCACCGATATTTTTGTAACCCACTTATGTTTCTCTAGAGAGGACAATGTTTTTTAAAGGAAATGTTTTAAACTATGATGGTTGGTATTGATTTGGAAACACCTCCCTATTAAATAAGGATACCATCTCTCAAATACACAAAGGATTCCCATCATCTCTTTTTCATATGTTTATTTTTCCAAATTTCTATCACATAACTGCTTACTAGTGAAGGCCAAATGACATCCTTCTTGTATCAATACGACACCAATAACACGAGTTGAGACATTACATTATAAGACAAAAGTCTTAGTGAAATCAAGCATTTCTAAGATTGGAGTAGTGCATATGGAAATTTTTAACACAGAGAAGGCCCTCTCAAATTTTTCGCTCAAGACAAAGGCATTCTTTTTTAGGAACGATGTTAAGGGAGTTGCAATTTTGCATTAATTTTTCACAATTTTTTCATAGTAATTGGTTAATACAAGGAACCCTCACAATATCTTTAGATTTTTGGGGTGTGGGTCGACCCTCACGCCCTCCTGATTCACAATGTGTCCCAAATATTCAACCTTGTGATCCTAATGTCACATTTGGAACACCAAAAATAATTGATGATCTTGAAGTAATTGCAAAGCATGATTAACATGCTCCAAGTGACCTTCCCATATGGTGTTGTAGATCAATATATTGTCAAAGAAAACCATCACAAAATTGCGAAGGAAAGGGAATTTTTTTTTGTCATGAAGCTCTAAAAGGTGGATGGAGAATTGAAAAGACCAAAAGGCATGACTAAGAACTCATAATGACCTTCATGGGTGTGGAAATATGTCTTATGAAAGACTACTTCTTTCACCTAGATTTGGTGGTAGCCAGATTGAAGGTTAAGTTTAGTGAATAAATTCTCACCATGAATCTCATACAAAATATCATCAATGACCATAATGGGAAATTTATCCTTGATATTTAACTTATTAAGAACCCCAAAATTTGGACATATGCGCCAAGTGCCTTCTTTATTCTAAACCATAACCATCAGTGACAAATAAGGGTTTGTACTTGAACAAATGATGCCAACCTCCAACAACTCATGAATTGTATTTTTTATTTCATTCTTTTTGGAAAGAGGATGCCAATAAGGGCATACATTGGGGGGTTGACCATCGAGAATTATTGGAATACCATGATTGTGCTCCCCATTGAAGAATGGAAAACCCTTAGGTGTTTCAAAAACTTGTTGATGTTTAGAGAGAACCAACTACAAATTAGGGTAAATGTATTGTGGCAATATATCCATGACCTTGATGCCATTGAATTGTGCAATAATAAGTAAGTGGCCTTTCTTCAATAACATGTCCATACAACGGGAGGTGATAATTCTAGAGAACCCAAAGTAATCCCTTTGAGATGATGGGTCTACCCTTCCTTGGTAAATTTTATATATTAGTTCATTGAAATCCATGGTGATTGGTCCCAAAGTCCTTTTCCATTCTAATCCCAGTATGATATCACAACCACCCATTTCAATACCAAACATGTGTGTTTTCATATGGTAGTCACCCATTTGGAGTTTCAAATTTTCACGGTGACCCCATTGGATATAATTATTTGGAAGTTTGAGGTAAGCCAAACATAGAAATGACTTTCTTTGGCGATGAGCCTATGAATAAATTGTGGGTGTTTCTATTGTTAATTAATACAGTGACTTTGGTGCTTGATGTTGTTGAGCAACTTCAACATTTCGGGTATTGAAAATCCTAATAAGGCATGGAGTGAGATTTGTGGTTCCTCCTATGGATCTTGCAAGTGTGGTCCTCTTCCATAGGTTGAGAGAGATCTCCCACTTTTGGTTTGGGAGGGCCTTTAATTGTTAAGTCTTAAGGGTGCTCATGAGTGGATATATCAATTTGGAATAATTTTTGTTCTTTGCATTTATGCCCTCATAAGTATTTTCATTGTAATTATAGCAAAGTACAAGGCGTTAATGTTCATACATCATGTCAAGGGATAAATTTTGGATTCTTAATGGTCGCATATTGGAATTTCTAGGAGAAGGGGCTATGGGAGGCATAGTGCAAGTAGGAAAACAAGGTAATTTGGGCTAGGAATTTATCACTAGTTCAACTTCTCTTGCTCTATCACAAGCTTCTAACCATGTTATGGGACACTACATAAGGACATGTGCATGGATTGCCTCTTTGAGGCCAATGATGAAGTATTCCCTAAAAAATAATCAGTGAGTCCCTTTGTGTAGATTACCAATTGCTCAAATGTTGTAATACAGTCCATAACTGTGTTGGTTTAGTGTAATTTGGTCAGCCTTCCCAAGTATTGGGTATCTCATTCAAACATATCATGAAGGATTTTCACAAGTTGGCTCCAAGGGACACAATGAAAATAATAATTTTGATACCATTTCTACCTTTTCCAATGTTCCGAGTCTAAATACAAGATCCCCAATTATAAATTTTGGAGTCACCCTCGATGCCATGGAGAGAAAAATAATGTTCCATTTGACTAACCCAACCCAAGGGTTTGAAATCATCAAATTTATGCATGTCAACCTTTAGGAAGCTGTGCCATTAATTGTTATCAGGAAATGGTGGAAGGCTGGGTTTCAGGGAAAAGAGTGTGAGATCCTTGTCCTTCATTGAAAAATGCTTCAAGGTAGGTGTCTCTTGATTAAGTGATATCCCCATATGTTGAGTGATACATCAATCACTTGCTGTTGGTTAGCCATATTGATGGTGATCCGGTCAACTACCTACTTCAATGATTCTAATTTTGGATTGTCTTTAGGTGGACCCTTGGTATTCTCCTCCATTTTTTATGGATGCGGGTGTCACGTGGGTGTGCACCATTATGGGATCACTTATTATTGGAAAATGATTAACACAAGATTATCTAAAATTGACCAGGAGCCAACGAAGATTATTTTGAGATGTATCACCAATTATAGTAATGGAGGGTCCACCCAAAATGGGTTTTGAGATATATATACCAACACAATCAAAACAATGCAATGATTATTTTGAGATAGGTCTCCCATAAGGATGTCAACAGATCCCATATTTTTTTTTAAATACCAAGGGGAGTATTACTCGCTACACAATATTACTATACTGAAATTTTTTGCAATTTCCTTTTAAACGCAAAGATGCATGAATCTCACTAGTTAGTCACATAGAATAGTGGTACAACACTAACTGAATGCCCAAATTCCTATTGTATAAAAAGATGTAGATATTTCACTAGATGGAAATAGGGGTTAGGGATTCCAAGGTCCCGAGGACAAGGGATTAACAGGTGCTATAGATCTCGAATATACATGTGGTGTCCAATAGTAGTACTCAACCCAATATCTTAGGGAGCTAACTAAGGAGGCTCAATTGTGTGCTTATCCATACTTCCCGTCTAACCAGGTACACGAGAGTAATATTCTCGAGTGTTGTGCTTGATTCCACTATAGAAATAAGCTAGTTGATAGGATTATCCACAACTAGTTTTAGGTGGTCTAGGGGACTTTTGATATACTCAGGGGTACATGGAAGTGAGATTATGTATATAGGTGTTATATGATGTAGTGCTACTTGAAGGGGTACCGATAGAAGTTAGAATGGTGTCCAACAAATGTGACTAAGTACCAATTGTATTCTCTACCAATATGGTTTACCAACCACAGGTTTACTCATTGAGTGATAGATCTTTGAGTTGCTTAAAGTCATTGAAACACATCTCTAGCGTAAAAAAATGTGAAATTCTGGGGCATGTTGTCTCAAGAAAGTACCGATACAACTTGTGGTGTTATTTAACCTTGAAACTTAAAACAACATGAGCTATACATAGATTTGGGATGCAATAAACAAGAATTTATAGTGAAATACAAGAAACATTAGACAATGGAAAATATAAATACTGCAAAAAGTAAGCCTTATATTATGAGAATCAATTTTAGAAGCAATGTTCACACACCTCTTAAGGTTGGATGGAATTTCACTTGAGAAAAGCTCCAATACAATAATTCTAGACAAAACAATCCATAGCCTCTTAACTTTTTAAATAGGCTTTCAATATCCCAAAACCCTAACTACTTGACATGGTCAATATTCAATGAGCACTAACTACTTAGTAGGCCTTAACAGTAATAGTAATAGAGAGACCTTTTTACATCAATAGTATACTAATAACTACTCAACCTTATTCAGAGCTTATGTCTGCATGCATAACATGACTAACTACTAAAGGGAGTTAGTGTGGGTCCCTAACAATAATAAAATATACCTAAGACAAGGAACTATGCCTTCACACGACGGCTTGGTGCTTCACTCTATTATTTCTAAAGAACCAATTTTAGACAATTATAATAATGACACAATATCTTAATGTGTGTATGGGAAAGATAGAAATATGAGGGACACAATGTTAGTCTTTGATTCTCTATTCATAGGTACATAGATTTCACCAAAGATATCAATGAAATCATTCTAGGATTCACTTTACTAATGTTATCGGGATATGAAACCACCACCATATGATGTCATCAACTAGGTCAAAGTAGATCCACAAATTAAAAAAGCCCAGACATAAGTCAACACTGTATAGGTTGACCTAGATTACGAGGTGAAAATTTCATTTATTCATAACTATGATTGACTTATTCCCCTGTTATGATCTTATTAAATTCCTAGCCATGGAAGTAGACAACCAATAGAAGCAAGTAAAAAAATTGTGGGGGAGATGTGATGGGCTTGTTTAACCCTCATGTCATTTAAAGGATTCCTAAACTGACTTCCCCAAAGTATATATCTCTCAATGGTTGCAAGGTTGATGTAATTATAGTCAAACATGATTTTCTTGATCTAGTGAAAGAATGGTGGAATGAACCAATGCATTTCAAGATAAACGAACAAGACATATATTGGACTTAATCATAGGTGCTATCTAAAAAGTTAGCTTAATGAATATTCTAACAAAAATGATATGTGCTAATTTCAACATACCATGGATTTAACACATAGAAATATGCCCACAATATGGTTGAAAGGAAACCTTAAATAATGAATAAGTCAAGGTCATGAGGTCTTGATTGTTTATAATCCCCCTAATTGTAAAAAGTGCTCAAGACAAGCTAGATATTGATTAATTCTATCCATTTTTATTCCAATGCCACCACATAACTAAAAAAATAAATGGTCCCCTTGGTCATAACTAGTGACTACAAAGATATGCTACCACCTATCATTGCGATGAAAAAATTACTACATACAAACAACTGCTTTGGTTCTAGGAAGATATTAAACTAGCAATTGCTCCAGAAGGTGCAAAGGAATGCCGAAAGGAAAAATAAATAAAAAGTAAAGTAGATATGATGAAGTGAAAATGCAATTATTCAAGTATGCTGAGAGGTTGAATTTTGTAATTTTTCTCAATATTTAAATTCTTTCAACTTCATCCCCAATGCCCAAAGTAGATGCATAAAACAAGGTATGGAAAGAGGGATAAGGATTTAGGCTTATTATATCATATAAGAATTGCATGTGTAACAAGGAAGAAAGGATTTGTGAAATTTAGTTAGTATTGGAATTTGATTACACATTTGCATAGATGTATAGGATGATATTGCGGGTTGGTGGAGAAGCCTGTTACTATAGACAAAACCATTTAAAGCTATCCCAATTTCTTGGGTTGTATGTGAGTAATGAGAAACCTAGAGAAAGGTGGGAGTTCACTAGAGACATTCCCTATCTCGTGTGATTGATAATTGGGATAATGAGAGAGATTGGTTCTTTTAGAGCTTTTTCCATGTTTTCGTAGAACAACACATGTGATAATTTCTACTTGACTTTCAAGTGTGATGAATTTATATCTGGTGAGGTTGTCATACCATACTTAAAATCGAGTTGATCCATGAAATTGGTTCACGATTTTTGGCGAGCGAAGTGCCAAAAATTTGTGTTGTGGACCCTCGATCGAGGTCTTTTAAAGCCCTCGATCGAGGTTTTAAAACCTCGATCGAGGTTTTAATACCTTGATCGAGGTTTTAATACCTCGATCGAGGGATTTAAAATACCTCGATCGAGGGTTGAAACAAGGCCTTGATTGAGCTATCAAAACCTCGATCGAGGGTTGAAACAAGGCCTCGATCTAGCTTTTGAAAGCTCGATCTAGCTTTTGAAAATCTCGTTCTAGCTTTTGAAAAAAATAAAAAAGGGCCTATTTTAGGCCCTCGGTTGAGCAAATACCTCGATCGAGGTCTAGGTAAAATGCTTGATCGAGGTCCTATTTAACCCTCGATCGAGGTATTTTAAATACCTCGATCGAGGGCCTAAAAACTAGGCCGAGAGCCCTTTTCACTGCAGAAGCAAAGTTTTGTCTGCCTTTCAGAGGTTTGAACCATGTCATTAAATGCACATTAATGGGCGTACTTGATGCCATTGGATTCGTCAATGAATCCTCTATCCATATACATAAAATTTACAAATTTTTATCTTCGTATGTCTTTTGTTTTTAAATTTCTACTAAAACTTGCCCTAAAAAACCTTGCTGACAACTTCAATTGAGCTCAACAATAAATCAACAACATTCAAAATACACATCCAAAAATTTTAAAAAAATACACAAGCACTAGATAAGCACATCCTCTTCAAAAGGGTATTTTTAGTTTTGCAAATTATGTAAACAAACAAAAATTTTGTGCACACACACATGTGTGCAAAATGTGACTGAAATATTCATTAGTCAGTTTTGAAAAATAATAATAAATATAATTTTTCGAGAAAAATTAAAATAAAAATATGTAGGCACTAGTGCATTATGTCTAGATCATGTTCACATATTTCATTTTTTTAAATTATTACTTAACATTAAATTATTGTGCACACACACAAACCACTTGTTAATTGCTCTTCAAATTTTTAAGTACACACGTTTCATTAAATGAAAATTTGACATGATAAATGACATTGGTATATTTCGAAAAAAATATCATTGGAAAGCCAACATAATTCTCTACATTTCGTTTTTTAACCACATGTTGAAATTAATGTGGAAAATATGAGGTTTGAGGGCTTCAATTTAATACATGGGTAAAATTTCCGTTTTTCACCGTCATATGTGGCCAAAAAGAGTTACCCATCTTCATGGAATCACCCAATCCAAAGTTATTACCTTGTTTGGCACCCCTATAAACAAGTGATAGGAAAAAAATCATATTGAGTATGAAGCATTGTAATTGGCCATAAACACCGCATACCAACAAACCACGCATTTCAAATGTCCAAAAACAATAATTTAAACATGAATAACTAGTTACAATTAATGAAGCAAAATGCACTATTTTGATAAGAATTTCAATGATTTAAATAGAAAAAGAATGTTGAGAAGTGATTACTTATGATAAATGGTTGTCTTATGAATGAAGCATCTTAAAAATTGTGAAATTAAGCATTTTCAAATGAAATTTTGATTTTACATGGATGTGGAACTATGTATGGGATTCACACTTACAATAAAGCAATGTTTATTCTATACAAAGTTATAATATCTGATCAATAATAAATAGTAAATGATAAGGATCACAACACCATGAAAGGACAAATGGACCCAAGAAAGTAGGTAGTCAAACTCAAAGGAGGATGTTGCACAAATATATTTTCCTTGATAAATACTATCATGCTTTGAAAACTCTAATATCCTTTTCATCCACACACACTCCAAACTAATTAAGCCTATAACCAACCCTATCTTTAAATAATGTTAAAAAATAACATTTCAGAAGTTAAATTTGTTTCATCATTCAAGTTTCTAAAATTTTTAAACAAATGTAAAAAATATATTTTGCTTTTGTCAATTATGATACTTTTCAAAAGCTAAATCCAATATTTTTTAAAAGCCTCTCCTCCATTTCCTGTTGAGCCTCGTATCTAAACCTATCTTTATATAAGAACAAAAATAATTTTTCATTTTTTTATGTACATGTAACCTCTTCTTATATTTGAGATAAATTTTCATCTTTTTAAATATGACTCATTTCATTAAAATAGCTAAATGACTCATATGCAATGGATGAATCTCGCTTGAATGTGGTTACAACATGTTTGCATTCTACAAAATTTTATCAACTATTCTCGTCTATAAACCGCATGTCGTATTTGTCTAAATTGAATGTTGAATATGTTTTGGGGTTTGTTATTTTTTATTTTTTGGTTGAATATCTTGTTTAATTTATGCTTAATGGATATGAGAAATGGGGTATGTGGGCTCAATGACAAGATAGTGTTAACTTCCCAACAAGTCTAGCCAATTATTTTGTCATGTGTTGAGAAGCATAATGCACCTATGCGATGTGAGGGGAGGAAGTATCATGGTACACTAGCCTTGTACAATTTGTCTTGATTGTTGGTGTAAGAAATATTGTTCAAGAGCAAGCCTTTTAAATAGACCCTTTCATTATGGACAAAACTAAAAAGATTCCTAGATCCATAATTCATGTTGGTTATCATTAAAAACATGTTTAAGCTAGCACCTTTTAAATATAAGATGCATATCAACCTAAGAATATAAATATCACCATTTTACCTCAGAAAAATAAATACACTATTTTGTACAATATTATTTTTTTGTCATGTGTTGAGAAGCATAATGCACATATGAGATGTGAGGGGAGGAGGCATCATGGTACACTATCCTTGTACAATTTGTCTTGATTGTTGGTGTAAGAAATATTGTTCAAGAGAAAGCCTTCTAAATAGACCCTTTCATTATGGACACAACTAAAAAGATTCCTAGATCCATAACTCATGTTGGTTATCATAAAAAACATGTTTAAGCTAGCACCTTTTAAATATAAGATGCATTAAATCCAATGTTAGTCACGGTCATATCATAGGGAGAACATTTTCATTAAAAATAACAAATACCTATAATAAATTTTTCATTGAAAATAAAAATCCCATTAATTTTTTTTAATAGAAATAATACAATTAGTTAAAGATTACATTAAAATAAAAAATAAAAAATAAAAAATAAAAAAAATAAAAATCTCAAAAAACTCCTGTTAGAAATAATAACACATATACACTACTTGCATCTATTTATTTGACATATGCAAAAGATAGTCTATCTTTTATTGTGGAACAAATATTTATTTAACACATGCAAAAGATATTCTGTCTTTTATGGTGTACATTTTGAGTGGCTCCTACTACATAATTGGATGATGTGACCGAAGGATCTTTATCACCTGCTTCAATCCATGTAAGAAAAAAGTTGAACGTGATGGTAATAACCCAAGAGCCAAACCAACTTACAAGGGCCACCAAACTGTTAGCAATGCCTTTTAGATTATTGGAAATATATGAACCCATCCAAAAGAAAAGCTTTAGTAAATGATAGACATGAGATTATCTAACTTCTAAATAGAGTATTTACAGTAGAATGTCCATTTTTTCAATTTTTTTTTAATCATTCTTAGTTCCTTTTCAGTGCTCACCTCTGACATTATGATCCATGGAATTCCACAAATTACCAAATAGAATGTTGCAATATAAGGCTGATCAAAGAAAACAAATAATCCATGAAGGAAATAAGAAGCTACTAAACACATTATTATACTGGCAAGAGGAAATATATTACAAGAAAAATTGCAATATTCAAGGCCTGCGTATGATGAAATTACCAAGAGGCCACCTACAACCAGTGTGCTCACTATGGGTGTGTGACGTGCATTTGTTTCATGACCCTGCTACAGAAAGAACCAAAGGCCAAAGAAGTACATCAAGTAAATTCATATCAATGATCTAGATCTATTTGAACTTAGATACAAGGGTGTAAGACAAAAATCATCTAGGAAGCTTTGATGGACATGGATCCCATTTTGAGAAAATTAATTGTGGATCCTTATATTGGAAAGACTTTTTGCAGATAGAACATGAAAAATTCTATAAGTAAGGAAAGTATCCAGCTATTTCCAAACATTGTGTAGTTTCTTACTTTCTCCTAATACCATCCCTAGCCCCATTTTTTATTCTTGTTTATGTCGGGTTCATGATTCAAGAGCATGAAAAATATGTTGTTACTTTAGTTTCTTATATGGTAAGATGATATTGATACAAAAAGACACCTTATCACTTTATTAATCATAAAAATGAGACAAAACATGTATATCTGAAGTTAAATTTACATACTTGTACACCATAAGGTTATAGTGTATCCTATGGAAGCCTCACATTAAAAAAATTACATCTACTTTGTCTGTGTGTAAAAGAGAGAATGAGGGTTTGAGATAGATCTGTATGTAGAATGACAATCCAATTAAGAAACAACCTGTGCTCATCCCTTCGTCTGAGATCTGAAAAAGTATTATTTTCACTTTATTGTTTAGAAAATAAAAGAAAATAATATCTATAGTGCTAAGTCTATAGCATGTTGATTTTAGTCACAATATTAGTGTATACCATCAAAAGTGGTTGCCTTCCTAATTTTTCCAACATTAGTGCGAGAAGTGGTAGGGTTCCCTCTTTTAATATGCAGCTTTTGGTTATGGTTACTTAATTTTAACATTAGAAGCACACAGTGCAAAATCAATCCAACACTTCATTCAATTTATCTTCCTATCACAAACGAGCAAATCTACTTTCGCCTCATTAATTTAAATTTACTAAATCTCTCTTTCCCCTTTTCAGAGGGTTTGCACTGTATACCATAACACCCTTATTGCATTACAAATGAATATATGAATGAATGGATCCTGAGGGATTTTCCTTGCCTTTGTCCATAAGATAAAATTGAAATCCATTAAACAACTCATTCACAAATTGACCGTTGACCATGTCTTAGATTCCAGGGCTAATTTGACACAAAATAGCTTAACATCTCGAATGATGTCCACATATAATGAATGGAACTTGTGCCCAGATACACAGTAAACAAAACAACACATAATTATGAGCCACTAAGAACTTATATTATCATTTTTTCTAAAATGCAGAGCACACTGCACTTGTTATATGCATACATACCAAATGAGTGTTTGTGAAAATACTGCAAAAAAAATTACAAATAAACACACTTAGTAAAAGAATGTCCAAAAATGTCCATAGAAAATATTTTTCCAAAGCATAATGCTACTGTCAAATTATTCAGTACCTCTTTACAAAAAATTGCTTCCTTGACAACTACCAAAATGTTCATACTAAACTCAAAGCTTCACAATGAAAACAAAATCATATATATACTGTCTTTGTCGAATGATGGTTTCTAAGCCAAGTCATGACAAAGCCCTTTGAATTTTGCATGTGAACAAGGTGCACACCTAAAAAGCATAATTCAAACTCATAAATTGTCCTCTGATAATACATTAGAACAAAAATGAATAGATTTTAACAATAAATTCCATCCATCAATGTTATATCCCTTCTTAGTTTTGCACAACATAAAACTGGTATCAACATTCTGTATATCCCTTATAAGTTTGCAGTGTAAAACTAACCTCCATAGAAGCTTCATGTGTACATTAAATGCAATCAAAATAATATAGGATTCTATGATAATTCAAATTCATGCAGTTAACTTTAAGGGTTTTAAGGCCCTTCCTTGAGACCATCGATCTACTTGTCTCTTTGGATGTTGGTACGTTTCATAGTCCTTCCTAAAAATTCAAGAGTTAAACCAACCATATGGTCGTCGAAGTCAATTCCATTGATCAAAAGATTTTCCATATGCAAGATCAATGTTTGAACCATACAGGGATCAATGGATGATGATGCCCAATGCAATTCCATGGTGTGATACCTATGTGAAGCAATGAACATTGTATGAACTTGGGGTGAGAATCATGATGAGGAGGATTTGGTAGTCGTGAACACTCGAGTAGTTGGTCCGCTGGCATGCATTTTCCAAGTCCATCCTGGTTGTTTTTGTTTCTTAGGCCAAACAAATACAATTGATGTGTGGTTTTTATTGTATGTAATAGTGGTATTCGATTTAAGCCCTTTGGATTTTGAGTAAATCTGTAGTGTTTTACTATATAAGGCCACCCGTGTGACCCCGAGGTAAGAGGAATAAGCCACTACCAACAGATTTAGGCTACAACCATATAGCCATATAAAGAGTAAAACCAAGTTTATTATAACAGTTTCTTGGGATGACGATAGGTAAGGACATATAGTAGACTTTGTAAAATCAAGCTGCCAAATGAATTTATGTAAAGGCACTGAGGAAATATGGATATATATAGGATAAATTTGGCATTGGTCATTGCTTGACCAACTCGACCCACTAGGATTCCAACAATTCACTTACAAATATTCCTAACATGAGCGCTTAATAAGTACATTACCTATCCGCCTCTTCAGAGTTGAAAGGCTCTTTGTATGCATTTGAGATTTGTGGAAATACATCATTAGATGGAGCATTAAGCGAATCAAATCCATGATAAATTGTAGAAAAGCCAGTTGCAACATCAGTATAGTACACAAAATATCACTTGGAAACCAAAACTTAATCCTACACCATTGAAAACATTATATTGACTGCTACATTTAATATTGTTTTGCCAATATCTACAATGGGATTAGAAATCCTAGTGCACTCTTCAAGAAGTGAACGGACCATAACTGAGACTTCTTCTTCTCTTTGGAAACATAAGAATTCAAGAATTTTGGGAATCAAATTTGTAATGCATATCCTTCATAACTGCCTCCCGTTATACCCGTAGCGATAAAAGAACACATCTATGGCATCATATACCATGATTTTTGAAGAGCTAATTGTGGGCCTGCTGGAAAAAATGGTCATATGTCTTTATAAATTGCTTGGCCATTTCTGTTAGGATATTTTAATATTCCATCCTTGTCCTACCTAGCATTATTTATTTTTCCTAGTTGTTGATGATGTCATTTCCTCTCTAGTGGTGTGCATATTCCATCCAGGATCCATCTACCACCTTGTGAGCCCTGCATGCATCATTTTAGGACCACTTTAGTTAGTTCCCTATTTTATAGGAACCTATTGAGTGTTCCAGTGCAGTCCACCTGAGTTAGATGACTCTTGTGGGGGGTTGGAGCTCCGTATGCCACTGATTGTGGCCTCATGCACCCATTTTTGACTGACATGCATGAAAAACTCACCATTGCACTCTCCTTAGTTAGTTAACTGATTATGACTTCAGTTAGCTGATTTTAGGTCTAGTTCAGCCGATTTTGAGTCTTCCAGAGCACTCTAGTGGTGATGGTCCCTATGCTAGACCAACTGAGGTTTGAATTCTCCCGTGTGATTCAAATTCTCTCCATTGTATCATCATTGTTCATTATACTATTTATTAGATTGTGTGACATTATTCTGCTCCTATCTGAGTTCTGCAGCATAATTATTCTTCTGCTCTTTTTTGCTGCAGTTTTCACTCTTATTCAACTGTTTTGCTCATTCTTTCTTTGTGAGGTATCCTCAACTCTTATTATTTCACATGGTATCAAATTTATTGAGATAATAGGTCGATTATCTGCTTTCTATAGTGCACCAGAAGCCTCTGGATTTCCATAGCAAATCCTGGTGCCATTGCATTAAATTCATTGGAGAAATCCAATGAGGTCTAGCCAGGTGTGAAGGATATGAATAAAAGTGCCTACTGTCCTAAAGCAATGCTTAGTAGTAGTATACCTCCATTATTGGGAGTTTTTTACAGCTTATTCAAAGTTTTTTAGTGTTGCAGTAGTTGCAATAGTTTTCTGCAGTTGCAATAGTTTTGTTGCAGAAGCAATAGTTTTCACCTTGTATTTGCTCCAGCAGTTGTAATGGACAATTCGAACTCTCCTCTCTCTCCTAGGATCCTGACACCCTTCAATTAAATTGATTGGAGGGATGATATCTAGATGGTATTGTGCAACAAATCATTGTACAAGGTGACAATGGGGAAGGATCCCGAACCACAATCAGTGGTGGAGAAAATCAAGTATCTGAATAGATTGGATGAATCATTTGGTTTCATGTGTATTCATATTTCCAGAGATCTACTCTTCCACCTCGACGGATTGAACACTCCAAGAGAATTATGGTTGAAGTTAGATAAATTCTTCGGAAAACAAGATGAGCTAAGAGGCCATATTCTGGAAAATGAGTTGATTGCTCTTCAACAGAGCAGTTTCAAGACCATTCAACAGTTCTTTTCAAAATTCAAATCTCTGGTTATGCAATGCAAGCCGTGTGTCATTGAGAAGAAGGATGAGCAACCAGTGCTATCCATTCTAAGAAATCTAGGTCTCGAGTTCTCCATCTTTGTTTCTACCTTCCATTCTGGGCGAATGTTAATCCCTAGTTGGAAGATCCCCTCCTTAGATGTTTTCATTGAATCTCTCATCCAAGAACAAGATAAGTTGATCCAGATGGGTGCCTTGAATGCCTCCAAAGATCAATCTCTTATGGATGGAGAAGCAAAAAGTGTGAATGGTAAAGGGAAGCACAAGGGCAAGGAGAAGAGACAATTTGAACCCATCACTAGTACAAAATGAGAGATAAGTGACTATGCGACTAAAAAAGTTAGTCACCACTATTTTTTGAAGGGATAAATGTCTAAAATTGAGCAATTTTAAATAAGCCAACTAAAAATGACCAAGATAAACGACTAATTTAGTCACGGGATAAAATATATGGCTAGAGAACAAGTGACTAAAATAAAAATGACTAACATAAATGACTAATTTAGTCATGAGAATATAAATATGACTATCTAATAATGATTAATGTGAATTAGTTGTTTATGTTAGTCATTTTTAGTAGTGTCACACTGACAATGGAAAATTACAATTTTGATAATGAATTTGTACTATATTTTACTAAATTTTAACAATGTAGATGGATTTAGAGATCTTACTATGGGGGCCATGGTCCATGTGTGTGGTCCCAAACCACCATATTGACCCTCCATAGGGGATATTTGGCCTAAAGGTGTTATGTGGTTCTCATATTTTTGAATTTTAGAAAACTAGATATGGTTTCTAATATAAGGTTTTTTTTATAAGCTATAACTTCATATATTACTTGGCAAAAAGAAAATTACATCGAATATCCATTATAGCTCATGATTAGAATTCGACATAAAACTACAGACAATATCGTCCCAAAAAGCTATTCCCCGCATCCCAACAGCTCCACCTCATACGAAGCATTAAGCCAGACAAAAATTTCATTCCATATTAGAGCACTGAGACTAAAGACTTCACTATAGCTGTGATGACTGTATAATACTTCTACTCAAGCACTAGGACCGACATGTTGCATATGACAAACTATCAACATTAATTACAACCAAAAGGATCAAATAGAGACACGCTTCCAATTATCACACCTGAAATCTCGACGACATGCCAGCCTAGAATTCCTCCTAAGGGTCGGCTGGGGATCCCAGGCCATCTGCAGCTTGGTAGACAGCTCCCCCTCACCCGCACGCATCCCAGCCGAGACACCAACAGGAGGAGCTCCCCCCTCCTTCAAGCGAGGAAGAAACAATATTCCCAAGTGGTGGGTGATGACATCAATTTTAATGTGAATGAGCCATGAATCCATTAGATGCTCCTTCCATAAGTGAGCAAGGATATTATCCCCCAAACTCTTCAGCTCGCGCTCCTGAAGCAGGTAGCCAATTACCCATAACATGGAGACAACCCATTCATACAAAAACAAGTGGGCCTGAGTGGACCCAGGGTCCAAAATCCAAATGATCAAGCATAGAAAATTCCTCAACTAGCTTCGAAACCTCCAGCTCTTCCCATAAATCCTTCTCCACGGAGTCAAAATTTTCCCTAATTTCCTTCGGAATTGTGGCCATGTAGTCCCAAGTGTCTTGGTCCACCCTCGACTGCTCTCATATCACTCTTTTCTTCTTTCCCTTGAGTCTGCCCTGGCTGGCCGCCTCAACATTCTCTAGCTTGTACATGTCTTCCTCACCGCACTTCCAGCCACTATAACTAGTCATTAATGAGCTTAGACTTTCCACCTTCAACATATAGGTGATAATGCCAAGCATTGATATAGCACGAGCCATCAACTTGATGACCTCAGAGATGAGGACAAGGGCATCATACGTGAGGACAATGCATCCACTGCCATAACTATGCCAATACGAGGTCTCGTCCTCAAATGGGACATAAAAACACATTCCGCACTTGCAACCAACTTCGCCATTAATTTCCATAACTACTATCGTACCTCCCTTATCCCTGCCCTTCTGATTCATATTACCTTCCCATGGGCCTGATATAATTCATTTACATGTAGACTAGAGCTTCGTTCATCCTACACGCGGCAGTCTCGAATGTCCATGTGCCATCATAATCTCCTCTTGTTAGTTGTCTCCACCCACATCCATAAATTAATTATTATAATGTTGATTAACTTAATTATAATGAAATTGCAAGTTTATACCGTGGTTGAAGATCTAATTTAACAAAGTTGAGTTCATGGCTTATAAACATAGTTGGAGGTCATGGTTTATGATTAACAATATAGTTGGAGGTCATTATAGGTCATGGTTTATGATTAACATGGTTGGAGCCTAGAGGTCATGGTTTAATTGTGGGCTTAAAATTTTAATTAGTAATATTTTTAATTTAACTTTAATGTTTTAATTTTCTAAATTTGTAATCTTTTAATTTCTTATCTTTTAAAATTATATTTTGGCTTATTACATCTTTTAATTTTGAATTTTTAAATTATTAACCTTTTTAATATTATTTTAATGTTCTAAACTCTTAATTTTTTAATTTCTAATCTTGTTAATAATATTATATATTAACTTATTAAATTGGTATTTTTTATTTTTTAATATTTAAGGTAATATTTAATAGTATTAGTCTTTTAGATAATGTGATGAGAGCGGGAAAGATTGTTGAAAGGAGGGAAAATGAATTTCCACAAAATCCCCTACTGA
This sequence comes from Larix kaempferi, assembly GCA_027924585.1. NCBI lineage: Eukaryota > Viridiplantae > Streptophyta > Pinopsida > Pinales > Pinaceae > Larix > Larix kaempferi. The sequence goes on from BSBM01000084.1 coordinate 2,349,108, forward strand.
TCGAAAGCTAAGGGGAAAGGGGAAAAATGCATGACTAGACTAGCTCAGAGCAGCTCCATTCATGACACGGTATGAATGTTCAACCGAGGAGGGGTTTTGTACTTATGTGCATAATCCCATTTTTTCAGTATTTGAAATATATATGACTTTTTGGGGTTTTCATCACTAGTGTTGCATTGAGAGGGGCTTAGGGTTTGAAGGTCGAAGCTCAATATTACAGGGTTTCTGCAGATCTAGGGTTTCTAAGGTTCTGATGCGAGAGGATACAACCAAGAGCGGAATTGTGAATCTATATATCTCGCACTCATGGCTAGGTCTCCGCACCATTTGCTTATTTGCTATATAGGTACATGGATTTCGTGTAATTTCATTTACATTTCCTCTGTCAAAATACTCATTGCATTCTATTATGAAATCCAAACATAGTCTCGGTTTGTTCATATGATGATTTTTTTAAAAATTATTTTCAGTGGTTGGTTGGATTCTTCGTTTTATTCTATCCTGGTGCACCGGATACCTTTGATTCCAATACTAACAAGGCTCTACAGTCCTCCGTATGGTGTATATTCACTCAAAATAAGTTATAATGTAGCACATCCACCATGTTGTTGTACTTCTACAGTAGGGGACAATAATAGCGGTTATGTCCTGGGTTTCACCAAAGTAAACAAAATCTGACATCCACTTTTATTACAAATGGCTTTGATTGGAAGGTGGCAAGCCAAGAATTGCTAGTGGAAGATAAACCTAGTGAATTCTGAGCCAAGACTGTCGATCAAAGAGGGTATACCGACCATCAATGCTATTACTAGGTGAGGTGAAATAACCAGAGAACCTGTGACCACCAATATTAACCTGGCCAGATCAAGAAAGCAGTCCTAGGACCGCTAAAGTTAAACCCTGCGCTGAAGTTAGAACAATACATCATAATGCCTAGCAAGTTTGTATTATAGAGAAGAAAATTCATTCGCTCCGAAGACCCCCCTCTTTTACACTGAATCCCTACACACCTTTTATATCAGTTCTGAGGTGACTACCATCGCAATTTAATGAAGCAAATGATTGTGATCTGATCTTTATTACATATTTGTCACTGTTTCTTTCCTCTGAAGTGTTTACAAAGTTGCGAACCACCTATTTCTAGATCTGTGACTTGATTGAGGTGAGGCAATAGCAATGTGGATAGTTTGGATCAATATTAGCGATCTCATTCTCCCTCTATTCTACAATTTACATGAGAGGTTTTCCATTTCCTTCATATGGTTTATTGCATCAATTTATGTCAAATGCGCTCATGATTTTATTCTTTAAATTTGCAATCAAAGACCAAACCAACTATAAATAAAATTTAAAAAAGATTTGAAACAAAATGAAATTAAATTAAAATTGTATCTAGATTACAATCTAAAAATAAAAAAAACTAAATTAATAATATAATAAAATCAAAACAAAACGACTAAGCTTAGCAATTGGTCCACGATGCCAAGCTGTTCCCCAATGATCTAGTAAAGTTTCGATGGCATCGTATAATCAGTTGTTTTGATTATTTCTTGTTGTTACATGTGTACTACACTTTATTTCGAGTGATTTGGTTGAAATGCAAATGTCTAACGCTAATACACCTCTCGCCACTGATTCTATGATCCTGCAATTTGCCACTCACCTTTACCATTAATATTTTATAGTTACAGTCTTTGTAGCTCCACGAGAAACTTGCAATGATAGTGTTACGGGTATCACTAAAATGCAACAAAAACCTACTGTGTTGGCTTGCACTCAGTGAGACAATGAAGGTCTACAATCCCATATCAACCTCAAGTGAGACATTTTTCTTGCACTTTTTGTGGACTTGTGCAATTTGGTGCAATATTACATGTTGTTTTATTTGGAACAATGTAAACTTCCATGTTGTTTCGAGCACACCATTCATAACACCAATTAATGCAACGTTGATATTGTTATTTCCGATAGAACTATTTCATCTTTTTGGTACCCCTTCTCACTAGTTACATCTAACCTCATTTTTCATACAATCTTCCTCCATATTTTTTTGGTTATGTGTTGGTTCTAGCATATTACATAGCTTTACCCTCCTTTATGTGACGAATCTTCCACACAACTAGTGTTTTCACTGATTGTAAAACATGTCAAACTTTTTTTATGCAGATCTGTGGCAATATACCAATAGTGAGCTCGACTAGGTTTTACCCATTTTATTCACACAATTTTTTTATCTCAAACATTAAATGACATCGTGAACATCATTGTGCTTATGATGGAATTTATTTTCTTTGACAATTAGACATTCATTTTGCAGAGAAAACATGACCCATTCTCAATGATCGAATATCTAGTTGTTGATCAAAGAAAATAGACTAATGATCTCTCAGTAAGTGGCAAGGCCTTTGACTGAATCCAATTCAAAACTAACTAAGTGTTGGGTGATATTTTGCTTAATATATAGTTATATGTATTCCATGAGGGCCGATGCATCATCAGTCTTCTGCACCATTAAATTCCCTCATGAAGGGCAAATTGTAACCATCAATTAGCTTAAATACTACGAGCCAAACCCCACTTCCAATCCGTACAACGTCTTTCCCACCATCAACCACTTATACTATGAAACGAGAACTATATACTAAGAACGAGAACTCTAGCCATAAAAACTCATATTTTTGCATAAAAAACACCGAAAACAACCCCAAAATCAAAAAGTGTTGATGCCAGTATCATGTTTTCATAAAAAACACCAAAAACAACCCCCAAATCGAAAAGTGTTGATACTAGTATCAACGTTTTTTTTTCTCTGGGTTAAAAATATAGCCATGGCTTAAAAATCTCATACTGTTGTTTACGAAAGCCTTAAAATCAACCCCTAAATTGAAATTTTCTGTTTTCAACAAATAAATTCCTAACCCTAACCCCCAACAAACTATTACAAAAGTTAAAAAAAAAATTATAATGGGCCCCTCCTACCTTAACCCCCGATAATTTTTTAAAACAAATTAAAAATTAAAAAAAAAAATTAAAAATTAAAAAAAAAAATAAATTTAAAAACAAATTAAAAATTTTTAAAAAAACTTAAAAAAAAAAATTTAAAAATTAAAAAAAAAAAAAATTTAAAAACAAATTAAAAATTTAAAAAAAAACTTAAAAAAAAAAATTAAAAATTAAAAAAAAATAAAAATTTTAAAACAAATTAAAAATTTAAAAAAAAAATTTAAAAAAAAACAATTAAAAATTAAAAAAAAAAATAAATTTAAAAACAAATTAAAAATTTTAAAAAAAACTTAAAAAAAAAAATTAAAAATTTAAAAAAAAACTTAAAAAAAAAAATTAAAAATTAAAAAAAAAAACCCATTGGGCGCCCAAAGGGCCGCCCCGCGGTGGCAGCTCGATGCCGGGCATCGAGCTGCCACCGCGGGGCGGAGGCAGCATCCGCCGCCCACTTTTGGGCCGGCGGATGCTTCCTCCGCCCCGTTGGGCGCCCAAAGGGCCGCCCCGCGGTGGCCCTTTGGGCGCCCAACGGGGCGGAGGCAGCATCCGCCGGCCCAAAAGTGGGCGGCGGTTGCTGCCTCCGCCCCGTTGGGCGCCCAAAGGGCCGCCCCGCGGTGGCAGCTCGATGCCCGGCATCGAGCTGCCACCGCGGGGCGGCCCTTTGGGCGCCCAACGGTTTATTTTTAAATTTTTAATTTTTTTTTTAAAGTTTTTTTTTAAATTTTTTTTTTTTTAAATTTTAAATTTTTTTTTTAAGTTTTTGTTTTTAATTTTTAATTTGTTTTTAAATTTATTTTTTTTTAAAAGTTTTTGTTTTTAATTTTTAATTTGTTTTTAAATTTTTTTTTTTTTAAATTTGTAATTTTTTTTTTATAAGTTTTTTTTTTAAATTTTTAATTTGTTTTTAAATTTTAAATTTTTTTTTAAGTTTTTTTTAAAATTTTTAATTTGTTTTAAATTTTTTTTTTTTTTTTTAATTTTTAAATTTGTTTTTTTTAAGTATTTTTTAAAATTTTTAATTTGTTTTAAAATTTATTTTTTGTAAAGTCTTTTTTTTTTTAATTTGTAAAGTCAAGTTTATTTTTTGTTATTTTCTTTTGTAAAGTTTAGGTTTATTTTTTATTTTTTAAGTTTAAGTTTTTATTTTAATTATTTAATTTTTTTAAGCTGGGTTTTAAATTTTTTTAGTTAAAACGATGTGTGAAGAGTAATGGGGTAACATTAGGGGGTTAACGTAGTGGGTAGGGTATTAGGAAATGTAATTTTCGGGGGGCTAAGGTAGGGGGTAATGTAGGGGGCTAGGGCGTTAGAAAATGTACTTTGTTTTTTTAAATGTTTATTAATGGTTGGTTGAGGGGTTAGGGTAGGATATGTAATTATTTTTTTAAATGTAATTTTTTAAAAAAATTATTAATAGTTTGTTAGGGAGTTAGGGTAGAAGGGACGCATTATAATTATTTTTTTAACTTTTGTAATAGTTTGTGGGGGAGTAGGGATAGGGTTAGGGTAGAAGGGGGCAATGTAATTTTTTTAAATATTTTCTTTTTAAATTTTAATAATAATTGGTTAGGGGGTTAAATATTATGAAAAATAATGTGAAATAGTATCATTTTTATACAAAATGACTAAAAATATGTTAAAAATGGGTTTAAATGTCTTCTTTTTCTCGATTTGTTTACTATTTTTTCCATAAAAATATATTATTTATGATTAAATTTTAAAGAAAAATGTTGAAAATGTATGTGTTTTTCATTATAGCTAGCTTTTAAATGTATGTTTTTTGTTAAATTTCTAAAAAACACACTTGAAAATAGAAATTAAAAATACTTTACAATAAAGATGTGTCAAAGGCCCAAAAAAATGCCTCAAAATGAAAATGTGTGATACTGGTATCAACCCTTTTTGAAACGGAGGTAAAAATAGCTACTAAAATTAGGAGAGAGAAAAACGAGAACTGTGTCGAGTTCTCGTTTCATAGTATAAGTGGTTCATCACAGGAACTGCATGTTCCCAATGTCGTTAGACATCTTCCTCGCCATAGAAATGTAGTAGTTAACTACAGTAAGTCTTTTATTGCCCTAGATATTTCTCTTGGTGCACTTGAGAATGCAGCATGTATTGGTCATCAAACTTCTCGGACCAAATGCAAGGTTGAGCTACCTACAGTTGAATGCATTCACCACAATGTTTCTCAATCATGCTCACCCTAGCTTATGTTTCTTCCATAGACTGGACAACTTTGCTTCACGAATTTAGACAACATCACCTATACTTCAGTTTCTTCCACGAACTGGTCAGCAAGATCTTCAACAAAAACTTAGGTATTCTTTTCTTCTGTTTCTTCACGACTTAGCAACAAGAGTTTCTGTTTTCTAAAGTTCTGTTACTACCACGATTTGTACAACAACAATTTAGTTGCTGTCACTTCCATGAACTATTCACCAAAAAATTTCGATCTCCTTATCTTCTGTCACGAGCAGTGAATTTTCCTCAGTCTTCACGTGAATACAAGACTCAAAATTGCACTTTATTAAAGGTTCTATACTTGTTTATTTATACCCAACAAAAGGTTTAAAAAAATAAACTTAAAAGAGTTGGCCTCTCATTGTTTTTTCTTTTAACCTTCACATTATTAATTTTAATCTTATTAATCATTCCTTAAGTCTACAATAGATTTCTTCTCATTAGTTTCCCTTTTTGACTATTCCTTATTTCAAAGAATGAAACCCTAACTCCATATCGATTTTATTAAGAGCTTGACATTCCATCGTGAAGATTCTTTAAGGCTACTGGACTTGGCACTTGACATTCACACTTTTTGATCTGCTGCGAGTATTCAGGAAAGCTGCGTGTCTTGACTTTTGATTTTTAGACTGTCCATTTTGCTACAGAGTGAATGCTCGGATTGCTGGAGACTTTCAGGCTTATGCTTTTGCATAATTGATCTCAACCAACTTTGACAGTGAATCAAGCATGTGCAATCAACTATATGTTCCATCCTTAAATTGATCTAACCTTTACCATCCTGGTGACATCAATGCCAACACAAGTTTTCTACAGTAATCCAATTTGTCTCAACTCTATGTAGGTTCTAAATGTTTTAAAGCGAACAACTAATGAAGAGTGCAAAATGTTGGGCTTGAATCCAAAATATGCTCGCCTAGATTGGATGATTTTGCAGGTTCTCCGAGTTCCCCCTCCTCCTGTCAGATCTTCTGTCATGATGGACACTACATCAAGGATTGGTACAAGGGTTTGAGATGGATCCATGTTGGATTATATGATATGGGACATTGTTTCATTGTTTCCAGGTTCATTTTAGTTTTTTTGAGCTTTATATAAACTAATCCAAAGTTGTACAAAAATAAAGCTTCCTTCTAAGATCTCTTGTTTGGGAATTTCACAACAATGGGTTCTATGCTTATTGCTTATGCTTTTCTAGTTTACCTTGTGTTGCTTAACTTTTTGGAAGACACTTGGAGGAGAATTTGGAGGATTGGCTTGCAGAACAATTGGAGGATTATTTAGATGATGACTATATTGTTTTTGATTGGGAGGTGACTCTGTATAATAGTTTTTTTTTTTTAAATTAGATTTAAAAATAGCATAAAATATTCTATGCCATTATAATCTTGTATTGTTGGACTATGCAAAATGGAATTTATTGGAGCATCTCAGATGCTTTCCAACGTAAGTAGTACTTGGATTGGTTATAAACCTTTTGAAATCCTAAATTTTAGCTAAAAAAATGTTTTTATCTGATCCAGGTCAGATAGAGATTTACTCCCATATTCCTATATTCTGAACATTTGTTGACCAACTCTAGCATTGGGATTATAATGCTTATGTTGTATATTTGCTTGATTCCCAGGTTTTCCATATTAGATTTCAATTAAATTGTATTGAATTTTGTTTTGTTGAATTGTCACTTCATTTATTTCTGTAGAAGCTGATCAACATCATTTTGTAGTTTGTATCAGATACAACAAAGTATCTAAGTGGTTGTATGGCCTCTCTTTCTGCAATGGTGCAACTTGAAATTCCCCATGTAAATGTTTTGACTAAGATGGATCTTGTTACAAAAAGAAAGAAATTGAGAAGTATGGATGATTGGCCTTTTGATGGTTACTTGATATTCTTTAAAGAAATCCTCGAAGAATAGCTTTTCGTAGGATATATGGATATGCATTATCTATTACTTCAGTAATCTTTTTGTGAATTTTATTTCCTATTGTTCTTACAATCCTTGTTGTTTGGTAGGTTTCTTGACCCAGATACAAGATTATTGATAGCAGAGTTCAATGAGCAAATGGATCCATGGTTCGCAAAACTAAACAAGCATTGGCAAATCTGGTGAGTGTTTAATCATCGCAATAATGGTCATGAAAGATATTATATTAGTTTTCTTAGTCTGATTTTCGGTTTCCCCTTCTTATGTAGACCAAATGAAGAATTATATTGTTGGATATTTTAGTTGATGCTCAATTAAAAGCTTGATTATCATTATTATCAATACTTTCATGCATAGTATTTTTAATTAACACTATTAATAGTCACTGGCCATTGTTAAATGATTCTTCCAAAACATTTTGCTATAGGGTCAAGTATCCATGCCAGTCATTGTGGCCTTCTAAGTATGTGCATTCATACTCCTGTTAATACTATCATCACCGTCATCGTTATACATTTTTCATACTACAATGGTATCTATTATGGGTTGCATGCATTCGCATCACTAACCCATCTTCGTAACAATTTTGTTGAGGCTCCAGGCTTTAAAATCTTGCCAGCATCTTAAGCATATTTATCGAGCCAAGCCTTGTTTTCACGAAATTGTTGAACCATAGAGAGACTGATATGTTTATCTTTTTACATGGAATTCTTTCCTAAGATGCAGCATAGCCTTGAAAGAGGGTTTTTGACAAAACGACTTCCCCTATACTCTAGAATAGAGTGTCCTAGATAGGTTCCTCATTGTGACATCATGATTTAAGGAGATTATATTTTCTATTTTCTATGAAATACTATTGACTTAGCTCCATTTATTTTGTATTGCAGGATGGCAAGTCAGCCTGCCATGAATAGCATCAGACCTGCTACTGTACAAATGAAAGGGCATCCTGTTGTTCAAAAAAGTGGTTGTTTCTCATAAGAAAATTCCTAGAATAATTTTTACTACAACTGGTTTTGAAGAAGTGAAGTTGAAGATAATTCTATTTATTTTGGATCTCAGACAGGAAAACGTCTCTAGCTATCAAGAGATCAACAATTGATAGACAATTAAAACAAATTTATTGCAAGTTGGATCTTGTATTCTTTTTTGTCTGTGAATGGCAGCAGCTTGCTTTTGTTCCTGATAATTTGTACAGCCATGGATTATTGTACTCATGCGTAGTTTGTAAGATCATTCTTCTTTGAATTTTCATCATTGTCACAATTGAACTGCTATATCTTAGAATTCTTTTAGTACTTGAAGCATTATTCTTGAATATGTTTGACATTCATTCTGTTCCCATGCAAAATTTGTTTGAATATCATCATTGTCAAGCAATAACAACTTCTTAAAGGGTGCTAGCTCAATGCTAGAGCACCTGCCTAATTATAGGCAGGAGATTGGTGGTTCGATTCCTCCTTACCCTATCATAAATTAATGCTAAGAAAACGACTAAATTCACATATATATGACTATTAGTAGCTAATTTCCAGTATCTTATAGCACGACTAACGTTTAGTCGTATTTAGCTTAGTCATTAATATGTTATTATCTAGTAGTTTATTTAGTCGTGTATTTGGTCATTAATTGTGACAATCAATGACTAAATTAGTGACTAAATCAATGAGTATCAATGACTAAATCAGTGAGTATCAATGACTTAATCAGTGAGTATCAATGACTAAATCAATGACTAATAAGTCAACCAATTAATGACTAGTGAAATACGACTAGAGATAAGATAGTGGAAATTGGATACTATTAGTCACCAACTCAAAACTAGTCGTTTATAGTCGAATTTTAGTCATTTTTTTAGTCATTAATTTCTCATTTTGTACTAGTGCAAGTAGAATTCCAATTCAAGTCCATCCAAAGGAGCCTCCAACTCCAAGAAGGACAAACAAAATGGATTTGAGAAATCCAATTGTTCCTATTGTAAGAATGGAAACCACCTAGAGAGATATTGCATGCAGAAGAAGATAGATCATATGACCAGGATTCTTGAGCAACATAACATTGCCCTCCCAGAAGGTGCAAGAGAGACTAATTCTAGAAGTGAGTCTGATGGTCATGAGAGATTCCATGCACTGAAAGATGTATTTTCAAAATCACAAGCCCACCTCATAGATTTAGGAGCCTCCAACCACATGGTTTCCTCCAGAGAATCATTTTCTTCTCTAGATCTCAAAGATGGTCCGATTATTCACATGGGAGACAACTCTCAGATATATGCTGAAGGGAAGGGAACAATACATATGGAGAATGGGAAGTTCAAAAATGTTCTATTTTTTCCTTCTTTGTTAGCAAATTTGTTGTTTGTATATCAATGACTCACACAGGTTCATCGAAGAAAGTGGTCTTTGGTCCTGACACAGTTGAGATTGTAGATATCTCTACTGGGAATATTATAGCAAAAGGGTTTGCAAACCATGCCTCCAAGGCATATGAATTCTCCCATTTTTTTCCATACTCTCTTCCTACCCCATTGGAATCTGATGAAGATCAGAGTGATATCTCTTCTAATTAATATGAGGATCAAGATCTTGATGTTGAGAATAAAGTTCAAGGAGATTTAGATCCAGATCCACCACATGATCCCAATCTATGGCCAAGGTCAATATGGGATCACAAAGTACTTGTAGTTGTTAGGAACACAGTTTGGGATCCATCTAACCATAGAACCACTATATCTCAGTATCATGCAAAACTTGCACTATGTCATGCAGATCCACTTCTCTCAGAGAGGTGCTACATGATGGTGGGGTTTGATCCACAATCTATTGGAGATACTTTTCATGGGGGATATACAACCAATCAACAATATTGGTTGTCTGACAAAAGGTACTCAAAGGTTCATGATTTGGATCACCATGAGCCATTCGCTCCAGTATTAAGAAGGGTTCCTGAAGACTTGTTTTGGAAAATAAAAATTCTACAGAGTGGGAGGTGCATCAGAGGAGCAGATCTAGATCTAACACCTGCATTGCTATCCTACAAAGGAGCAACTTTCCAATATTTTTGCAAAGGCTTTCACTGAGGAAGTTGTTCTCCTTCTCTACTTAGTATGAAGGTTCTTTGAGTTCCCTACTGCTCTTCTTTTTTATGGGGGGTATTTTTCCCATGAGGTTTTTTTCCCATTTCCTTGGTTCATGGACAGTTCTTTATTTTTTATCATTTATTTGATTGTATGGGTGACCTTTTCTCTTATTAACCAGTTCCCAAGATGCAAAAGTATGGATTAAGGCGGGGTTTTAGGATATTTTAATACTCCATCCTTTTCCTACCTGGAATTATTTATTTTTCCTAGGTGTTGATGATGTCATTTTCCCCCTAGTGGTGTGCATATGGAATCCAGGATCCATCTACCACCTTTTGATCCCTACATGCATAATTTTAGGACCACTTTAGTCAGTCCCCATTTTATAGGAACCTACTGAGTGTTCCAGTACAGTCCACCTGAGTTATCTGACTCTTGTGGGGCATTGGAGCTCCGGATGCCACTGATTGTGGCCTCATGCGCCCATTTTTGACTTACATGCATGACAAACTCACTATTGCTCCCTCATTAGTTAGTTAACTAATTGTGACTTCAGTTAGCCGAGTTTAGGTTCAGTTCAGTTGAGTTTGAGTCTTACGGAGCACTCCAGTGGTGATAATCCCTATGCTAAACCAAATGAGGTTCAAATTATCCCGCGTGATTCGAATTCTCTCCATTGTATCATCATTGTTCATTATACTATTTATTGGATTGTGTGACATTATTTTGCTCCTATCTGGTTTCTGCTGCAGAATTATTCTGCTGTTCTTTTTTACTGCAGTTTTCACTCTTATTCAAATTTTCTGCTCATTCTTTCTTTGTGAGGTATCCTCAGCTCTTAGATCTATTGTGACATAGAATTTCACAATTTTGGCAGAAGAGACGATTACAGTGGGATCTGATCCCAAGCACGGTGACATGATAGATCCATATTTATGAGATAGAAAGACCATATTCATGTGGGGAAGCTTTCCAACATGTGAATATGTCTTTGTTAGGATATTTTAATACTCCATCCTTGTACTACCTAGCATTATTTCATTTTCCTAGTAGTCGATGATGTCATTTCCCCCTAGTGGTGTGCATATGTCATCCAGGATCCATCTACCACCTTCTACGCCCTACATGCATCATTTTATGACCATTTAAGTCAGTTCCCTAGTTTTTAGGATCCTACTCAATGTTCTAGTTTAGTTCACCTGAGTTACTTGACTCTTGTGGGGGGTTTTTTCTTCGAATGCCACTGATTATGGACTCATGCACCCTTTTCTGAGTGATTAGCATGACAAAATCACTAATGCACTCTCCTTGGTAAGTTAACTGATTGTGTCTTTAGTTAACTAAGTTTAGGATCAGTTTAGTTGAGTTTGGGTCTTCTGAAGCACCCTAGTGGTGACAATTCCTATGCTAGATCAACTAAGACTCAAATTCTCCCGTGTGATTCGAATTCTCTCCATTGTAACATCATTGTTGACTATACTGATTATTGGATCATGTGACATTATTCTGTTCCTATCTGAGTTCTCATGCCATGATTAATTGTCTACTCATTTTTACTTCAATTTTCACTCTAATTCATTTTTTTTCTCATTCTTTCTCTGTGAGGTATACTCATCTCTTTGATGTGCCGTGATTTAGAATTTTGCATGGTATTAGAGCTTAGTGATTGTAGGTTGAGAAGCTGATTTCGGTAGTGCACTTGAATCCTCTGGATTTCCATAGTAAATCTGAGTTCCATTGCATTGAATTCATTGGAGAAATCCTTTGAGGTCTAGCCAGGTGTGAAGGATCTGGAAAAATGTACTTATTGTCCTAACACAGTTCTCAGTAGTAATCTATCTCCAAACTTGAGATGTTTTTGGAGGTTATTGAAACTGCAGCAGTTGCAACAGTAGCAGCAGTACTACCTTGGATTCGCTCCAGCAGTTATGGAGAATTCGAACTCTCCTCTCTCTCCCAAGATCCTGACACCTTCAATTACCTTGATTAGAGGAATGATAAGGAGATGGCCTGGCGCAACAAGTCACTGTACAGGGTAACAATGGGAAAGGAGGTCAAACCTCAAACAACTATTGAGAAGGCCAAGTATCTAAATAGATTGGATGAAGCATTTGGTTTCATGTGTATTCATATTTCCAGATATCTACTCTTCCACCTCGATGGATTGAATACTCCAAAAGATTTATGGTTGAAGTTAGAGACCCTCTTCGACAAACAAGATGAGCTAAGGGGCCATATTCTGGAGAATGAGTTGATTGCTCTTCAACCAAGCAGTTTCGAGACCATCCAACAATTCTTTTCCAAATTCAAATATGTGGTCATGTAATGCAAGCAATGTGTCATTGAGAAGAAGGACGAGCAATTGGTGCTATCCATTCTGAGCAAGCTAGGTCTCGAGTTCTCCATCTTCATCTCTACTTTCCATTCAGGGTGAATGTCAATTCCTGGTTGGAAGATGCCATCCTTAGATGTTTTCACTGAATCTCTCATCCAAGAACAAAACAAATGGATCCAGATGGGAACCTTGAAGGCCTCCAAAAATCAATCTCTTGTGGACGGAGAAGCAAAAAGTGTAAATGGAAAGGGAAGCACAAGGGCAAGGAGAAGAGGCAATCTAAACCCAAGAATAATGCCAAGTCTATTCCATCAGAAGGAGCCTGCAGGTCCAAGAAGGACAAACAAAAGGGATTTGAGAAATCCAAGTGTTGCTATTGCAAGAAAGGGAACCACCTAGAGAGATATTGCATGCAGAAGAAGATAGATTAGATGACCAAAATTCTTGAACAACACAACATTGCCCTCCCAAAAGGCGTAAGAGAAGCTGATTCTAGAAGTGAGTTTGATGGTCATGAGAGATGCCATGCATTGAATGCTGTATTTTCAAAATCACAAGCCCTCCTCATAGATTCAAGAGCCTCCAATCACATGGTTTCCACCAAATAATCATTTTCTTCTCTATATCTCAAGGATGGCCTGATTATTCACATGGGAGATAACTCTAAGATATTTGTTGAAGGGAAGGGAACAATACATCTGGAAGATGGAAAGTTCAAAAATGTTCTATTTGTTCCCTATTTGTCAACAAATTTGTTGTCTATATATCAGATGAATCACACAGGTTCACCGAAGAAAGCGGTCTTTGGTCCTGACACATTTGAGATTGCAAAGATCTCTTCTGGGAATATTATAGCGAATGGGTTTGCAAACCATGCCTCCAAGGCATATGAATTATCCCATTTTTTTCCATACTCTCTGTCTACTCCAATGGCATTTGATGAAGGTCAGAGTGATATCTCTTCTAATGAATATGAGGATCAAGATCTTGATGTTGAGAATAAAGTTCAGGGTGATCCAGATCCAGATCCAACACATGCTCCCAATCCATGGCTAAGGCCAATATGGGATCACAAAGACCTTGTAGCTGCTGGGAACACAGTTGGGGATCCATCTGACCATAGAACCACAATATCTTAGTATTATGCAAACCTTGCACTATGTCATGCAGAACCACTTCTCTGAGAGAGGTGCTACATGATGGTGGAGTTTGATCCATAGTCCCTTGAAGAGACTTGCCATGGGGGATCTACAACCAAGTACAAATCTTAGTTGGTTGACAAAGGGTACTCAAAGGTTCATGATTTGGACTACAATGAACCATTCGCTCCATTAGAAAGAAGGGTTCTGGAAATACTTGTTTTGGAAAATAAAACTTCGACACAGGGGGAGGGACATCAGAGGAGCATATCCAGATCTAGTACGTGCATTTCTATCCTACATAGGAGTAGGTTGACAATATTTCTGCAAAGGATTTCACTCAAAAAATGTTTTTCCTTCTCTACTTAGTATGAAGGTTCTTTGAGTTCCCTAATGTTGTTCTGTTTTTTAGGGGGGGGGGTATTTTTGCCATGAGTTTTTTCCCCATTTCCTTTGTTCATGGACAATTCTTTTATTTTTTATCATTTATTTGATTGTATGGCTGACCTTTGGTCTTAGTAACAAGGGCCCAGGATGCAAAAGCATGGATTAAGTGGGGGGGGGGTGTTAGGATATTTTAATACTCCATCCTTGTCCTATTCAACATTATTTCATTTTCCTAGTAGCTGATGATGTCATTTTCCCCCTAGTGGTGTGTAGATGTATTCTAGGATCCATCTACCACCTTCTGCACCCTGCATGCATCATTTTAGGACCATTTAAGTCAATTCCCTATTTTTTAGGATCCTACTCAATGTTCTAGTTCAGTTCACCCAAATTAGTTGACTCTTGTGGGGGGTTTGTGCTCCGAATGCCACTGATTATGGCCTCATGCATCCTTTTCTGAGTGATTTTCATGACAAACTCACTGATGCACCCTCCTTGGTCAGTTAACTGATCATGTCTTCAGTTAACTGAGTTTAGGATCACTTTTGTTTAGTTTGGGTCTTCTGGAGCACTCCAGTGGTGGACATTCCTATGCTAGATCAACTGAGACTCAAATTCTCCTGTGTGATTAGAATTCTCTCCATTTTAACATCATTTTTTACTATACTAATTATTGGATCATGTGACATTATTATGTTCCTATATGAGTTCTCATGCATGATTAATTGTCTGCTCATTTTTACTTCAATTTTCACTCTAATTCCATTTTTCTACTCATTATTTCTCTGTGAGGTATACTCAGCTCTTTGATCTACTATGATTTAGAATTTCATAGTCCTATAATCAGCAATCCCGATGGACTCTACGAAAACTTCTGGGCTCTTCTTCCTTTTAAGGTTGTCAGTAGTAGACCAAAAGATAATACTATTCCAAATAACCCATTTGCGAAATGCCATGGAAATTTGAATTGATCGGCATGGCTGGCTCAATTTTGAGCATATGAAATTCATCTACCAAACCCCGAAAACACTATTTCAACAAGGTTCTTTTAATATAAAATTTCATAAAATTGCAAATTGCAAAGAAGTGAACCGGAAAAGAGGAAATGAAAACCTTGAAGGCAACATTCGTTTGTTCACTGACCCAGATGATAAGAGGCAGGATAAAGGAAACCGTGAATTTACTAGACCAGGAGGTGAAGGCCCTAGTGAAGTAAACCACCAATAGAGCAAGCCCGCGGTGGGTTTTTGCTGGAAAGAGGGACAACAAGCTTCACGAGGATCAGCTGGGTTTTCTAACTGCATTTCCTTGGGACTAATTTGGGATGGTGAACACAACTACTTTGGCTGGAAAACACAACAAGAAAATCCTACTTGTCTTGTTAACTCTTAATCGTCTTAGGAAGGAATTGAAAACTTGACTCGACTCCTTGTTTTTCTATTACTCATAAGCCTTCAATAGTGACTCCACAAACAGTTGAGGGCCAATGGTATCCTGGAGAGAATAATTTACCTTGTAATTCCCCGCAATATCGTTGGCTCAAATGTTGACTGCAAGAACAACAATAGACAAAGTAATCTGCTGGATAACCATAACCATTTTCTAGCATATGATAGAAATTTATGAACTCCTTCACTTGGCGACCAAACATAATAACATTCTTGGCCATGCGACCTTGGCTCAGCTTGATTAGCTAAGCTTGTGGTTTTCCTAAGAAAACCCTTATTCTGCTAAATTGTTTTGGTGCCTTTGCACATAAATGACGAGTAAACTTTACTTACACGCTAAGAACATGAACAACCAAACAAAGAACATATGAAATGGAAAAAAAATTGGTATAGACACGTGTCAGTTTTGGATTCGCTCGAAAGACGAGGAATCTGAAACAGTGATCACGAGATGAACTTTCATTGTGAAAAACATCTATGGCGTAAATATGTATTGTGTTTTATTCTAAAACCCCAACACCAACAAAGAAAATTCATGGCCACATGAATCAAAGGGAATTTCTGGGAGTAGACACGGTGCACATTAAAATTAAATCAAGCAAGTATGGTCCCATATAATATAGCTTCCCCGCCCCCAGTTTCAACGTAACATTATGTGGCTTACATCTAAAAGATTAAATGAAAAGACTATGAAAGTTTAATCAAAATACCTCACTACACTACAAAATAAAGCATAGTAGTAAGATTTGAGTATCAATTTAGACACAAATATTTTTTGGTATTTGAAAAATATGCAAAATCAACCACAATAAAAATATTGAAGTACACATCTTATAAATAAATAAAAAACATTTTCAATTTAAAATAAATAAAATTGCACATAAATCATTCCAAATTTTAACGTATTGTTTATTATTCATTGAAAATCATTTGAAATATGTTATGACCACAACATCTCCCTACTTTTCTTTACTTTGGAATAGAAAAATAGGGTTTCCCATACTAAATTTTTGGTTTTCTGAGTGTGACTTGAATTGATATGTGAATAACCAATAATCTAAATGATTTCTAATTGCTTGAATATGTGTTGATACCTTTATGATGATCTTTATCAATGTTACTGTCATTCTTGAATGAGTCATCTGAATTGTTGGATCTAGTTGTTTTACCCTCTATTGGCAGTTTGTTTTGATGCAACTGATTGAGTGATCTAAGTATTAGTTTCATGGCATTGTATGGTGCTCACGATCCTCCTATACACAGTTCCCAATCATTGTCCCCAAATATTTTCTTGTGACCTTGCTTTCCAAGTTTGAAATATGCATGGTAACAATCAAGCTGTGATAAGGCGCTTTACTTTGGTCTATGTCGTGATCTGACAATCTCCCTCTTGGATGAATCACATCTTTGGAAATGTTGTTTCATTGATCATTGAAGCCTTTCCTGTTTAAATCAGTGCCCATTGTAGCTTCATCTTAGTTGTGTTTGGTAGGTCTCATGATCCATAAGATTTCTCTTTGTATCTCATGTTCTAACTGGTTTTTTCTCAGATTAAGACCTCCTCTCTCAGCTCAGACCATATTTATATGACGTTTATTGTTCACTAGTTGACTTAGAGTTGATTCCGAAAACAACTCGATCTTTCATTAGATGGAAAGTGTGAGGTGCACCAGGTGATCAATTTTCCTAGTTTGAGAATTAAAATATTTTGATCCGTGATGGTTGGTTTAAATCCTTGCGAACGAACTAAAATCCTATATAACATAGACAATGGGGAAGATGATGGAATTAATTTTGAGCAAGCCAATTGCAAGAATGAAGCCTTGAATTTCATTAAAAAATGTTTTTACACGTAATTCTGTGGGCTTGTGAAAGTGAATTTTTTTTTTCAATGAACCTGGCCATTTTCGATGAGCTTGCCGTTACAAATCCAATACAACTCACAAAATTTTATTCCGAGCCCCAGAAGTGCCATACTGCCTTTTATGATTTCTTGCCAAACCCAACTATCAGACCGCGTCACTTAAAAAGTTATCCCCTTCAAAGAAAAGTTACAGTGTGACTACATTTTAATATCCATGCTTAGTCTAAAACTCCATTGCAATAAAAAGGTCATTGAGACAAAATTTAATAACCCGAGCCTCGGTAGAATTGTCCGTCCTAATCCTCTACCCATTGATTTTCCTAGTGTCGATTAAATTGTACACAACTAATTCCAAAAGTTCAAATGATACATCCACACTACACTTTATTTAATAAAAAATAATATTAAAACAAAAAAAACATCATAGCTTAACACCCAGTGAGCTTAAGAAGGCACTTATTGTTGATCCCTTGGAATCACATGATACCCCTTTGGCCCCTTTATTTTAGTTATTATATAAAATATTACTTGGAGTGCATACCCTTATCTTGCTTTCACGTGGATCTTTTTTTGCCTTCATATGGTCACCATCCAAGAAGTGTGGTACCAGAAGCTTGGTACCGAGAAGCATTGAGTAGCTTCTCAACCCGTGATAGGCAATGGGGGTGACCCGTCTCATTAACAAGCCCTATTGTTGGAGTTACCCGCCTCATGAATAGCGGTGGAAAGGATAATTTATCTAGTAGGAAGGGTACACTCTATGAGGAATATGGTCTCTTATATGAAGGTATAAGTAGTGATAAATATAGTTTTAATAGCTAGCTTAGTTCTCCAGGGAGAGCCTAACTAGCTCATCTTGCTAGCCAACCCTCCAGCTAATAAAATGAGGGGCGCTCCTCCCTTGAGGGTGTAGCCTTCCATCCAGCAACCCAATCAGCTAATAAAATGAGGGTCACTTATCCCTTGAGGGCGCAACCTTATAGGGGCTTATAGCATTTATTAATTGATTGTTTTGTTAGTAGGTCAGTTAGTCAGGGCATCGATTTCCAGCTTTTAACTGGATGCATATGCATATCATGTTATTTTAAAATCTTTGAGTTACATGCATCCTTAGTTTAGGATTTTGGACTTGGAGAGCTATGTAAGCCTATAAGAAGGAAGGTTAATATTGGATCAGAAAGTGAGCCTAAGTTTGCCAATATAGGGACTATTGGGATGAAAAAACAATAGGAAAGTTAACAAATTTGTTCCATGAGTATTAGGATTTATTTCCAACCAAATTATCAGAAATGAAAGGTATTGCAGGTTACCTAGGTGAGATGAAGATACCACTGAAGACTGGTGCAAAGCCTGTAAAGCAGAGGCCCTACAGATTTAACCCAAGATATAAGCAAAAGGTAAAAGCAGAATTGGATAGGATGATCATTGTAGGCATTATTGAGTTTGTCGAAGAATCAATTTATAGGGAGAGGCAGGTTCATCAAAGGAAGGATGTATGACCCATCATCACCTCATAACCTACCCCTGAATGACGGATAAGCAGACCTCGGGGATAAAAGTCTAGAATTATTTGAATCCAAGTGAGGGTGGAACGGTAAAATCGGGGGGAGGGGGCCGACCTCATGCCACCACCGATCAACCCGGATCGTTAATGAGAGGGAAGCCAAACCTTCCTTAATAATATGAAAAATATGGTTCCCGGAGTTGTATGAAGACTTGAATACTAATGAATAGAGACCTATAAATATCCATACGTGTTGTAAAAGTATAAAAGTGTGGGTGCTTTCCTTAATTTTCCATTCAATCTAATTCTATTAATTTAGTTGACATTACCATTGCATCCATGTGATTTAAAGAAAGCCAAATTATTGGTCGAGCGTGCTTGCGCATCCTCCATAACACTATCGCACTTCGCATAAATCAACATGCATTTTTTATTCTATAACACTATCGCAGTTTAACCCAACCTTATACATAAAAGCGATGTTAATAAAAAGGATACCACGGACAACCTAAACTAGCACCTGAACACGTGCAAATGGCCCTTACGAGATTTCTTTAAATCATGTCTTCCGAGATGGAGTATGCAAGTGAATAAACCAGTTCAAACAGTAAAATAAAGTATAATTAAGTTTATAAAGAGAGGATCACATCTAAAATACACGGTTCGGTTTCCAATCTTTCCAATTTATGTACAATTATCTCTCACATATTTAAGAATTGGTTATATATCTTCCTTTTCATTTATCAAGCATTGCTGGAATCATTCGCAAGGTTATACACTACCGTAAGTCAGAGTACCGATAAATAAAATCCCATATTAATGAACCTGGCCTCTAATGAGCTTGGCCTAATTAAGGTGCTTCTAATGAACTTGGCCTAATTAAGAGTAAGTAGATCGGGCCATTAAGTACTCTCAAGAGTTAATCTTATTCTATCTGACAAATTCATAGGCGAATTAACCCCTTCCTTTCCCCTTAGGAGGAGTGAGCTCAGCTCTTTAGTTTCTTCTTGTCAGTCAAAGAGAAAGCTGAAAGTCAGTTTGGGTTAAAGGAGAATGTAACCAATCAAGTCATAAGGAAGGATTGGGTTTAAGGAAAACATAACCAATCTTTAAAATCGTCTTCAATGGCCCTTTTAACACATGGTTATCGCTACCTACTGCAGCTCTGCAGGTGCTCTTCCTAGCCATAGTGTTCCTGATACATAAGTGTTCCAATAACATACCAATAAATAATCCACGTGTTAATAATCCCCGGTACATACCAATAGCGTAATGCATAGTACAAGCCTCAGTTTGTTAAATTTTCAGAATTTACTTCAATCTGATCTAGGATCTTAACTGAGAGAACAACATGTACAACATATCTACAGCATATCAATCATGGAGACAATAATGCAAGCACACAAGAGACACAAAGATTTACTTGGGGAAAACCATAAAGGTGAAAAACCCCAATAACTTCCTCAGAGATAGATAGAGCAATGATACAACCAACCATGAGAGGTAGACATAACCTAACAGCAAATCCTCCTCCTCCATAAGTGCGCCACTCCTCCTTGAGTGCATTAGTGAGAAGTGAGTGAGTAAATAGAGTGCCTCCCGCACTCTATTTATACTTGACTTGACTTGCCTTTTTACCTAACTCATGTAGGCTCGAACTTAACCACATAACATAATGCTGACTGGGCCGAACCCCAATAAGGTGGTCTAATAACCCTTTGACCCACATGACTTATACATGGCCGACCCCAAACAAGGTGGTCTAATAACCCATCAAGTATAAGTTACGACACTTACAATATAAATAACGACACTTCCGTATAGAGGAATAATAACATCTCTATAGGAATACAATATACATATATGTGAAATACATTCCGAAGTTACATATACATCAACACTCCCTCTTAACTAGGAAGGTATTTCTCAGCACCGTTCTTTTAGCACAAGTCATCTTCTCTAGATCATCGTCACTGGATAATCGTCATCGAGTCATCATCATCGTCACTGCTGCTGCTATCTCAATCAATCTTTGAATCTACTCGTCATAGGAAGTTCTACAGAGCCAGTCCTTTTTCATACTGGATGTAGGCCCACCACCTACAGGTCTTCATCATCACTGGCCATACTGTGGAATCCTCAGGACTTATTACGTGCGTCACAAAACCTGGCTGCAGCATCCCAGGCTATTACGAGCACACAGCTCTACCTGTAGGATCTCCCAGGAGCACATTACATGTGACCCATCACAAAACCTGGCTGAAGCATCCTAGGTTGTTACGAGCACGCGGCTCTACCTGTCGGATCTCTTAGGAGCACATTACATGTGATCTCACCACAAAACCTGGCTGAAGCATCCTAGGCTGTTACGAGCACACAGCTCTACCTGTCGGATCTCCCAGGAGCACATTACATGTGGTCCACCACAAAACCTGGCTGAAGCATCTGACGCCTTTTTCATCCTGTCCAGATCTCCCAGGAGCAAATTACATGTGGTCATGGCAAAACCTGGCTGAAGCATTTGAGGCCTTTTTCATCCTGTCCAGATCTCCCAGGAGCAAATTACATGCCATAGGACAAAACCTCGCAAGAGCATCTGCCAGATATCCCAGGGCACCGAATTACATGCCATAGGAAAAACCTCGAAAGACTATTTGCAGATCTCCCAGGGCACAAATTACATGTCCTCCCAAGCAAAACCTCGCAAGAGCATTTTCCAGATGTCCTAGGGCACCGAATTACATGCCATAGGAAAAACCTTGAAAGACCATCTGCAAATCTCCCAGGGCACAAATTACATGCTTTCCTGCACAACCTGATCCACGACCATAAAGTATCATCTGATACTCATCAAACATCATCCTAATGTACACATGATCAACTTGATCATCATCACTGCAACATCCTGCTGAATGTCATCTGGAGAAGCTCGTCATCCACGATCATCCAAGTATCCACCTGATACATACATAGATACATGATCCACACAATGTATCCATCAGCATACATGATCTACCTGATCATACAAAGATACATGATCCACACAATGTATCCATCAACATACATGATCTGCCTAATCATATAAAGATACATGATCCACACAATGTATCCATCAGCATCCAACATGATGCGTTCATACAAAATACATACACATGATCCATCTGATCATATCCAGCATCCAACATGATGCATATACAAAATACATACACATGATCCAACCGATCATATCCAGCATCCAACATGATGCATTCATACATACATATAATGATCCAACTGATCATATCCAGCATCCAACATGATGCATACACAAAATACATATAATGATCCAACTGATCATATCCAAGCAGAAACTAGAACATCCTCCTGATGTTCATCATTCAGCGCTTACATCCACAGCCATGTGAAGGATCCCCCTTCCAACATGCTTGGAATGGCTTCAGCAAATGTGTCCATCACTTCTTCCTCGAAGTATCCTCGATCTGAAGCACGCCAAGCCTCTCTCTGAAGTACTCGAACTTCACCCTGGCTAGTGGCTTCGTCAACACATCTGCAATCTGCTTGTCTGTCGCAATATACAGGAGCTTCACAGCTCCTCTCTGTACCATATCCCTGATATAGTGATATTTGATCTCTATGTGTTTCGACATGTCATGAAACACTGGGTTCTCGGACAGCTTCACACAACTCTGGTTATCACAGAAGATACCAGTAGCATCCAATGGGAGATCAAATAACTCAGACAGTAGCTTCCGTAGCCATACTGCCTCACAACTAGCTGAACAGGCTGCAACATACTCAGCCTCAGCTGTACTCAGTGCTACGTAGGACTGCTTCCTGCTAAACCAAGATATCACACCTGATCCCATATTGAAGCAGCACCCAGATGTGCTCTTCCTATCTGCAGCACTGCTAGCCCAATCTGAATCAACATAACCCTGCAGGTTAAACTTTTGATTCACCTCATACTTGAGCCCATAATCCACTGTACCCTTCAGGTACCTCAGAACATGCTTTACAACAACCAGGTGAACACTCCTCGGATCTGTCAGGAACTGGCTCAATGTGTTCACAGCAAAGCAAATGTCTGGTCTCGTGTTCATCAGGTACATCAATGACCCAATCATCTGACGATACATAGAGACATCAACCAGCTCAGATGAAGCATCACATAGAAGCTTCAAATTCAATGCCATAGGTGTGGCCATGGCCTTGCAATCCATCATCCCGAACCTCTTCAGGATCTCTACTGCATACTTCCCTTGTCCAAGGAAGATTCCATCTGCACTCTGCCACACCTCCATGCCAAAAGCAAATAGTGCATCATCCCCAAGTTCTTCATCTCGAACTTGGCAGCAAGCTTCCGTTGCGAGTCGGCAATCAATCTATCTTCACCTGTAACAAACAGGTTATCCTCATACAAAAGTAGTATCACTGGATTGCCTTCCTCAACCTTGTAGAAAAGGTTGGAACCCACTTAACTCTTGGTAAAGACCAAACTGGATAGAAAGTTGTCTATCCTACCATACCAAGTTCTGCACACATATATGACTACACCATGCTGTCTTGAAATCCATCTGGTGCATCTTCTATTTCATCACTTTTATATTTCTCAATGCTGCCATCTGCAATATGCTTGATCTGATAGTTCCATTTGGAAGTCATAACAAACTTCCCTTCACATCTTGGGATTACATCCCAAACATCATTATTCATGATCGATGGATCATGGCATTTCATTTCTTCATCCCAGATCCTGGGAACTTCAATATCTTCAATAGATATCTTTGTTGTTGGAACAAATGTTGTAGTTCTTCTTTTGTAGGTGAAGATATATGGTCTTTCCTACAAAACAAGTTAAATTGCATGATTAGAAACATCTCATAATTTTCAGAACAAATTCTTTACACATAAAGAAATATGTCATGCAACCATGCAGTTATCTTAGCCAATGCTTCAATACAACATTTATCCATGTTCCATAACTTTCTAGATGCCTTCCAATCTCTACCAGAACATTGTTCAGAGTGTGCACAACTCCCAACATGTCAGCAAAGAGGTTTCATTCTAGATAAGTAGCAATGGAATGTTGTACAGTTCCATAGGCCACTTACCCATGTATATTAGTAGTATACTGTTCATCAATGCAACTATTCTAAAATGCACAATACATATCCTAAGTCTAGGAACATGAGCATATAAATCATTGAACAATTTTATTTAAACAAACAAATATGCAAGAAATTAAAATACTTATCTTTGTTTGTTCGTTGGGTGGACTCCCTCTGAGTCTTTGCTTCCTTGCAGGAGCTGTTGGAGTCCTAATCTGAAGTAGCTTCTTCTACACCTTTCTGTTGTGGAATGTAGAAAGATGGTCAACTCCCTCTGAATATATGCATCCTTGCAGAAACTACTGAAGTGTGCTCTTTTTCTTTCTTGCAGGAACAACTGGAGTGTGCTCCTTTGATTTCTTGCAGGAACAACTGGAGTGTGCTCCCTCTTGATCTTTGCTTCCTGAATTACCTATTATTGAACTCATATTCATCCTTGGTCCCTATGCATGCTTATTAGTATCATGATTGTGTTATCCTTGTGATTTCATATAAAATCATACATTCATTAGTATACTATTAAAACACAATAATTTCAATCATGTATAGTCATGATCATTTCAAACAGAATAATAAGCATTAGCATTCAAGGTTTATGTAGGATTCTTATGGTTAGTCAAATCATAAGAAACATAGCATGTCTAAACCTATAATTACTCAAACCTATGACTCTTCAGGTTAGTTGAATCATCAATCAAGATAAGAGATATAATATGCATAAGACCTGTGATTATTCAAACCTATACCTTCATGATTCTTCTGGTTAGTCATATCATCAATTATGATAAGAAACATAATATGCATACAACCATGATTATTTAAACCTATGACTTCATGAATAATCATTATCAACAACAGTATAAGATCCTAACACAAGGTAGGATTCTATCTTGATATAGGAAAAACATACCTGGATTAGCATTCTAGCTATTTATGTCTAACATACTCACATGATGTCTTCTTGTTCTTCTTCAATGACTTGTGATAGTAACCTGTATATCTCATAGGTTAACTATTACAAAACCAAGTTATACATACCTCGTAAATGGATCTTCTATGAGATCCATGACAATGGATGAATCTTTGTCCTCATGTTATCATGATCATATGTTCTTGGACCAGAACATGATTTGTCTTTCTTGGTGTACCTTTCATGTTAGTAGACAACATAAACCTCATACAACACCATAATGCATTAGTACAATCATAAGTGTCAACACCCTAATCAATGAATATTTTCTATCGTGCATTCATAGTTTTATTAAGGTGATATGACAAGTCTAAAATCAAGATTGTACTAACCGTAATAACATGAAGACAAACATACCATAAAATTAATCATGAACAAATCTCGAAACATACCTTGATGATTCATACCTGTCGAGATCGCTTGTAATCTTCTTATGTAAGGCCTTAGCCTCATCTCCCTCTGAAACAGGAACTTCTTAACTTATGCAGGTGACCAATCCATCTTCTTCTAGGATTAACCCAATCCACTTGAATTGCAAGAACTGGGCCTGGAGCTGGATATGGGTTTGTCAGAGAAACCCTAAAAACTCAAACTTTGAATTTCAAACTTCTGAAATGATAGAAATATGCGCCTTGATGAGCTGATCAAACTGGTATATTCAGAATTTGAAAACTGCAAAGTTTTACTCAATTTTTCCTTTGAAACTTTCGGATTCACTGGACGTGACCCTAAACTGGGGTTTGATGAAGCCCACTCTTCTACCCAATAAAAAGGTTTGATCCAAAGCTCTAAGCTTCTATTTTTCTGAGGAGCTTCCAGCCGTGGTCACAGATTTCAAAAATTACCATTTTTATAGAAGCCCTAATTTTCCACTTTCCTGATCAGAGTCCCGAACTAGGGTCTGATCAAGCCCGGCCTTCTGCCCAACCAAAAATTCTGATCTTGGTCTCTAAATTTTTATTTTGATGAGTAGCATTCAGCCGTGGTCTCTGATTACAAAAATTCCAACTTTCTCCAAAGCCCTAAATTCCGGAAGCCATGAATGAAGGTACCAAAAAATAATTCTGTTTTGACAAAAATATGTACCTGATTGTTTCTGGTGTAAATCTGAACTTTTTGATCCACAGGGTCTAAAAACGTTTCTTGAGATATCCTGACCTGTTATCTTTCCATCCTGATAGGTCTGACCTCAATTGGATTCTCTGAGAGAGAGTTATGCCAAATGTCGCAACGTGACTTGTTTTGGGATAAAACAGGAGAGCGAACTTGTACGACGTGCCACGTGTCACTGTTTTAACTTCGGACTCTGAAAAGGTTTTCTGAGATATCTCAGCCTGTCACCTTTCCATCCTGATAGGTCTGACCTCAATTGGACTCACTGAGAGAGATTTATGCCAAATGTCGCAACGTGACCTGTTTATGGGACAATACAGGAGAGCGCACTTGTATGGAGTTCCACGTGTCACTAGTTCAACTTCGGCCTCTGAAAAAGTTTTCTGAGATAGTACAGACTATGTACTACCTGTCACTTTTTACGAAATTTCATTTGGAGCTTGCTCGCCCAGGTTATGACCTTTTTCCCAAGGTCACCTGATTTTGACTCAGATCTGGAAGAGGCAGAAACCCTATATTGTACAGATCATAAATCACAAAGTACAACGAATTAGAGGTTGTCCTTTGGACACAAGGTACCTGGAGATTTAATATTCGTCCTGTAACAATTTCAGATCCGAAAACTTCGCCAAAACGGATTTATAGTGAAAGTTCTACGATGACTGGTTTTTTCTATATAGCCCTAGCATTGTAAGTGCAACAAGTGTCATACATGCCATATCATGCCTTCTTTCAGGCTAGCTCTGATACCATGTTAAATTTTCAGAATTTACTTCAATATGATCTAGGATCTTAACTGAGAGAACAACATGTACAGCATATCTACAGCATATCAATCATGGAGACAATAATGCAAGCACACAAGAGACACAAAGATTTACTTGGGGAAAACCATAAAGGTGAAAAACCCCAATAACTTCCTCAGAGATAGATAGAGCAATGATACAACCAACCATGAGAGATAGACATAACCTAGCAGCAAATCCTCCTCCTCCATAAGTGCGCCACTCCTCCTTGAGTGCATTAGTGAGAAGTGAGTGAGTAAATAGAGTGCCTCCTGCACTCTATTTATACTTGACTTGACTTGCCTTTTTACCTAACTCATGTAGGCTCGAACTTAACCACATAACATAATGCTGACTGGGCCGACCCCCAATAGGGTGGTCTAATAACCCTTTGACCCACATGGCCGACCCCCAATAGGGTGGTCTAATAACCCTTTGACCCACATGACTTATACAGGGCCGACCCCAAACAAGGTGGTCTAATAACCCATCAAGTATAAGTTACGACACTTACAATATAAATAACGACACTTCCGTATAGAGGAATAATAACATCTCTATAGGAATACAATATACATATATGTGAAATACATTCCGAAGTTACATATACATCAACACAGTTCCCCATGGTAAGAGAGCTGGACCAATAGTGTGAATGATAGCGTGAATGAAGCATAGTCCAAATTGCGTAGAAATACCCCAAACCCTTTAGGAGGATTCAATCCCCCAACTATAAAAAAGCATTACACATATTACACACATATAGATATATTTAATATGTATATATATAAAAATATAGTATAAGTCTACCATGAATGCATTTTGCCGCCAATACCTAATATCCTAGTAACATATGTCTAATCAGGTGGGTAGACTACACGAATGGGTACATGATGAGTTCGGGTAAACCATAAGATCTTACCTGTAGGTTTGTCTCTGTCAACCTGTCTAAGCCTACCTATAGGTGTTTATTACTTCCATAGTCACCAAGGTTCCTGGTTAACTATGAGGTAGGTAGGAGACCGATAACTAGGCCCCTAGGATTACTTTTTCGCAAAGCACCTTGACCCTATAGACTAAACAGATTGCAGGAACAACTAAGAACAACTCGATCCACAAGCGAAGCCACCTGGTACGCCTTAGCCAACCGTGTAAATAGAATGCAACTATAGCCTATAGCTCAAGTACCATTAGTAGCTGGCCCTACCCTATTACTGGGAAATTGGTTCAACAATATAAACCGATCCCGCCTTTACTCCTATTGCCTCCTTTAGTTTTGCTACTGGTGATTGGTTATCGCTTTAACTCGGTCAATTAATTTGGGACTAGGGACATAGTTGCTGGAGCAACTAAAACAAGCTATGCCCCTATCCCTGCAAATTATGATGGTTCTTCAGTTTATACCTTTTCCATTACTATAAACTTTGCCCCTGCTAGATAATTTACTGGTACTAGGTCATGGAAAGTTGTAGAGCTGCTTACTGTAGCTAACAACCACTTAAATTCATTCTCTTGGACAAGGAAAGGCACCTTTGTTCTCTCTCAAACTAAGTAGGATTTTAATTAGTCAATAGCAACCTTGTTTTTCTATTTATTAGGCTCATGAGGAAGGGTGG
Organism: Larix kaempferi; assembly: GCA_027924585.1. Lineage (NCBI taxonomy): Eukaryota > Viridiplantae > Streptophyta > Pinopsida > Pinales > Pinaceae > Larix > Larix kaempferi. The sequence goes on from BSBM01000084.1 coordinate 2,377,627, forward strand.
TGCCTTTTTAGGGCGATTCTTTATAACAATAGACAATTTGCCCCAAACGCATTTTATAAAGGGTTTACAGGCAGACTTAAGGGTTAGAACTCCACCCCTATACCCTTCCCATTTGGGTGAACCTAGATATTATAGCAAATTATTGTTTTCTTAACGTGTTTGGACAACGTTGAGACATCCATCCTTCAAGTTTAGGACATCCAGATGCATATCCTTACTGTTTGAACCTACCCATCAAATGTTCGGAGAGGAATAATTACATACTCATACCCTTAAAGTACAACAAGGTTTAATGTTGATGGAACCTTCCCCAGTTTTGTTGATGCCATACTCTTATCCTTTAGTTGATAGTAGGCCTCTTAGAACTTGATGAGCACTGCTTCAGGGTTGGAGAGCAGAGACAGAGAGACATACCCTTTCAGTTAGAACCCCTACCAGCTCGGCGAACCCTATCATCAATACTACTCCTCACCATGCTAATATAGAAAGGAAATGGAAGTAGTGAGGATCGTGAGAGAATAGATAGAAGTCAGGTGCTGCCACAAGGGAAAAGAATACAAAGATGAATAAAGAGAAATATCTAATCAAGAAGGATATAAAGGATAAGTAGTGATCTGAAAAGGATTAAAAGATGTTATCCGATGGATGATATGATAGTGGGGGAGCTTAAGCTGAAAAGAAGGGGGGGTCAAGTGTTGCCTTTATTCGGGAAAGTGTCTATCTTTTGTGCCTGCTGTATGGAGTTAAGTGCATGTATTAGGCCAGGGGATAGTGAAATCCATTGATGCCAGGAGGAGCCCAAAATCATGACAAATACTTTTCTTACCAACGCATGCAGGCAACATCATAAGGAACAGGAGGGATTTTTCAATAAATAAGGCAGGGCAGCAACCCAAGACCCCATTTCTTGGGACCGCTTCCATGCATAGAGTTTGGAAGCACAACACTTCGCTTTGATGGGTGGGATGGATGGTATTAATGGTTTATGGCTGGCTGGATAGGATGGATGGAATAACCTTACATGCATGAAATAATCGATTTGGATAAATAAAAAATGAAAGTTATTCACCCCGGTGGATTAACAACTGCTAAATGAGGGGAAGGGTAACGGCTAAGCTAGGGCATCCCTCCCCGCTAGATTACTAACTGTTGGTTGTTGTAAAAGCTCTTTCTGGTTGGAAAGCATCCCCGATAGGTCCTAACTGGTGTGTTGTCTAATCTCACCTTCCCCAATAGGGTTCACTAATATTGGGACTACGCTTTTGGGAGGTGGATAAAAAGTAAACAAAGTAAAAGGGTTTATGTAATGCCAACTTAAGTATTCCTGGCTGACTTCATCCAATGAATGGGTGTCCGGTTAGTGGTAACAGTTCAGGCAAGTAGCAGAGTCTTAATATCAAGAGTGTAGTAGCAACTAATATCTAGTTGACAAGTCGTTGCAAATCAAAGATTAGAAATTCAATTCCTAGATTTGTTGGGATCAAATTCCTTTACTAAAAATAACTAACTAAAAAGTAACTAATTCCTCGAAATAATGCCAAATGCCAACCAGGTGAGGCCTATTATTCAAATAGGCCCTAGCTTTCTCACTATGAACCAAAAAAGGTAACGATAAATAAATATATTTGTTCCATCCCTGCAAAAGGAACATGGGGGACCATATTTGTGCAGGCATGTATACTTGATGAGTAATAAGATGGTAAAGGGGAACAAAGAATGCCAATAAGCACTTATGTCCTCCCTCTTTTTTATATGGATATATTTTAAAGGGGTTTTGAGGCACTTCACGTGGGTTTATAGGATAAGGGTGATAAAGGTATGAAGGCACTTGTTTTAACATAAGTAAAGCTTAAAAGGTGAAGTCATATTTTAATGCACAAGGGTTTAAAAATGGGTGCATGGGTTTAGCCTTGGTATAGGATTTAATGAAGTTTGGAACATAGGTTTAGCCTTGGTATAGGATTTAAGGAAGTTTGGATTTAAGTGCAGGTTAGATAAGGGGATAGTTAAGATTAGGTTTATATTAATTTTTTTTGTTTTATTTAATTTAATTTTGTTTTATTTTAATTAACTTTGTTTTAATAAAGCTTTAAATAATATTATTAAAGTTGATAAAGGGTTGTTTTGTTTGTAGTGGAGCTTGAGTCTAGAAGGAAAATGTTCGACTTTTTTTAAGCAAAAATCACAAAGATGTACTCAATAAAATTGGTCCCAAGTTGTTGAGTAAAGTAAAGTATCAAATATGTTTGATAACGACATCACAACAAAGCATCCTCTACGTATTTTAGCTATAATTTTTTATTCGTTCATCCATTTTAAAAGTTCCTTATGTCATTGGAAAGGTATTAACGACATCTACGTATTTGTGGCCAACATAGTTTCTTGTTATGAAGCTTAGAAAAATTCCAATACAAAAGAGTAACTGCATCATCAGCGATTAGAAGGGTTGATTTGACTGAAGAACTTATAAAGTACAAATTCTTACGAGGAAAGCGCGGTTCAAACTTGGTCACATACATGAAAACGCACCCATGATGGCCATAAATTAAGAACACAAACCGAAACCTCCAAAAGAGATGTCAATAGTACAACAATGGAAGTTGTTCCAATGGAAGGTCGACAAATACAAGTTGTAGACATCAACAATGTCGTGAAAAAGAACAAAACACACTATAGGAAGAGAAACATTTTCATTGTTGAAAAGAAGTGGCTGTAGGTCATATTGAATGGTGTTACATGATATTTTCATCTGTCACATTGACCCAGTAACTTTCCATTTCCTTGGTCCTTGAAGTTCTCATTCTGAAAGACATATCCCATCTTTCTTTCCCTATGAATTAAATTATTTAGCAACCTCGACGTTCTTTGCTTATTTAGCAACATGCGTCATTACCCCACGGACGTGTGTTACTATGATGATAGCTTGCGTCTTCGATGCGCCTTGCGTGTTGAGCATATTGTGTTGTTTTCCATCGACCCATAGTGCTCTATTGCCAGATCGCGTCGATTTTTGTACGGGTAGAAAAAGAATTTTTCGAGAAGTATCTAGAACCAAATCTTATCTAGATGAGATCCCCTTCTTATTTGCTAGGATCTCACTTGAATTCCTCACTTGTTGGGATCATATCTCTCCATTATCCCTAAAGTGCTTATCCTTCCCCTATCCATATTGTCCTATAAATGCAAGTCTTGGCCATGGGTAAAGAGGAGGAGGAATGGAGAATAGAGTTATGCTGGAGAAATTACACCAGGAGTAATAGACTTTAACTCCTTACCCTTTTTCAGTAAGGTGACATATTGGAGCAAGGAAGGATCCATTGGAGAGGAGATATGACACCAAGGCTTAAGTGGTTTTACTCTTTACCATTTCTGTTAATACAATACTGCATTTCATTTCCCATAAATGTTTTGTTATTCATTTATTACATATCTCCTTGGTCATATATATAACTTAATTTAATCCTAGGTCTAGGTTTATTCTTGTATTGCTTGGCTTACATGTTTTGTATTGAGATATTGTAACTTCTAATAATATTATATTTGTACTTTATTATTCCGGAGATGTTTCATTCCTCCGTAGAGATCTTATTGTATATCCGGAGATATTTATTCCTCCGTCGGAATGTGGTAACTTGGGTTATTAGACTTCCCTAGTGGGGTTGGCCTAGAGTCAGTTGTATGGGGTGTTTAAATGCCCTAGTGGGGTCGGCCCAGTTAGCATTATGTTAAGTGGTTAAGTTGGGGCCGACCTAGTTAAGGTTAAAAGACAAGTGAAGTAGTGTATAAATAGAGGAGGTGTGTTCCTCATTTAACACACTCATTCACTCACTTGTGATTGGTGCATAGGAGAGAGAGAAAGAGATCTACTATGGAGGAGAAGAATCTCATGGTTGGGGATTACATCTTTGTATTTGCTGGTCACTTATATTGATGAATCTTTACTGGGTTTTCTACCCCATGAGGGTTTCCCAGGATAAATTGTGTCTCTTGTGTTTATGCTGTGCTTGTTGTTCTTTCAGTGATCATGTATATGATATTGTTGTGAAATGGAATGTAATACTAATGCTATATATCTTAGCATATTGAATCTTAACATGGTATTAGAGCTATCCTGAAGGAAGGCAATGTATGGCATTTACGACACTTGCTTCACTTGCGACAATTTGAAAGTTAGGGTTTTGTATAGCAAAACCTAGTCATCGTGGAACTTTCGCTATAAATACATTTTGTAGAAGGTTCATGATATGAAACTTCTACAGGAAGAATACAACATCCCCCTGTACCTTGTGTCTGAATCTCAGCATCCGATTCGTTGTCCTTTGTGATTTATGATCCGTACAATTTAGGGTTTCTGCCTCTTCTAGAATGCAGTCCTAAACAGGTGACCTAGGGAAAAAGGTCATATATAAGGCTAGGAAGATCCAAATGAAATTCTGTAAAAAGTGGCAGTTAGGGAACGGACTGTAGTTTGACAGGTCCACTGTTCAGAGGCCTAAGTTGAAACAGTGACATGTGGAACTCCGTACAAGTTTGCTATTCTGTTTCATCCCATAAATAGGTCATGTTGCGACACTTGGCATAAATCTCTCTCAGAGAATCCATTAAATCTCAGACCTATGGGGTTGAAAATATGACAAGTTATTCTACCACAGGACAAAGTTTTAGACCCTGCAGATCTGAAATTGAAGATATACAACAGAAACAATACAACACATCTGAATTGGCTCAATGGAGGAAATCTAAGAAGAGGAGGAAGAAGCTCTCACTTAGGGTTTTCAGTTTTTAGGTCTGGAAGGACCTGATACAATGATGAAGACACCTAATACAACATTGAAAGATTTTATAATGGATTTGTAATCCATTTATCATAGATATTAATCTTCCATCAAAATGTTGTGGGAGGAAGGAGATTGAAGATTAGGGTTTCCAAGTAAGAAGAAACCCCAGCAAAGTTGGGAGACTCATAGGGAAGTGATGAAGAAGGTTTAAATGGCACTGATATCCTATCATCCTAACACCATGAACATACATAAGATGTTTACAAGTGATCTACCTTGGATGGTTAGGGTTTTACCCTTTTAGAGAGGATTACTCAGGTATGACTTGAGAAGATACAGGTATGTTTTGAAATCTGTTTCATGATTAAGTTCATAATATGTTTGTCTTCATATTATTGAGGTTAGTACAATCATGATTAGTTTTAATTGTCTGACCACATTAGTAAAAGTATGAATGCATGTGAATGATAGAAGACATTCATTTATTAGGGTTATGACACTTATGATTGTACTAATGCACCTGTGGTGTTGTATGAGGATGATGTTGTCTACTAACAAGATACAGGTACATCAAGAAAGACAAATCAAGTTCTATGATCATGATGACATGAAGAAAAAGACTCATCCATAGTATTTGACCACATAGAAGCTCTACTTACGAGGCATGTATGATTTTGTTCTACTATGCTTAACTTATGAGATATGCAGGTTCTAGCACAAGGTCTCTAAATCATTGAAGAGAACAAATAAGATATTGTTTGGGTATGTTAAAACATAACCAAACATGATAATCCAGGTATGTTTTCCTATATCAAGTTAGAATCCTACTTTGTGTTAGGATCTTAGGTAAGTATACCTGTGTATAAAATGATCATGACCATACATACTTACTATTATTTAGAATCATAGTATTTTGATAGTATTGAGACTATACTAATGAATGTATGATTATGTATGAGACCATGAGGATGACACTAGTATGCATAGTGGTACATAATGGATAAAAGTTCAAAGACATTTAATAGAGATCAAGCGGGAGGAAACCACACAAACATAAAAGATAAGTATTTGAGTTTGCTCGTAATAGTTGTATGCATATTTGTATTCCTAGAATATATCATGCTAAGTGTAAGCATTCATATAGAATTGAACAATATACTACTAATATGCATATGATGACAAACATTCCATTGTAACTTGTCTAGAATGAAACCTCTTTGCTAACATGTTGAGAGCTGTGCACGCTCTCGATAGTATGTTCTGGTAGAGATGGAAGGCATCTAGATAACCACTGTATGCATACAGGATATGGAAAAGTCTTGTGCCAAAGTATTGATCAAGATAGTTGCATAACTATGTGAATCATATCTGTATGCATAATAGATTATCATGTCAACATGATTTGATGATTATGAAGTATTACTAATCATGTAATTAACTTTGATTTGTAGGAAAGATCATGTGGTATGATCTACAAAAGAAGGATGATGAACACCGAACAAGTGATGGAATATGTTCAACAAGAAGACTTACAAATCAAACATACTATAGAAGGCTCGTGGCTAGAAGATTCTCTTAGAAAGAGGAAGAGGATCATGATGAGATGTTTGCTCCAAGTGGCTAGACCATTCTATTAATGGTGTAATTGTTCGAATTGAGAAAACTCCCAGGATTCAATTGAAGAAATCTATGTACGGGTACTCAGGATCGATAGTCATTTGATGAGCTTAATGATCACCATGGGTGATGCGGATTTCAACCTTTGCTACAAGGTTGAAGATGGTGTCTATATACAGATGACATTATTCTCTTAGATGGATGCAAGAAGGAACTCACCACAGAGTTCAGATGATCTTGAGGCTCATATCAATAGACCCATCTAATGAGAGATGGCACAGATAGATATGCAGAAGATCACTCAATGCAAAGTGTGAATGATGTTTAGTCACAGAGGGAGAATGGATAGCTTCTTAACAAGCTTAGGCTTTACCAAAAGTAAAGCTGATCCTAACCTTTACCTTAAGGTTATGTATGATGAACCTATCATACTATTATTGTATGTGGATGATCTCTTTCTAACAGGGAATGAGAAACAAATCATGGAAAGAAAAAAGAAGCTAGCTCTTGGATTGATACATTACTTCCTAGGTTTGGAAGTATAACAAGGCGCAGAAGTAATCTTTCTCAACCAGAGAAAGTATACTGTGGAAATCTTGAAAAGATTTGATATGTTGGAAAGTAAGGACATGACCACTCCCATGGATTCCAACTTGAAGTTGTTGGCTGATGAATTGTCAGAATTGGTTGATGTAACTTAGTACCGACAGAATATTGGGTCATTGATGTATCTGACGAATACCAAGCCAGATATATGCTTTGTTGTGAACACCTTGAGTCAGTATCTAGTAGAACCTACACGTGTTCACATGATTGCTGCAAAGCATGTGATGAGGTACCTAAATGGTACGATAGAATTTGGTCTATGTTATATTGGAGATCATGACTTTAGATTGTATGGCTACACAGATGCTGATTGGGCAGGAAGTGTATCAGACAGGAAGAGCACATCGGGAGGATGTTATTGTCTGGGATCTGCCATGATCTCGTGGTTTAGTAGGAAGTAGTCTAGTGTGGCTCTCATCACAGTTGAAGTGGAATATATTGCTACTTGCTCTGCTAGTTGTGAAGCGATATGGATTTGGAAGCTGTTATAAAGATTATTTGACTTAGAGATGGATCCCACTGTGATCCTATGTGACAACCAGAGTTGCATCAAGATGACAGAGAATGCAGTGTTCCATGATAAGTCAAAGCACATAGAGATCCGATATTTTTATATGCGGGATATGGTGCAGAAAGGAGCTATCAAGCTCGAGTATGTGAGCACTAACGAATAAGTTGCTGATATATTGACCAAACCTCTGTCTCAAGTAAAGTTTGAGTATTTCCTAGACAAGCTTGGTGTCGTTCAGAAGGACCCTCCTCGAAAGGGGGAGTGATATGGTCGATGATGATATTTGGATAGTGGTATCAATGTGTATACCTGTATCGATGATGAGATTGCTTATATCGATGGTAAGGTCGATGATGAGGATACTGTATCAATGATGAGGATACTATATCAATGATATGTATACTTGTATCGATGATGAGGATACATGTATTGATGATGTGGATACTTGTATCAATGATGAGGATACATGTATCGATGATGAGGCTACCTGTTCCGACGATGAGGTCGATGATGAGGTTACCTATTCCGACGATGAGGCCGATGATGAGGTTACTTGTATCGATGATGAGGTCGATGATATCAACGATAAGGTTGATAAGTGGTCCTGAGACTTGGTCTAAATTTGACGAAGGGATTGTATCATCCCTGGACTTCGGTCCCTGAATTGATCTGGAGACATATGTATCCGAGAAGTGGTCCCTAGTGGACGAGAGGGATTGTATCATCCCTAGACTTCAGTCCCTGAATTGATCCATAGACATATGTCTCTGAAAAGTGGTCCTTAGACTTTGTCTAAGTGTACATGATAGGATTGCATCATCCTTGAACGTTTACCTCAAAATGTACGTGATAGGACTGCATCATCCCTAAATGGTTGGTTCAAAATGTACATGATAGGATTGCATCACCCCTGAACCTTTGGTTCAAAATGTACATGATGGGATTGCATCATCCCTGAACGGTTGGTTCAAAATGTATGTGATAGGATTAATCATCCTTAGACAGTAAATCCAATAATTCCGAAAGGAAGGATAGTCTTAAATGATTGTGATGGGATTAATCATCCTTAGATAGTAAATCTAGTAATTCCGAAAGGAAGGATAGTCTTAAATGATTGTGATAGGATTAATCATCCTTAGACAGTAAATATAGTAATTCCAAAAGGAAGGATAGTCTTAAATGATTGGGATAGGATTAATCATCCTTAGACAGTAAATCCAGTAATTCTGAAAGGAAGGATAGTCTTAAATGATTGTGATGGGATTAATCATCCTTAGACAGTAAATCCAGTAATTCCAAAAGGAAGGATAGTCTTAAATGATTGTGATAGGATTAATCATCCATAGACAGTAAATCTAGTAAATCCGAAAGGAAGGATAGTCTTATATTATTGTGACGAGATTGACAATGATCCTGTAATTCCGGTAGGAAGGATCATGTGTGTTACAGATGGCGATGATGTTGTTGATCTAGATGATGCTGTTGATCGGGATATCTAGATGATGATGCTGTTGATCGAAGAGATCCAGATGATGCTGTTGATCGGGAGATCCAAATGATGATGTTGTTGATCGAGAGATCCAGATGGTTTTGTTGATCGGGAGATCCAGATGTTGATGCTATTGATTGAGAGGATCCAGATGTTCATGCTATTGATCGAGAGGATCCAGATGTTGATGTTGTTGATCGAGAGGATCCATATGTTGATGTTGTTGATCGGGAGATCCAAATGTTGATACTGTTGATAGAGAGGATCGAGATGTTGATGCTGTTGATCGAGAGATCCAGATGTTGATACTGTTGATCGAGAGGATCCAGATGTTGATACTGTTGATCGAGAGGATCCAGATGTTGATGATGTTGATCGAAATATCTAGATGATGATGTTACTGTAGCTGTTTGAGTGTTGCAGAAGATGAAGACTCAGTACTAAAGATGTTGATGTTCTAGTATTGAATATCTTGAATATGTTCCAATAACTGTTTGAGTTACTGATGATGTATGAATAAAGCTTCCAATGATTTATATATGTATCATGTATCATGTAGTTGATGACTCTTTTCTCTTGTAGATGTTGTTATAATATCCTTCTTGTTAAGGGGGAGTGTTGAGATATTGTAACTTCTAAGAATATTATATTTGTACTTTATTATTCCGGAGATGTTCCATTCCTCCGTAGAGATCTTATTGTATATCCAGAGATGTTTATTCCTCCGTCAGAATGTGGTAACTTGGGTTATTAGACTTCCCTAGTGGGGTCGGCCCAGAGTCAATTGTATGGGGTGTTTAAGTTCACTAGTTGGGTCAACCCAGTCAGCATTATGTTAAGTGGTTAAGTTGGGGCCGACCTAGTTAAGGTTAAAAGACAAGTGAAGTAGTGTATAAATAGAGGAGGTGTGTTCCCCATTTAACACACTCATTCACTCACTTGTGATTGGCACATAGGAGAGAGAGAGAGAGATATGCTATGGAGGAGAAGGATCTCATGTTGGGGATTACATCTTTGTATTTGCTGGTCATCTATATTGAGGAAGCTTTGCTGGATTTTCTACCCCATGAGCATTTCCCAGGATAAATTGTGTCTCTTGTGTTTATGTTGTGCTTGTTGTTCTTTCAATGATCCTGTATATGCTATTGTTGTGAAATGGAATGTAATACTGATGTTATCTATCTTAGCATATTGAATCTTAACATTTTGTAGGTACTTCTCATAAGTGGATGAGCAAGCTTGATGGAACATTGGATTATTGGAGACAACTCACAGCCAAAGGTATGTCTCTTATATTTTAATTTGTGATTGGATCAAGTTAGGGAAGTGTATGTTTTATTGCTTGTTTTGTTCTAGTTTAAGGGTCAAACTAGGGAGGTCAACTTATATCCGCATTCACAGAATAATCCTAAAAAAAAAATTGACGACTCCGCTGGGGAATGTCTCCCTAGATCTATTTCCGTTTTTTGCTTGGATTTTTCTTAGATCATGTCACATCTTGGTTTGGATATGCTTTTATAGAGTCACTGGGTCATCCAGATTATTGTTGGCACTCTAGGTCTACTCTGATTTGTTGAGTTTAGAGTTTTTTCATCCTTCATTCTTGAAAAAATTCGCTTTTTGTAGCGCGACGTGCTTTACCTTTGGTATACAATGCATCATCGACGTACCTGGACAATGTATTAGATTGCGTCGATTCACAAAGATGCACTTTGCTGTACTTACAAACCGCGTCGTACTCTAAAATTTTGGGAGTAAGGCCTTCATTCCTACTTAGACTTGGACCTAGTCATCTACTAAGAGCCATACTTGTTTGTATCAGTCTTTGTACTTTCTCTAGATCTCTGCTTCTGTATTTATTCTCGAAACTTGGAGTAGTGTGATTTCTTGTTGATTCCTTAGTAGTCAAGCGATTACTTGCCTTGTCTTGAGTAATTTTAGTCTCTTGTAGGTGTGACTTGTCTTGTGGACCTGTAGAAGCCTCTAGTCTGCTCTATTTTGAGTCTTGAAACGTATGAAAGTGTGTGGTTGTACCAAAACTTGCTAGTGTAAGTTTGGTTTGGATTGTTGTATGATTTGAGATGGATTGCTTGAGTGAATACTTTTTGTTTCCAAAAGTTGCAGAACTCTCTCAAGTGAGAAGAGTCATATTTGAATTTGATTGAACATAGTGTTAAAAGGAATTGAGTCTTCATTCTCTTCATCTTTGAAGTATAATGCTTTGATTTGTTGAGAAGATATATCTTTTGGGTTTTGAATAATTGTTTGAAAACATGAAAGACCTAATAATTATCCGTGTTTTCTTCCTTTCGATCTTTAAAAAGTCTTTGAAAAATAGGAGAATTACTAGATTGATCATAAAGATTACATTTTCAAGCATTTTTAACAATTAGTGCATGCTCCAAAGATCTCTAAAATCATCCTTTTAACTCCTTTACTTCTTTGTTTGGAATTGGGGTTTTTTGCAAATTAAAAGACTCCATTGTTCTTTTATTTTCGATTTGCATTGTCAAATCTCTTTTGAAAAACATTTTTTTTTTGCTTTGGTGTTATTTTTGGTGTCATTAGATTTGATTGAAAGAGTGTTACTTGCTTATGTCTTTTGGCTTTGCTTAAGAAGAAAAGTGAAAGGATAGTATTATGTTTCGGGGTAGATTTTAATTGTCTCAGGAAAAGAAGAAAGATCTCTCTCTTTTCCCTAGACAGTTTTCATTGAAAAATTAAAGACTTGCACCTCATTTAGCTTATTTATGCATATTGGTTTGAGTCTACACTCCATAATTCGACTTAACTGTACAATATAAAATCAAGCGCTAGTCTGACTTAAAATATTTAGAAACTTGTGTGATAGGTTAGAGATGTGTTCCTGTGTCTTTAATCATAGGAGTTGGCGTTCTTTGCTTGCATTGCATCCTAGGGGCTTGTATTTCTTCCACATACTAGTCGGTATATCGAACGACCTTTCACGTACCTAAGGGTATATAGAAAGGTACTTCAGGTACTTGACGGTATATATGAAGGCTCCTGTCGAATGGTTGTGCATTAGACTAAACTACTACGGATTGGAGCTCCCACGTACCTTGTGTATATCGAGATACCCCACTAGGATCCTGAAACCATCTGAGTCAACAATTGGCTGTCTTGACTTTGCAATAAATCGAGGACAACACTCGGGAGCTGCTACACATGTATTGTTAAGTAGTCTGGTAATACGGTAAGGGGTACGGTCCTAATCCTCCCTATTTAGTGCTTTGAAAGATTGGACTGAGTATTATTGTTGGACCCTGCGGTATAATGTGAGTTGTGATGCCTTGAAACTCCTGTGAGGATCCATCTCTTTCTCCCACCTGTCACATAATTTTTCTTCCAGATTTAGCTTGAGTTGGACTGGAAGTGTGCTTTTCTTTAGAAGACTCTTAGGGGGAGACTTTCATCAAACATTTTGGCTAGGAAACCCTTAAAGAGATCCCGTAGAATACAAAATTTTCCACTTGAATATCCTCTCATTAGGGAAGGAAGCATAGGGGTAGATACAGACCAACCCACTACAATTGGTTCACATGAAGAAGGAATTCTAGTTACCGAGTCAGGAGGGGATTTTTATCCTCCTTTAAATCCACCTATCACCGATCCAATGGGACCATTGGTGGTGGAAAAACCTTCTTTGCATGACACATATTTTCACTATTCACTTGAAGGACACCCTGGTGCCATCGATTGGATATTCACTCAACCTCTAGATGACCTGATAGCGAATGATTTCGGTCCAACCGCTTCATTTTGGGGTACCTCCTTAGGGCATGTTATTTCTGATTTTGGTTCACCACCAATTATGGAGACACCTCCACCTCCACGTCCTACCAGATCCGTATTGAATGAATATTTATTTTGACCACTTCAAGATACCGTATATCGCTCACAGATACTTGGAGAACAGTTAAGGCACCAGATTTTCCCTTTCCAGTCCATGTTGGAAGTATTGAATCCCAAAAACCATTATCCCATGTATTCTTTTAATCTTTCTTCACTAGGAATGTCTGTTCCCAACATGACCTCCTACGAACCTGGACAACCATATTTTCCACCCATTTGACATCAATTGGTTGGTTCCAGACCTATCTTGACCTCAATGAGTGTGGGGAAAACTTCAGCCATGTTAACTTTGTGACTGGAGCACAACCTTCAAGACAAAGTATAATCAGAGGCCACCCTCTAGTTAGTGGTCAAAATACGGCCATGGGGAAACCTATGGTTAGTGGTCAAAACATAATTACGGGGCAAACTTCGGTTGGTAGTCAAAACTTATTTGGGGGGAAACCTTTAGTTAATGGATGGAATGTAACTGGAGGGAAACCTCTAGTCAATGGACAAAATTTAAGTGGAGGACAAACTTCGTTTATGACTTATAATATGACTGGAGGTCCACCTCCAACCATGGGACAAACTTCATGGGCACATCACATGTGGGGACCATCTGTATGGGCTCAACCTGCATGGGGTTACACATACCTGGGTATTCAAAATATGGCAATGAGTCAAATCTATCAAACTGCTCCAGGAAACCTTTATCACGGAGTGCCTTACCTTGGAAACACAAATACCCCGTGGGGTCAACATAAATTTTTGTCGACTAGATCCCTAGCTAGTGGCCCACCCTCTTCCCCACCAGTACCCCCACACCTGTCCCACCTCCACCCCTACCATCGAGACAACCCCCTCATTTGGGAGGACGACCCTAATCAGGTCCACCTCCTAACATGGGAGGACCCCCACCATATGGCCAACCCTCTATGGGATCACCTTATGATCAATCGATCTATGGTCCTACTGGTACTCAAATGTCATACCAATATTACCAGTACTTGTAGCCAAAATGAAAGTTACCATTTCTAGCTACATTAGATCTACTGGACCTGTCACGTTTGACCAACGATCCCATTCAACATGGCATGAATTGGCCACCCCTTCCTGTGAAGTTTCCATCAGACATACCCAAGTTTGACGAAAAATCCGGTGAGGATCCCAAAAAGCACGTAATAACATATCATTTGTGGTGTTCCTCGAACTCATTAATGGATGATTCTATCCGTCTGAGGCTCCTTCAAAGAACCCTCATTGGCACGACTGCTAAATGGTATATCGAATTACAACCACATTCTTTCACAAAATTTCAATCCTTGGCAATGGCCTTTCTTACACATTTCCAATTACCAATCCACTATGAAAATGGCACGGATCTTTTAACTTTGCTCTGCCAATCTACCTCCACTCATATTTCCAATCATATTCATGAATGGGGGAGAAGACATCAACTTATTAAGGCTCCCATTCTGGATCAATTATTGGATGATTAGTTTACCAAATCATTATTTCCTATCATAGCCAAAGATGTCTCTATGGGATGGGTGGTTACCGAGGAACAAGCCATTGCATGTGCCCAGTACTTAGACTTAGTCTATGCTCAATATAGCACTTTATACAACACAATTCCCAATTCCCATTGCCCTACACATGACCCAACGAAACTATCCACGGGATCACATGCTGATGGCATAATTTGTTTTGTTAAAACCCATCCTACCACCCAATCCACCGAATCACAAATCCCTATGGTTTCAAATCCAACTTTGTCTCAGGATGCTAATAACACCAACCATTCACCCAACCCTTCTCTCACCACGAAGGGGAATTTAGTTCAATCTGCTTCATATCAGAAATCTGGTGGTAAGAAGATAAATAAAGGAAAATCCAATAAATATTCTAATCGACAGGAACAAAAAATTAATCCAAACTCCACTGATGCGAAACTGAAATGGAAGTCTAAATATCCATGTTTATTGTGCGGCGATGACCACTTCAAAACAGAATGCCCACATCGTGAAGAAGTCCAAAAGTTCCTAAAAGGAAACCCTCAAGCTGTGGTTTTAACAGACCCCTTCCCCACACAACAACAACAGATGGTTGCACAACAACCAATTCCTTCGCAAGGAGAAACATCCACGACTGCTCATGTTCTCATGATGTGTATCTAAACGGTTAACTTATCTACCAGGGTACACACTTATGATTATGTTCCAAATAAATAATCTAATGGAGGTCATGCTAAAACATCCTCCACACCACATCCACTATACCTCCTACACAAGGTACTTTGACCATACACAAAACCTATATCATATGCAGCATTACGTCCACCCAAAAGCACAATCCGAAAAGCGATTTTCAACCCCAATGCCTCGGTTGCTTAAAACTACAACATTGTGGAAGATCTATCATAGGCACCATTTGCTGTGTTGACCCTTGAAGTCTTACAAAATTGTCCTAATCAACATAAGACTCTGCTATTTGATATTGGAGCAGTGAATCCATAATCATCTAATACCATCATGGTTAGATTAGAATACTTTAAGCCATGGATTTCCCACCAACTAGCATTCCAAATCATTACCAATGTCGCTGGGAAAAATATCCACCGTACTGCTTTAGACGAAGGAGCCTCTACTTCCATGATTTCCTTGTCCTGCTGGAGAGCCATTGGCTTTCCTGAACTGAACCATTCTCCTACCACTCTGAAATCATTTGACGGGCACGGATTCCAACCACATGAGCTTTTAAAATCCTTAGTCGTTGAATTAGGAGGAAAGACTAGTTCCATTAACATGCAAGTAGTCGCAACGTCATTGGATTAAAACTTATTTCTTGGTCGAAATTGTTTTTACACTATGACAGTGGTCGCATCTTCCGTCTTTCATATTGTGAAAATTCCTCATCAAGGGAAAATTGTCACTATCGACCAATTATATTTTTGTACACTGGACACCACAACTCATCCCGCAGATAATGTCCCTATTATAGGACACTCTTCACAAATATATGAGAGTGTGGCGGTAGGAATCCTTAAGGACTCATCCCTGATGGGAGTATTTCCTACAGCTGATCCCCCATCACAAGTTTCCATGGTGAACATGATCTCGTCCATGACACCATCTTCTTCCAACTCAGCAGACCCTTGGCTTGTTCCCGATTCTATTGACATTGATTCGATTGGAGATCAGTTGTCTCTTATCCCAACCAAGGCTACTTATAATTCCATCTAATCGACATCCGATTCATCTGATGACCATCACTTGGTGGCATCATACCCATGTTCTCTTCCATGTTGGTTGAACTCGTCCTCGCCATTGCTGGATTATATCCTACATACATTTCACTCTGATGAATCCATCTTGGATATTATGAGCTTGAATGAACTTCCCTGGGAGGACCATCATCATCGATTATCCTTCCTCCCACCTTTAGACATGGTAGATAATGATATTCAAACTATTATTTCATTAGATGTCATTTCCAACCCTGAGTATCCTATTCTCACCTAGGATACAGTAACCGAAGGATTACGCCTGCCACTACCATTGACATCTCAGTGAAACCTGGTGTCGTGGAGCATATCCATATTGACCAAACTTGTTCTTCTGAATAAATCAACACTTATATAGCCTTGTTTAAAAAATTCCATGATGTATTCGCATGGAGCTATGAAGAAATGCCTGGGATTGATCCTGCTATTGTTGTCCATGAGATCAAAAATTATCTTGACGCAAAACCTGTCCGACAAAAACTCCATCTAGTTCACCCTCGAAAGACTGTGGCCATTAAAGCATAAATTGAAAAGCTGTTGAAAGTTGGTTTCATTTATCCTGTCCCCTTGATAGATTGGGTCTCTAATATCGTTCCTATTACAAAAAATCAAGGAACCACCCGAGTCTATGTTTATTACCGGGATCTAAATAAGGCTTGTCCTAAGGACAATTACCCTTCCCCATTTATTGACCAAATCATCGACAATTGTGATGATAGTGTCATATTCTCATTCATGGATGGATTTTCTGGACACAATCAGATTGAGATCCACCCAGTAGACCAGCACAAGACTGTGCTTATATTCCCATGGGTGTCATGTTCCCATTTTGTCATCACCATGAAGCAACCAATGTCACTCCAAACCCCATGGATCCTAGTGACAGTTTATAATTAATTAATTAATGAGGGGTTAAGTTTTAAGGCATTAATGAGTTAGGTGGTTAATTTTATTTTATCCTAAGTTTGAAATGCACTTGATGAAAGTATTTTTCATTTATAGATATTTATTTCAATGGAATAAAGTGGATAATTATTCACAAGGGCGCATTAGAGGATAATGGTTGACCAAGTCATAGAGTGCAAAAGAAGAAAAGATAAAAGCAGTCAAATCTAGGAAAGTAGGAAAAAGAAAAGAAAAGATGGCACAAGGCAGAAAAGCAGCAAAGCTTAGGAAAAGCAAAATAAAGCACAAAATAAGATAAAAAGAAGAAAGCAGGATAAGATAGAAAAGGAGGAAAAATAGGACAAAGCATAAAAGAAGGATAAGGTAGAAAAGCAGAAAAAAGAAGGATAAGGACGAAAAGAAGGAAAAAGAAAGACATAAAAGTAAAAGCAGGATAAAGCAAAAGAAAAAGAAAAAGCAAAAGCAAAAGCAAAAGCAAAAGCAGAAGAAAAAGTAGAAATCAAAGGAAAAGCAGAAAACAAAGGAAAAATAAAAAGTAGAAAGCAAGGCAAAAGCAAAAGCAAAAAGCAAAGGCAAAAGAAAAAGCAAAAAGAAATCCATCCTTATTCTCTCCTAAAAATTATTAATTATTATTTTATTATTTTCATGAGAGAAGTCTAGAAGGAAAGAGCCAGTGTCTAGGTTCAATGCATATAACTCATGGATTACTTTCCCAAGAATCAAACCAAGTTATAAGAGAAGGAGTGCACACCACTTTCCCATCTTTTGACGATTTGTGAATTGGATTGAGTTCAATTTTGCCTCTTTGACTTGGGAGATGTGCCCCTAGTCCAAGCTGGGAGATGTGGACCTTATTTTTCTGAGATTATGATGATATCCAGTCTTCATCATTGATTTTACTGTAGGTCTTGAAGTCTAATCAAGTGGTTGGTGTTCTTGTTGCGTGGTTCAACTCCTTCATTCAATAGAAACAATGTTGAAGGGCCGAAATGGAGGTTCTGGTTTCAACCTTTATAAGAATTTATAAAATTTGAGACCTATTTCATTGTGTTCGTAGAATCGTTTCCAATATGAAACACTTTTTGTTTCATCAAAAAAGGTGTTTGGATGAGCAAGTTATGGCAATTTTACTAGATCCAGGGGTTTCAACTGAAAATAACGCACCATTGTTGTTCTATCTAGTTTGGTGAATGCCCCATGCGAGCAGCCATGAATCTTGGTGAACCTTCCATGATCATCCAATATCTCATTTTCATCCTACATATCAGATTCAGTGATTACACTTCTCCTTCTTACTCTTCTCTGAGCATTCTTCTCCAATCATTGTAAAAATCCAAGAATTGATGATTCCCTGTAATGTTTGAGCTATGAAACTTATGTGCATTTCTTAATAAGATCAATTATTGTTTTCTTCTTATGTTTATTTAATTTATGAGTCATATTAAATACTAAAATAATATTTCGAGATCCTTAGAGGCTGTTTGAGCTCATATTTCTCAAGACTAGCTCATTGTGCAATTATATTTGACTAGGTTTTCAGTATTTTTAATTAAAAGTTCTCTGGATGCTCATTTTTAGCTCCGTTAGTCAAAATAGGTTCTTAGAAAATTTATTAATTCCATCCAATCATCATACTGATAATCCGTGGCCTTCTCTGCCTTTTCGGGAGAACCCATAAACAAACTAGTTGAGCAATCCTACATAGTGTTCTTCATCCTTTTGTCTCCAAACTCTACCAGATCATCCCAAGACCTATGTAACTCTTGTCCAACAGTATATTGTGGGTTAATTACCTGATATCTAGTGTAATTGGAAGTATCTAGTATGCATATGCTGGCTTTACCAGGAAGCCTTGGAGTAGACTTCAATGACAATCATTGTTGAAACATAAATGGCCCCAGTACCTTGTGCATATGAGTATGAAGCTAGAATTGATTATGATTTTCTTTCTTATGCACACTCCCGAATAGATTTTGCAGATCCAAAAGTGTCCAACCATCAATCCATTCAAAGGTTTATCAGTGTCCAAGTTTAGTTTATTCATTACTAGTTTTGTTGACTAGTTTCAGTTTTGCAAGTTCATGATTTAAAATTGTTGTGACTTAGTTAATATCCTTGAATCCATATTTGGGGATATTACAGTGGTATCATAGCACTTTCCTCTACTCCTGTTGAAATTAATCTCTCAATTTGAAGAAAATTGCAGCCATGTACTACTCTGATGATGATTTCTATGAGTTGTATGAGGATGATGAGCAGTATGATGATAACTATGAGGAGCAATATGAAGATTATTGCAAAAAATATGCATAATAAAATTTCCAGGAGGTGCCTTCTACAAGTATCCCCCATTAGATCACATTTGGAATGAGAAAGGATAGTAATTCTTATATCCATATGTGTGGAGAAGATGCATTTTCCATAGTCAAAGATCAGCCTTTGGAGGAGCATGAAAGGAGTAAAAATCAGACTACTTGTGAAAAGAGCAACAAAATATCCGAATATTCATTGGATTCATGTATTTCCTACTTGACGATAATTTTGGATGTTCTTCAAAAAGAGTCTCCAAAGACATTGATCCTAAGGCAACCAAGGGGAAAGATGCACCAGCTTGCTTGAAAGAGCACAAACAAAGTGATTGCATGAGAGAAGAAAGTTGTGCCGAAGAAGATAAAGAGGCAAACCTCACTAAGAAATTGGATCGGAGAGAAACTATTGATGGTTTCTCAAGTTCTGTAGAAGCATCTATTGATGGATTCTATGAAGAGGTACCTACTGATTAGTGCCTAAGTTTTGTGGAGAAATATACTGATGGATGTCCATTTCTCTATGTTGGTGAAATAGAGATACCACTTGAGAAGGCTACTTCAAGTACAAATTTCACTGAACTTGAATAAGATGAAGACCTTGCAGTCAAGGAAGAGATCCAAGAATCAATCTCACTATCACCATAAGAGCTTCGTGAGGTTGATCCACTAATTGATGATGAGGAGTTTCTCTCTCAACCTTCTCCTTTTGAAATGCCACTCAAGATGAGTGAAAGGAAGATCAATGAGGCCTTGCACATTCTCCATGAAAGACATGTTTCATTGTCATAGTCTTGTTGGAGAGCTTCTTCATTGCAAGATTATTTGAGAAGCACTCAAAGTGCCCTCTTGGAATCCAAGATGGAGATAGAGCAACTTCACCAAGAGTTTCATAGATCACAGATTCCCTCCTACATTCCAGTCAGCCATTCTCTTTCGATTGACAACATTCAGAGTTATATGGAGGAACCTCATGAGATGGTGGTTCATGAGGTGCATGATAGCATGCATGTGCTTGATGAGTTTAGATATGAAGATGATTGGTTCCAATCACATACTATCTTCTAGAGAAAAACTGAGCTTCTACCTGGAGTGATTCATTCCTCTATTGAGGAGTTATAAGAGATCATGTTTGATGGACCAACATTTCATGGAGTTGATGCATCCATTAGCTTGATGGATGAGTTTTGAAGTGATGATATTTTGGTCCATCATCCTACATAATTCCCATCTATTTCTTTCATGTCACTTGAGGGGGAATTTTGGGTCAAGAATTTATTTTTGATAGTGACTAAAGAGGAGCAGAAGGCTCCCAAATTCACTTCAATGGATTCAATGAAAACACCTTCCCAGCAGTTGCAGAGGAATATCATGCCTATATTTGATTCCTCCATGTATAGAGGTGCATGGGATTTCCACCTATTTTCATTGAGTGGATCATATGATGGATATTTTCACCCTTGGACCAGTGACAGAGAGTTGAGCCATTGGGAGAACTCACATAGGGAAGCATATTGCTTTCCAGTTGGAGCATTGGGTTGGTGTGTCTCTTCTTTTCCTATTTGGGAGAAAAGACACATGAGTGATATTCCTACTTGCATCTATGGAGAATTATTGGATAGATTTTACACTTCTTGTGAGCAGCATGGGCATCCATGGAATTTTGATGTGCCTATTCTCTTTGTGATTGTACATGGGAATTTCACCCTTTCATTGGAACAATAATGTTTTGATCTTTGGTACTTGTGTGCATTGGGATATGAAGTACAGTCTGATTTACATGTGCTTAGAGAGTTTGGGGTTAAGCAAAATGGAGGCCAAGCACATGTTATTTTTCCAAGAGATTGTGAGTTGCCTCTAGGATATTATTGCACAGTTTTGGAGGAGGCACATGATTTCATTTAGGTTGAGCCAACCATGATGGATGACTGTTACAGCGAGTTGGTCCATAATTCTCCATCCCATACACATATGTAATCCAACATACAGGGATGAATATTGGGTAAAGTGATTCTTTATTCTAGTGACACATGAGGAGGAGTCTCCCACACACTTTATTGATGGTTTGATGGTTATACCTTAGGGTTTAACAATCACACTTGTCCTTTACCAATTTGATGAGCAGCATTGGAATATTCTATTTGATGTCTCCATCATGCATAGTAGTGCAGGGGAGTTCCACTTGAGCCAGTTAGGTGGAACACGTAGCAGTGTAAAGAGTTGTTACACCAGAACGAATATGGTACATGGGGAAGCTACAATATTTCCATCCAGATCACTAAGATGGAGTATGCATTCATTCACTCTTTGGGTGGATAGATACATGAGAGAGTTGAGTACTCCAAGAGGTAAGTTTGTTTCTTGCATTAATGGAAAGTTTATGGACATATAATTCATTTTTTGTGAGCAGTTATATAGGAATTTGTGGTTGTTATGTGATGATTGCAGTATAATTGGATGGACATGGGATTAGCACCTATATAAATTGGTTAGCAGTGATGTGAGTCTTTGTTCTGATCTTCACATAGAACATAAAGAGTTTCATATTTGGTTGGAGGGACTCAGAAAGGTTCAGTTTTGCATTGGAAGCGATGAAATTACAATATGGTGGAGTGATCTAGACATCATCCATGATGATATATTCTTCCTGTTGATTCTGATTTTTGGCAGGATGCAGTTAAGACAATGGGACCCTGGAATTCTTTGGAATGGTAGTTCTCATGACAAGAAACAATACCATTGGGAGATGCAGTTGAGATACTGGGATCCAAGAATTGATGGATCATTTCAGTTTGAATTGGTGTATGGAGGAATGAAACATAAGAAGTAGGACCCTAGGATCATTTTGGAAATCCAGTTATAACCATAGTATCACATCAACAACATGGTGGCACCTCCATTGAGTTCAGTTGGAATTTGGAATTCCAATGCTTGTCAAGTTCAGCTACAGATCTTAAATTGCTTGAGGACAAGAAATATTGGGAGGGGATGACTATCGTGTTCCCATTTTTTCAGCACCATGAATCAACCAATGTCACTCCAAACCCCATGGATCTTAGTGACATTTTATAATTAATTAATTAATGAGGGTTTAAGTCTTAAGGCATTAATTAGTTAGGTGGTTAATTTTATTTTATCCTAAGTTTGCAATGCACTTGATGGAAGTATTTTTAATTTATATATATTTAATTCAATGGAATAAAGTGGATAATTATTCACAAGGGCACATTAGAGGATAAGGATTGACAAAGTGATAGAGTGCAAAGGAATAAAAGACAAAAGCAGTCAAATCTAGGAAAGCAGGAAAAAGAAAAGAAAAGACGACACAAGGCATAAAAGTAGAAAAGCTTAGGAAAAGCAGAATAAAGTAGAAAAGCAGATAAAAAGAAGAAAACAAGATAAGACAGAAAAGAAGGAAAAAGAAGGACAAAGGAGAAAAGAAGGATAAGGAAGAAAAGCAAGAAAAAGAAGGACAAAGCAGAAAAACATGATAAGGAAGAAAAGCAGGAAAAGAAAGACAAACAAGAAAAAGAAGGATAAAGCAAAAGAAAAAGCAAAAGAAAAAGCAAAATCAAAAGAAAAAATCAAAGCAAAAGCAGAAATCAAAGGCAAAAGAAAAACCAGAAAGCAAGGCAAAATCATAAATCAAAGGCAAAAGCAAAAGCAGAAAGCAAGCCATCCTTATTCTCTCCTAAAAATGATTAATTATTATTTTATTATTTTCATGAGAGAAATCTAGAAGGAAAGATACATTTTCTAGGTTCAATGCATCTAACTCGTGGTTTAATTTCTCAAGAAGAAAACCAAGTTATAAAATAAGGAGTGCGCACTGCTCGCCCATCTTTTGATAGTTTGTGAATTGGATTGAGTGCAATATTTTCTCTATGACTTGGGAGATGTGCTCCTAGTCCAAGCTGGGAGATGTTCCCCTTCTTCTATTGAGATGATTATGAAATCCATACTTCATCATTGAGTTTATTGTAGGTCCTGAAGTCTGATCCAGTGGTTGGTGTTCTCATTGTGCGGTTCAACTCCTTCATTCAGTAGAAACAATGTTGAAGGGACAAAATAGAGCTCCTGGTTTCAACCTTTTTGAGAATTTATGGATCTGAATACCTATTACATTGTGTCCGTAGAATCATTTCTGGTAGGAAACAATTTTTGTTTCATAAAAAAAGATGTCTGAATGAGCAAGTTATGACCACTATACTAGATCTGGGGGTTCCAGCTGAAAAGAATGCACCGGTGTTGTTCTATCTAGTTTGGTGAATGCTCCCTGTGATAAGACCTGAATCTTGGTGCAACTCCCATGAGAATCCATCAGCTCATTTTCATCCTACAGATAATATTCAGTGATTACACTTCTCCTTCTTACTCTTCTCTGAGCATTCTTCTCCAATCATTGTAAAAATCCAAGAATTGATGACTCCCTGTAATGTTTGAGCTATGAAAATTCTGTGTATTGATTAATAATATTAATTATTATTTTATGCTGATTTTTATTTCATGTATGAGTCATATTAAATATCAGAAGAATAATTCAAGAGCCTTAGAATATTTTTGAGCTCATATTTCTCAAGACTAGCTCATTGTGCAATTATATTTGACTAGGTTTTCAGTATTTTTAATTAAACGTTCTATGGATGCTCATTTTCAGTTCTATCAGTCAAAATAGGTTCTTAGGACAATGATGAAGTCCATCCAATCATCATACTGAGAATTCATGGCCTTCTTTTCCTATATGGGAGAACCTGCAAACAAACTATTTGAGCGATCCTACATAGCGCTCTTCCTCCTTTTGTCTCCAAACTCTACCAAATCCTCCCAAAAACTATGTAATTATTGTCCAGAAGTATATTGGGGGTTAATTAATTGATATCCACCCTTTTTTTCCCTTCAATTACAAGTGGAAGACTCTAGTATGCATATGCTGGTGTGCCTAGGAAGCCTTGGAGTAGACTTCAAGAACAACTATTGTTGAAACATAAATGGCCCCAATAGACTTGTGCATAGGAGTCTGAATATGGCCTTGATTATTATTTTCTTTCTTTTGCACACTCCCCAATACATTTTTCAGATCCGAAAGTGTCCAAACATCAAGCCCTTCAAAGGTTTTTCAGTGACCAAGTCTAGTTTATTCATGACTAGTTTTGTTGACTAGTTTCAATTTTGCAAGTTCATGATTTAAAATTGCTATGAATTAGTTAATATCCTTGAATCCATATTTGGGGATATTACAGTGGTATCAGAGCACTTTCCTCTACTCTTGTGGAAAGTAAGCTCTCGATTTGCAGAAAATTGTGGCCATGTCCTACTCTAATGATGATTTCCATGAGCTATATGAGGATGATGAGCAGTATGATGATAACTATGAGGAGCAATATGAATAGTACTGCAATAGTATGAGGAATAAAATGTCCAAGAGGTACCTTCTACAAGTATCTCCCATCAAATCAAATTTGGTAGGATAAATGATGGTTATTTTTATATCCATATGTATAGAGAAGATGCATGTTCCACAGTCAAAGATCAACTTTTGGAGGAGCATGAAAGGAGTAAAAATCAGCCTACTTGTGAAAAGAGAAACAAAATATATGAATCTTCATTGGATGCATGTGTTTCCTACTTGATGATAATTTTTGTATGTTCTTCAAAAAGATTCTCCAAAGATATCAATCCGAAGGAAACTAAGGGGAAAGATGCATCAACTTGCTTGAAAGAGCACAAAAAAAGTGACTGCATGAGAGAAGAAAGTTGTGCAGAAGAAGATGAAGAGGCATCCCTCACTAAGAGCTTCGATCGAAGAGAAACTAATGATGGTTTCTCAAGATCTGTAGAAGAATCTAGTGATGGATGCTATGAAGAGGTACCTACTGATCGGTGCCTAAGTTTTACAGAGACATCTACCGATGGATGTCCATTTCTCTATGTTGGTGACATAGAGATACCACTTGAGAAGGCTACTACAAGTACAAATTTCACTAAAATTGAAGAAGATGAAGACCTTGCAGTTAAGGAAGAGATCCAAAAATCAATCTCACTATCACCACAAGAGATTCATTAGGTTGATCCACTAATTGATGACAAGGAGGTTCTCTCTAAACCTTCTCCTTTTGAAAGGCCACTCAAGATGAACAAAAGGAATATCAACGAGCCCTTGCACATTCTCCATGACACACATGTTTAATTGTAATAGTCTTGTTGAGCTGCCTCATTGGAAGATTCATCTATCTAAGAAGACATGGTGAAGATCCAAAAAAAAATGACTACAATCAAAGGTAATTCTTCACATATGCTTTCTTACATAGATTATTTGTATGAGCTTGTTCATATGTTGTAGGGAGCATCCATGAAGGATGATGGAGATATTTGTGGTCACCTCTCTGGGATGGCTACACCCGATAATATCTTACATGCTAGATACTTCTGGCCATCCATTTTTAAATATTGCATGGAAGCCATTAAGAAGTTTCCTCCTTGCCATTTTTTTCATTCCAAAAATCGCACTCATCCTACCCCTTTACACCCAGTTACTGTCTTTCGCCGCTTTGCAAAATGGGGCATACATTTCATTCACTATAAGTGTACCTCGGCTGGGGAGAATGGAAATGCTATTGTATTTGTTGATTAATTCACAAAATGGGACAAGGATATGCCCACATATAAAGAAGACGAAAAAATTGCCACACTCTTCATGTTCAATCATGTCATCGCTAGGTTTGGGGTTCCACGAGCCATTGTCACAGACCATGGCTCACATTTCCAGAACCAAATGCTAACTAAATTGAGTACCAAATTGGGCTTTTGTGATGAACACTCAACCCCCTACTACCCCCAAGAGAATGGTCAAGTAGAGTCCATCAATAAGGTATTGAAAACCATGATACAATGCATGGTAGGGACCCATAGATCAAATCGACACTTAATGCTCTTTTCATCCCTTTGGGCCTATAGAACCTTCATCAAAACTACTACCGGATTCACATATTTTCAATTGGTATATAGATTGGAAGCAATATTTCCTATAGAGTTTGAGATCCCATCTTTGAAACTAGCCATCGAACTCTTTCCAAACACCACAGCTGAAGATGAATGCTTCCTATATTTATCCAAACTATACGAAACTCGTCATGATTCTGCTCTCTCTAATGAAGCACATAAGAAGCGCATCAAATCCTAGTATGACAAGTCCTTCGAACCTCACATATTCAATGAAGGTTATCCTATCTTGACATATGACCAAAAACATGATAAATTAGGGGCAGGTAAGTTCGATTCCATGTGGCATGGGCCCTACATCGCGAAACATGTGTTAGAAAAAGGGGCCTACGAGTTAGTTGATTATGACGCGACACCTTTGAGGGAGCCTAGAAATGGGCTCCACCTCAATAGGTACTATGCTTAGGGAAATCCATCATAAGTACCTTATACACTTTGTATATGATGTATCCTTAATATGGCGTGAATTTGTTCTTTCATAGGTTATGGCCTCATCCCCATCATGATTGCTTATACCATGTTCTGCTTGAATGTGCAGTTGAAAACCTATTCATGATTTGTAGACGGTGCTAGCCGACATACTCAAAACCTTGCCTCGACGTCTTGGGTACTTTATTCCCCTGCTGATGAACTTATAAGCTCAGGAGGAACTTGCCTAGGTCCTACAACTAATAATATAGCCGAGTATCACGTGGTGATTGGATTGTTAACTGACACATCTTCCCTTGGTGTGGACCACATTGTTGTCTATTTGGATTCTCAACTTGTGGTCTCCCATCTAAACTGAGTCTATGTTTTTCGCAACCCTACACTACTCCATCTTTTCCGCCGAGTAGGTCTCTTGGAGAGGTATTTTGAGTTCATTCAATACCTACATATTCTGAGACATATGAATATGATTGTTGATTCATTGGCCAATTTTGTGTTAGATTGGTACATCTCAAATTCTTGAAAATTTAATTAATAAAACTTGTAAGAGAATAACATGTAAATAATTTATATATAAGTAAGCAGTCCATAGGAAATCCACATCCACCATAAGATACACTATATATAAAACCGCTAAAAATAGTTTGTGTATTAAGTATGATAAAAGTTCAACAAATAAGTACTAAGACAAAATATGAAGCTCATAGCTTTCAGTACATGATTATGGAAAAATTATGAAGCTCATGGCTTTCAGTACATTACTACATATAGATAATAGGGCTAGTCGTAATGCTCACGATAACATATCACCACCCGAGCTACCCGACGGAGCAGACATCCGATATCGCAGAAACTCCCACTGTGTAGTGCTAATAGTGTCAAGGTAGATCATACAATGACATGTCTAGGATGTCAATAGTTAACCTCTCTAAGTTATCCTCGTTTTCCGTGAGTATGTTGCTCACCTCTCGGTCACGAGCATAGATGACCCTACCCTCTCCTCACCACTGAATAGGGGACGATGCGGGTGGCCTCTCTGTGTGAAAATCCTCACAGCAGATCTAAGAGATGATGTGTACCTCACAAGAGTAATTATGATTAAGCAAGAAAATAGAATAAGAGTGATACATGCAATATAATGAGCAACAGAATAATATGGTACAGTAGAAATCAGATAGAAGCAATAATACTTCGGTCATCCTATGTTATTAATCACAAATGGACATATAAATAATACAATGCATGAGGAATTCGAATGCCTAAGGTGGCAATTCGAATTAGCCTTCATGGAGTGATCAAAGGATCACTGGAGTGTCATCGGAGCACAACTAGGTGTCCTCATGATCATCGGAGCGCAACTGGAAGTCTTCATCATCATTAGTGGAGTCATCAATGCTCAAGTAACTGTCAACCATCAGTCAAACTAACTCTGGTAGGTGTAACTGAGTGTAACTCAATGTAACTGAGTGTAACTGACTGTAACTCAATGTAACTGAGTGTAACTGACTGTAACTCAATGTAACTGAATGTAACTGACTGTAACTGACTGTAACTCAATGTAACTGAATGTAACTGACTGTAACTGACTGTAACTCAATGTAACTGAGTGTAACTGAGTGTAACTGACTGGTAGGTGAAGAAGGGCGAGTTGCTCCCTAAAATCAAGGAAGAAGGGCGCACTACGCAACTGGAGGGCTAAAACTGAATAGTGAGAAGCTCCTGGGGGCTGGCTAACTGAGGGCTAGGTGCTGGACTGATGACTGGGATGCATGCAAAATGCATGCAAACCCTAGAATGCATGCAAACCCTAAAAGGTGCATGCATGACTGAAAATGGAAATGATCAAAATACTGGTGGGACTAGGATGGAGTATAGGAATATCCTAACACCCCCCCTTAATCCATCCTGGGCCCTGGTAACTAAGACCAAAGGTCACCCAATACAATGAATAATAACAATCAATAAACCAAGGAAGTGGGAAAATTTCATGGGAAACATACCCCCTCCTCAAAAAATAGACTGTAAGGCACACATAAAAATAAAAGCTCCAAACTCAAGCATGTGTGATGCTTGGTCATATGTCTGGAGGTATCTTCTTCTTGGGAAGAAGTGGATCATGCTCAAAAAGCATGTGCTTGTACTTGCTCTTCAGATCGAAAGTGATGAGAACAAATCCAACAGTATTAGAATGATCCTTGAACCTGTGATTCGAATCAGTTGAGGTAGGATCAAATTTTTGAATGTGCATATAGTCCTTTGTCTTCTCCTTAGAACCACCATGGGTGAGATTATGCCAAAAAGAACTATTACATGTTTGCTTGAAATCAAAATCAGATTTAAGACTTTCAAAACAGTTTCTTGAGATCTCCTTTGAACCAGCAGGGGTGAGATCAAAACTATCATATGATGCATGAGAAATTATCTCAAGCGGGTGGCAATGTCCATATTCTTCAATAACCTTCTGAAAGCATGTGCTAATGATCATATAGTAGTAAATAAGAGATGTTTGCTGAAGAGGAGCGAATGCATTACCTCCAATAGCTGATGTTACCTCCGAAATAATCATGTGATCATGATGCAAACCAACAAACTCTGGTGCAAGACAGGATTTAGGACCTTCTGCAATATCTAGAGTGTGAGCTGGCACAGAAAGAGAAGAAAGTTTGAGCATGAGCGGAGAATCTGCAAGTTCTTTGTCAACAACTTCAATATGAGATGATACTGGTTCATGATCTGAGAGATCATCAAGGGGAGCGAATGCAACATGATCTGAGAGACCATCAGGAGGAGCGAATGCATCATGATCTGAGAGACCATCAAGTGGAGCGAATGCATCAACTTGCTTGCTTTTGAAGGGATTTGGACCAAATCCATCATTCTTTTTGCCGAATCTTTCATCCAGATGAGCCCATAACTCTTTTGGAGTTTCAATATCAATGATGGTCGGGTACAATATGTAATCAGTCATAGCAAGCATCATTCTTCCAATGTGCATGTCACCTTTATTCAACCATTTAATCTTCTTTGTAGAGGATTCGAACTCTCTTTCAAAATAGCAATCAAAGAGATCATGGCTCTTCAAATATGCTATCATTCTTGGTTTCCATTCATCATAGTTGAATGGAGAAAGAGGAGTAATTTCTTCTAAATTCATTGAAGTTGTAGAAGACCTGCAAAAACAATATAGAATAACTGCAACTGCTACTGCTGCAAAAATGCAGAAACTGCTGCAACTGCTGAACTCGAAATCTTGGTAATAACCTGCAAAAAACTCTCAAGAATGGAGATAAACAATACTCTCAACATGCTCTGATACCATGTGAAAATCCTCACAGCAGATCTAAGAGATGATGTGTACCTCACAAGAGTAATTATGATTAAGCAAGAAAATAGAAGAAGAGTGATACATGCAATATAATGAGCAACAGAATAATATGGTACAGTAGAACTCAGATAGAAGCAATAATACTTCGGTCATCCTATGTTATTAATCACAAATGGACATATAAATAATACAATGCATGAGGAATTCGAATGCCTAAGGTGGCAATTCGAATTAGCCTTCATGGAGTGATCAAAGGATCACTGGAGTGTCATCGGAGCACAACTAGGTGTCCTCATGATCATCGGAGCGCAACTGGAAGTCTTCATCATCATCAGTGGAGTCATCAATGCTCAAGTAACTGTCAACCATCAGTCAAACTAACTTTGGTAGGTGTAACTGAGTGTAACTCAATGTAACTGAGTGTAACTGACTGTAACTCAATGTAACTGAGTGTAACTGAGTGTAACTGAGTGTAACTGACTGTAACTCAATGTAACTGAATGTAACTGACTGTAACTGACTGTAACTCAATGTAACTGAATGTAACTGACTGTAACTGACTGTAACTCAATGTAACTGAGTGTAACTGAGTGTAACTGACTGGTAGGTGAAGAAGGGCGAGTTGCTCCCTAAAATCAAGGAAGAAGGGCGCACTAAGCAACTGGAGGGCTAAAACTGAATAGTGAGAAGCTCCTGGGGGCTGGCTAACTGAGGGCTAGGTGCTGGACTGATGACTGGGATGCATGCAAAATGCATGCAAACCCTAGAATGCATGCAAACCCTAAAAGGTGCATGCATGACTGAAAATGGAAATGATCAAAATACTGGTGGGACTAGGATGGAGTATAGGAATATCCTAACACTCTGGCCCCACATATGCATTAGTAAAACATAAGAAGTTTTTTTTTTTTTTTAATTAAGTAGCAACCTTCATTACAAAAAGATCAAGTCTCGCAGGGCCTTTCATGCCGAGATATTCTGTCACACCACTCTAAATCTTGAATAAAAAGAGCTTCTAATAATTCTACATAGAACCTATCTAATCCCTTAACCCCATTACGTAATCCCATAGCAAAAACTATCTCAAAAAAGGTCTACAGACTGCGCCTGGAAAAACCAGCAAACAGGAAATTACAACTGAAACTGGAGCGAAAATTACAAAGATGGATACTCCAGGTGAAGCTCGTTAGCACCAAACTAAAGTAACAAAAAAGTTAGACCATAAAATAGTAATCATAAAAAAACCAAACCGAAAACCCATCATTTGGGAACGACGTTCTTATGGATCATAGTGCCTGAGCAGAAACTGTCGAGATTGTTGTCATCTATAGGAGAAATTTGACTAGTCGGACCATGAAGAGGGTAGGAGATAGGAGGGCGCAGCGCGGAGGTACCAGGAGAAGCAGTTGGGGATTCCAAAGAAACGCCGAGTTTATGAGCAATCCGGTCAATTGTTTGTTGCATAGAGCGGTTATCCTCCAAATATGCTTTCCAGGCATGTGCAGGTTCAGCCTCGCCTAGAGCATTGTTTTCCCTGTCCATCATGACATGGGAAAGGAGATCCTTAGTAACCCAATAGGTGGTGACTATCCTGTGATAGGAAGACATACAACCAGCAGTAGTGCCTGGGTCACTTATCCATTATTCAACCTATTCCCTAATAGTGTCAATATCCAGGGCTTTGACATGCTCGCACAGGTCCTTCTCAACACGCTCGATTTCCTCCTTGATAATCGGAGGGATTCACTTGCAAAAAAACTGGGCTGTATGCCCTGCTTTCTGAATCTCATGGGTGGTTTTTCGTCGCCCATCAACCTTTTTACCCTTACCAACATTTCTCTTAGGATCCATCTCACCAGTCCCTTGGGGGAGAAGATAACACCAAATTCTCACTTGAAATCCCCCAACTGCAGTATCCACAGCATACAGAATGCAAGGCCTAGGGTTCGCTCGGAATAAATAGTCGAACGATGCAAGAGGAAAATGATGATCATTCTAAATCTGTTCATAATTCTAATGGGTTGCACAAAAAAACTGTACCTCCCTTGACTATTCTTCCTAATGCTGCGTACCCTGCCTTTCAATGGTCGAAGGAGGTTGCAAGATCTCCCCATAATTGAGAATCGGGGTGAAGTCATGGGAGGTTATGTCTCGGTTTAATACTGATGCACCAACTTCATAGGATGATTGTTGATTGGACTTCCCATAGGTGTTAATCGAGCTAGACAGGTGTGCACCCATCATGGTAACCGAGGCATGATGCATGCGTCCTACTGTGTTCTAGTACAATATTATGTCATTAGCATCTAGGTGGGTGCATTGGTCTGCTAGGCCCATCCGAAATTTTTCCTTCATCCAATCTAGCCCCGTTGCGTTCCCCAATGTTGGATAACAGGTCAACCACCTTGTTACCATCACGTTTAACATGGGTGAAAGACCAAGCGTGGCATCCACGAAGGAGGTCTGTGAGCCACTCGACCCGGGACATCAAATTCCAGCTCTTCACAACCTTGGAAACAGTTTGTCCACCCTGTATCTTATTGGCCATGTGGATGATTCCGTGTGAGTCCCCTTCAATGACCATGGGTTCCCAGTGATTACAAATGGAAATTCTGATTCCATGCAGCAATCCTTCTAGTTCAGCCGCATTGTTGGTGTCGAAGCCAATATTCCCATAGAAGTATCAAAGAACACAGCCTTCACTATTCCTCATAACTCCTCTAAATCCGACCGGACCAGGGTTTCCTTTGGAAGACCCGTCAAAGTCTAGCTTGAAATGGCCCCTGGGAGGAGGGTTCCATAGACTTGGACTTACATGAGCTGTTGGCCATACCCGAATCCATCTCCAGATCTGTGGTGAACAGTCCAGACTCCATCTTGCAAGAATCCATTTTTCTTTATCGTCCATTTACCAGTCTTTGTCCGTCCATTGGATAATTTTAATGGTTTCTTGAATATACTTGCCAACTTGGTTCCAGACTGACTGTATCGAATTCTTCTTACCCTCAAAGATCCTACCATTTTTCTCCTTCCATATAGCCTATTGATGTATATGTAACTTCGGAATGTATTTCATATATATTTATTGTACCCTTATTAGAGATGTGTTATTCCTCTATAAGGAAGTGTCATCATGTGGATTGACAAGTGTCGCAAGTGTGCGTACTTGCCGATGGGTTATTAGACCACCATGTGTGGGGTCGGCCCTGAAATATATATATTATATTGTGGATGTACCTAGCTAGACAAGTCGGCCTCATAAGGTCACTGGGAAAACAGGTTAGTATAAATAGAGATCATGAGATCTCTATTTAGATCATTTGGAAAGTCATATCTCTCTCACTCAAAAAGTGGGGCACTAGTGAGGAGGAGGATCATCTGCTTCTAGGAGACTATCTCAAGTGTATTTTGGTTGTACTTTGGTTGAGCCATTTCTCTCTCTATCTCTGAGGAAGCTATGGGGTTTTTCACCTTAGGGTTTTCCCCACGGAAACTCTGTGTCTCTTGTCTCTCATGATTTTGATTCTTTAATGCTTGTCATGCTTATTGTGATTATTATGCATTGATATATTGTATATGTTATTCTCTCAGTGAAGATCCTAGAGTATTGTGAATTAATGCTCAAAATTTAACATGGTATCAGAGCTAACCTGAGAAGAAGACATTTTGAAGTGACAAAAAATTGAGTTTCTTGTTTATTGGGTTTCTCTCCACATATTTTGGAAAAGCAGTATAGTAGATTGACTCTCCTCATCACGGAGAATCTATCTGTCCAATCATAATTCAATTCTGAGCATTTTCAGATTTGGCCCTAAACATTAGGGTTTCCACAAAAAATGGAATTTCTGAAATCTGAAGACATAGTTGGAAGCTCCTTGCAAAAATAAAAGTTTAGATCTTTGGATCGAGATTTTTAGCTAGTTAGATCTCCGGGAAACTCAAACCCTAATTCAGGGCTCTCCCTACTGAACCCGGGAGGACAAAAAGGCAAATATGAAGGGTAAAGCTTTGCTGATCTCAAATTCCGAACACACCAGGCTGATCAGCTCATCAAGGTGCATCTTTCCATCCTTTCAGAAAATTGAAATTCACATTTTGAATTTTTAGGGTTTTTTCGACAAACCCTAATCCGGGACCAGATCCAGTTTTTAGCATTTCAAGTGGTAAGACCTAAATATTTTCTATTTCCATTTGAAGTACTCTTTAAGATATCTCACCACACCAAGCTTGAGGATAAGCTTGAAGGAGATGATAACTTCCAAGCTTGGAAGTATAGGATTGGGTTAATCCTGGAAGAGAATGAGTTGGACTCATATGTAAAAGAAGACATCCCTATCCCAGAGGATGAAGAGGCTAAGGTATTGCGTAAGAAAAACTTGGTCAAGGAAAAGAGAATCATTGCTGATTCTATCAAAGACCATCTCATACCCCATGTGTCTTCTCTAATGACACCCAAGGAGATGTTTGACTCTTTGACCAAGCTATTTGAAGGGAAGAACATAAATCGGAAGATGACCGTACAGAACCAATTGAAAGGAGTAAAGTTTCAGAATGGAAAAACGATTCAATCTTATTTTTCAAGAGTCTCCCAGATCAAGGAACAACTAGAAGCAGTGGATGAAATGGTGGAGAATGGTGAAGTGGTGACGACCACTCTAAATGGCCTACCCAGGTCATGGGATTCCTTTATTCAGGAAATTTGTGCAAGGAAGAAGTTGATCTCCTTCAACAGATTGCGGGAAGAATGCTCTCAAGAAGAAGCTAGGCTTGTGGCCCGAGAAGAAAAGATGGGAAATGAAGATCAAGCTCTCACAGCACATGCCAGGAAAGGCAAGTCCAAGAAGGAATAATCTCATAACAGGAGATTCTCATACCACCATTATCATAAAGATAAGAAAGATCTCAGATGCTTCAATTGCAATGAGAAGGGACACTTTGCTTCAGATTGTCCCAAGAAGAATAAAGGCAACAACAATAACTTCAATAAGAAGAAGAAGAATAAAAAAAGAAGATATCATGCTCATGCCACTGAAGATGATGAACCCCCAAAGAAGAAGGCTAGGGCAGAAAGTGATAGTGATGATGACTCATCAAGTGAAGAAGAATATGTTCTAATTTCTACACTCACAGGTACTATCTCCCATGGTTGTAATGATTGGTTGATTGACAGTGGGGCTTCCAAACACATGACTGGGTTTAAGGAATCTTTTGTGAATCTATCTGAACATGAATCACCCCATAAGGTGAAACTTAGGGATGATTATCAATACCCAATCAAAGGAAGTGGTGAAGCCTCCTACAACCTAGATTCTGGAAAATCTTTGAAGATGAAAGAAGTCGTTTATGTACCTGGGCTCAAGAAGAACTTACTCTCCATCTCTGCATTGGATGTAAAAGGTATGAGGGTTTAATTTGTGGATGGACAAGTCCTAATGTGGCCAAAGGGAAAGAACATAGATGATGCAGTAGTGCTTGGAGAGCAAGAGGGAGGTTTGTATAAATTGAAGGGACAACTTGAACATGCCATAGTACATGAATCCATGGAGCCAAGTGAACTTTGGCATAGAAGAATTGCTCATATGCACTATAGGGCACTTCCAATTGCAAGCAAGGCTGTAGAGGGTCTTCCTAAAATCAATACCAAACATGAAGGTGTTTGCAAAGGATGTGCAAAAGGTAAGAACATTAAGAAGGCTTTCCCAAGCAGTGAAAGCAAGGAAAAAGACATCCTGGAAATCATCCACTCAGATGTATGTGGTCCTATGTCATCCAGTTCTCTGAGTGGGTATGTTTACTATGTCTCATTTATTGATGAATTCTCCAGGAAAACTTGGGTATTCTTCTTGAAGAACAAAGATGAGGTGTTTGATAAATTCAAGGAATTCAAAACCTTGATGGAGAATCAAACTGACAAGAAGATCAAAACATTCAGCTCCGACAATGGTGGAGAATTCACCTCAGGTGACTTCAAGAAGCTTTGTAGTGATTCAGGGATTAAGAGGGAGTTGACTGCTCCTTATAATCCTCAACAGAATGGAGTTGCAGAAAGGAAGAACAGAACAATCATGGAAGCAGCAAGGGCAATGCTGCATGACTAGGATCTACCTATGCATCTATGCGCAGAAGCAGCCAGAACAGCCATATATGTGCATAACAAAACACCCCACAAGATATTGGACAACAAGACACTAGAAGAGGTCTTTTCTAGTAAGAAACCTGAAGTTAGCCATCTTAGAATATTTGGTTGTCCAGTATACACTCATGTCCCAATGGAAAAGAGGACTAAACTAGATCCTTCAGGAAAGAAGGGTATCTTTGTGGGTTACAGTGAAAGCTCGAAGGCTTACAGAATATACTTTCTAGGGTTCAAGAAGATTGATGTCAGCAGGGATGTAACATTTGATGAAAACTCAGCATTCATCAAATCAAGGAAGGCACCTATCAAAGTTTATGAAGAACCTAAGGAAACAAGATTTCAAGACACTGCCATGACTGAAGCAGTTCCAAAAGTTGTTCGTGAGTTTGAAGATCCGCAAGAACCTGTAGATCCACCCCGTGAGGATAACTCTCACAAGAGGAAACCTGCATGGGCTAGAGAGCTCATTCAAGATGCAGAAATATTTGGCATTCCAGAATAAGAACACAGAGCAAAGAAGAGAACCAGATCACATACCAGCTATGCTACTTTACTCTGTGACATTATGAACAAAGAGCCTTCCAGTTATGAAGAAGCAGCGGAAAAGAAATAATGGAAGGATGCCATGGTTGAGGAATACCAATCAAATAATGAAGAATGATGTTTGGGATGTTGTACCAAGACCTAAAGAGAAGTCTCTTGTGACTTCTAAATGGATCTACAAAATCAAGCATGCTGCAGATGGAAGTGTAGAGAAATACAAAGCAAGATTCGTAGCTCGTGGCTTCTCTCAGAAAGAGGGAATAGATTATGAAGAAACTTTTGCAGCTGTAGCCAGGTATACTTCCATCAGAATAGTACTTTCCCTGGCTACAGTGATGAAATGGAAAATACACTAGATGGATGTCAAGACTGCTTTCTTGAATGGTGTAGTTGAAGAGGAAGTATATGTGGAGTAGCCACTCGGTTTCGAAATACATGACAGGGAGTCATATGTGTGCAGATTGAAGAAAGCCTTGTATGGCTTGAAACAAGCTCCCATAACTTGGTATGGTAGGATGGACAGTTTCCTATCTAGTTTGGGGTTTACCAAGAGTAAAGCGGATTCCAACCTTTATTACAAGGTTGAGGAAGGGAATCCTGTGATTCTACTCCTGTATGTGGATGACTTATTTGTAACAGGAGATGACAGATTGATTGCAGATACTAAGAGAAAGCTTCCTGCCGAGTTCAATATGAAAGATTTGGGAATGATGCATTATTTCCTAGGTATGGAGGTGTGGCAGAGTACAGGTGGGATCTTCCTTGGTCAAGGGAAGTACACAGTAGATATCCTGAAGAGATTTGGGATGATGGATTGCAAGGCCATGGCCACACTTATGGCATCGAATCTGAAGCTTCTATGTGATGCTTCATCTGAGCCAGTTGATGTCTCCATGTATTGTCAGATGATTGGGTCCTTGATGTACCTGACGAACACGAGACTAGATATTTGCTTTGCAGTGAACACATTGAGTCAGTTCCTGACAGATCCGAGGAGTGTTCACCTGGTTGCTGTAAAGCATGTTCTGAGGTACCTAAAGGGTACAGTGGATTATGGGCTCAAGTATGAGGCGAATCAAAAGTTTAACCTGCAGGGTTATGTTGATTCAGGTTGGGCTGGCAATGCTGCAGATAGGAAGAGCACATCTGGGTGCTGCTTCAGTATGGGATCAGGTGTGATCTCTTGGTTTAGCAGGAAGCAGTCCTGTGTAGGACTGAGTACAGCTGAGGAAGAGTATGTTGCAGCCTGTTCAGCTAGTTGTGAGGCAGTATGGCTACGGAAGCTACTGTCTGAATTATTTGATCTCCCATTGGATGCTACTAGTATCTTCTGTGATAACCAGAGTTGTGTGAAGCTGTCCGAGAACCCAGTGTTTCATGACAGGTCAAAACACATAGAGATCAAATATCACTATATCAGGGATATGGTGCAGAGAGGAGCTGTGAAGCTCCTGTATGTTGCGATGGATGAGCAGATTGCAGATGTGCTGACGAAGCCACTAGCCAAGGTGAAGTTCGAGTACTTCAGAGAGAGGATTGGTGTTCTTTGGATTGATGACAATTCGAGGAAGAAGTGATGGACACATTTGCTGAAGCCATTCCAAGAATGTTGGAAGGAGGATCCTTCACATGGCTGTGAATGTAAGTGCTGGATGATGAGCATCAGGATGATGTTCTGGTTTTTGCTTTGTATGATCAGTTGGACCATTTTTATATGTATGTATGTATGCATCATGTTGGATGCTGGATATGATCAGTTGGATCATTTATATGAATGTACGCATCATGTTGGATGCTGGATATGATCGGTTGGATCATGTGTATGTATTTTGTATAAGCATCATGTTGGATGCTTGGACCATGTATCTGTATATGTATCAGGTGGATACATTGTATGATCAGGTAGATCATGTATGTTGATATGTATCATGTATTTATATTTGTATCAGGTGGATACACTATGTGATCAGGTGGACCATGTATCTGTGTATGCATCAGGTAGATACTTGGTATGCATCAAGTAGATGCATTGTATGATCAGGATGATCATGGATGACGAGCTTCAGGATGTTGCTCCATATGAAATGTAGTAGGATGTTGCAGTGATGATGATTAGGATGATCATGTGTACATCAGGATGATGTATGGTGAGTGTCAGGTTGATACTCTGTGGCCGTGGAACAGGTTGTGCAGATAAGCATGTAATTTGTGCCCTGGGAGATTTGCAGATAGTCTTTCGAGGTTTTTCCTACGGCATGTAATTTGTACCCTGGGATATCTGGAAAATGCTCTTTTGAGGTTTTGCTTGGGAGGACATATAATTTGTGCCTTGGGAGATCTACAAATAATATTTCGAGGTTTTGCCTATGGCATGTAATTTGTGCCCTAGGATATCTGGCAGATGCTCTTTCGAGGTTTTGTCCTATGGCATGTAATTTGTGCCCTGGGAGATCTGATAGGTTGAGCCGTGTGCTCGTAATCAGTCCTGGGATGCTCTTTCAAGGTTTTTCCATGACCACATGTAATTTGTGCCCTGGGAGATCCGATAGGTTGAGCCTTGTGCTCATAATCAGTCCTGGGATGCTCTTTTGAGGTTTTGTGGTGACCACATGTAATTTGTGCCCTGGGAGATCCGATAGGTTGAGCCTTGTTCTCGTAATCAGTACTGGGATTCTCTTCGAGGTTTTGTGGTGGGGTCACATGTAATAAGTCCTGGAGATCTGGACAAGATGAAAAAGGCCTCAGATGCTCTTTAGGGTTCTTGCTAGTCAAGAGACTCTTTTAAGGTTTTGTGACGCACGTAATAAGTCCTGAGATTTCCACAGTATGGCCAGTGATGATGAAGACCTGCAGGTGGTGGGCCTACATCCAGTATGAAAAAGGACTGGCTTTGTAGAACTTCCTATGACGAGTAGAGTCAGAGATTGGTTGAGATAGCAGCAACAGTGACGATGATGATGACGATGCATCGATGACGATGATCCCGAGAAGAAGACTTGTCTAGTAGATCTGTGTCGAGAAATACCTTCCTAGTTAAGAGGGAGTGTTGATGTATATGTAACTTTGGAATGTATTTCATATATATTTATTGTACCCTTATTAGAGATGTGTTATTCCTCTATAAGGAAGTGTCGTCATGTGGA
Organism: Larix kaempferi; assembly: GCA_027924585.1. Classification (NCBI taxonomy): domain Eukaryota; kingdom Viridiplantae; phylum Streptophyta; class Pinopsida; order Pinales; family Pinaceae; genus Larix; species Larix kaempferi. The sequence goes on from BSBM01000084.1 coordinate 2,417,553, forward strand.
TTGACAAGTGTCGCAAGTGTGCGTACTTGACGATGGGTTATTAGACCACCATGTGTGGGGTCAGCCCTGAAATATATATATTATATTGTGGATGTACCTAGATAGACAAGCCGGCCCCATAAGGTCATTGGGTAAATAGGTTAGTATAAATAGAGATCAGGAGATCTCTATTTAGATCATTCGGAAAGTCATATCTCTCTCACTCAGAAAGTGGCGCAATAGTGAGGAGGAGGATCATCTGCTTCTAGGAGACTATCTCAAGTGTATTTTGGTTGTACTTTGGTTGAGCCATTACTCTCTCTATCTCTGAGGAAGTTTGTGGGGTTTTTCACCTTAGGGTTTTCCCCAGGGAAACTCTGTGTCTCTTGCCTCTCATGCTTTTGATTCTTGTGATTCTTGTCATGCTTATTGTGATTGTTATGCATTGATATACTGTATATGTTATTCTCTCAGTGAAGATCCTAGAGTATTGTGAATTAATGCTCAAAATTTAACATAGCCCACATTAGAGAACCTAGAAACATGAGCCAAATCTTAAGGATGACAGGGTTTCTAAAATCCTCCTTATCCCAATTTTTTATTGTTTGGGTTGGTTTCCCTTTGACCCGGTTCGTCCTCCTGAATATTTCCACTCCACAGTCCCATAGAGAGGAGGCCCATGGGCAAGAGTCTAATAGATGGTTTATAGATTCATCCTCGCTTTCACAGAGCACACACCAAAAGGGACCGTGCATGCCTCTTCTTATGAGCTTCTCTCCTGTCAGGATGCACCTGTAAGAAACCAACTAGATGAAGGTATCTATTTTGGTCCAAGGGATAAATTCCCCGACCGACTTCCAGTCCATCCAAAGAGGTGGATCCTCCTGGTTAAATTGTAGGTCATAGGCCTCTTTAGTGGAGTAAATACCTTTTGTTTGGTACCCCCATATGAGTTTATCCGGTTGGTTCTTGATTCGAATGCAATGATCCATCAAGGAATCCATAATCATGGGTATCTCTTCCCCTGGGAAACGTTGGTCCCACCAATTTTGTGGCTGCCATTCGTGAAAATATTCATTACCTTGTTCATATTTCCAAAATTGGCAGACTTTAGTTAGGCCCAGATCCTTAGCACAAGCCCAGCTATTATGGATTCCTTGCTAGTTAATGATTCTTGGCAATTGTTGCCAGGAATCACTCCCAAAATTGGCATTCCTCCCATCCCTGACTTCCCAAAAACTATGACTTTGGATAATCCTTTTTTTTTTATGGGAATAATTCCATATATGGGATCCCAGTAAGTTTCCATTGAATCTGATCAGATCTTATTTGGGTCTCCCCAAGTCATACTTACTGTGCCATAGTTTTTCCCAAGGTTTTTCTTTGTGTGACACCCAAAGCCACCAGATATTTGCACTAAGAACTTCACTATTCTTCTCTGGATCTCTCAACCCAAGACCCCCCCAGAACCTTTGGTTTGAAAACAAAGTGCCAGCTAACCAAATCCCATCGGTGATTTGCTTGATTACCTCCCCACAGGAATTGTCGTTGAATTGATCGAATTTTCTTGAGAACCGCTTTACGGGAAGCCAAGGTGGAAAAAATATAGATAGGAATGGATTGGAGAACATCTTTCACAAGCACAGTTCTACTGGCCAGGTTGAGAGATCTGTAAGCCTAGTTATCCAGTTTCCGTCTTAATTTCTCCAAGAGGTCCTCCGAGGAGACTTTCCTAATCACCCCATCAGCAAGAGGAGCACCGATATATTTGGATGGAAGAGATCTCCCTTGGAAGCCTAGGATACGAAGAATATTCCTCTGATGAATCTTTGGGGTATTGAAAAATAAAACTTGAGATTTAGTATCATTCAATTCCAAACTAGAAGCTTTGGAAAAAGAATTCACGCACTTCTTTAAGACCCTTGCTTCTTGCACCGAAGGATGCCCCATCAGCATGGTATCATCCACAAATTGTTGGTGTGAGATAGTCTCTGATCCAAGATGGAGGTTTAGACCTTTAAACTCCCTTTTATCAATTTGGTCTTTGATAAATCTGCTCAAACCTTCTGCCATGAGGATGAACAAGAATGGGGACAACGGATCTCCTTGTTGAATACCCCATGTATGAGTAAACTTTTTGGTAGGGGAGCCATTTGAAAGAATAAAGAAGAAAGTTGTAGAAGTGATATTCATAATCTAGTGGACCTAGTCCTGGTGAAACCCAAAGGCCACAAGCATCTCTTTTAAAAACTGCCAACTTAATTTATCATAGGCTTTTGAGATGTCAAGTTTTAACAACATACTAGGTTTCTTAGTGATTTTCAGTGAATGGATAACTTCACGAACTAAAATGATACCATCCAAGATTTGACGCCCTTCCACAAATCTTGACTGTTCCGAGGAAACCAGGTTAGGGAGGAGAGATTTCAGCCGGTTAGAAAACACTTTAGTAATGATTTTATAGATGACATTACAGAGTGTTATAGTTCTGAATTTCCCAGGAGAATCAACTCTCGCCTCTTTGGAGACGAGAGTGAGAAAGGTATAATTGAGTGCCCTGAGGACTCCTTTATTCTTACGGGAGTCCTCCACAATTATCCAAACATCCTCTTTGATTAGATCCCAGAAATGATGAAAAAATTTGGTGGTAAACCCATTAGGTCTAGGAGCCTTCCCATCTTTCATTTGATTGACAAAATCCTCAGCTTCCTTGAATTCCATAGGCTTCATTAATATGTCATTCTGGGAGGCTGTCACCAGCCAGGGGATATGTCTGGTGATCTCCCTTGAATGGGAAGATTTGTCCTGCCTATATTCCTTCATGATAGTTTAAAAATACTAGACAAGCTCATCCTCCATATATTCCCAGGTTTCTATATACTTCCCTTCATCTTTTTTTAACCTGGAGATCTTAGTCCTTTGGCGATTTTGATCACCGAGTGGTGGAAGAATTTCATGTTTTGTTCCCCCTCCCGGAGCCACTAATTGTGGGATTTTTGTTTCCACAAGATATCCTCTTGTCATTCCCTGGAATTAAGTTTCTCAAGGGAGGCTTTCTCATGTTGTTTTAGATCCTGATAGTACCCATAATTCATGCCTTTTCTTTGAATTTCCTCTAGCTTTTCAGTTAGGGACTTTTGGTCTTGGAATATGTTCTCAAATTCCTCCTCGTTCCAGGTACACTGTTTTTAATTTTTTCTTTTTTTAATGGAATTGGTACATCAAGGTGCCCCTAGTAGGTTCCATCTCCTCCCACCATTTACTGACAAGATATTTGAAGTGCTTATGTTCAAGCCAGAATTGTTCAAAAGAAAAAGGTTGTCTAATGGGGGGACCACCATCATCCCAAACCAGACTTACTAGCCAATGATTGGAGCCTATCTAGGGAAAGACCAGAGCGGTCTCTTCCCTGTCCCCAATGATCATAGCCTCAGATACAAGGAATATGTCTAAATGGGAGGCACCGTGATACTCACCACCTCTCTTGTTATTCCATGTAAACCAACCATTATTTGTCTCGATTTCCACTAAACCATTCTCCTCGATGAAGTTTCTGAATGATTTCATTGGCTGCATCCATACTGTGCCTTCCTCCTTTCTTCTCTTCCAAAGAAGTGATCGTGTTGAAATCACCGCCCATAACCCAAAGAAATCCTTCATTCTCATGGGATTCCATAGATAAGAAGGATAAGAAAGCAAGTTTTTGGGATAAAACACTGGGGCCATAGACATTAGTTAGAGTACCTCTTACCTTAGAATTATTAAGTTTAAAATCATCACTAATAGAGAACTTAGAAGCACGAAAGCAAGTTAGGGTAATTTCCATGGGGTTCCATAAAATGGAAATTCTACCAATCGCTCCCCGAGCATCAATAGAAATTACCTGACTTCCCTACCACAGTTGTCCACCTATAACCTGCATAGTCTCCGATCTATATTTTGATTCTTGCAAGAATAAAACATCTGGTTTTTCCTTCCTTAACTTCATATTCGGGGTTTTCATTTTCCTTGGATTGTTAACCCCATGGATGTTCCAGGTTATAATATTCATTAGATACTCTTGACTACTTCAGAGAAGGATGCCCTTATTTTTGGGTACTATCCTGATTCGACAAGTCTGGTCCCAATCTCCGCAATTCTCTGTCGATTCGTATTTCGCCCCCGTTTTTCCCCTTCCTTAGGTTGTTTCCTTTTGCTTCCCTTCATTGGATCCTTATCTATACCCAGGTGAGGGGAGGATTTGGTTTTAAGGATATCCTATTGAAGAAGTTCCATCTTCCTTCGGGAAACATACCCTTGCTCTGATCATGGATTGATTACCTTCTGCAGTGGTGTTTTTATCCTTTTTAGGATCATCATCCTCGATCTCCATGTTACTCAAAGCGGTGAACCTATTCCCGCCCTGATTCTGTTTGTTAGTATTCTGTTTTGTGGGAGGAGGATGAGGGATCGTTTTATTTTTCCTCTTGCGATTCTGAACTTGTGTAAAACCCCCATTATCCTTTTCTTTTTCTTTTTTTTCCAGGGGGAGAGAGACAGTGGATTTTAGGGTTGGACAGTCCCTACTCATATGCCCATATTCATGGCATTGTTTGCACCAAAAAGGTAGTTGTTCATAGTCCAGAGTTTGGAACCAATCCTAATCTTCCAATGTCAAATTAATAGCCTCTGGAAGATCTTTGGAGAGATTCATATAAACACAAATGCGAGCATAGGTGGTGTATAGCTGCAACCTTGTCTGTTTTGAAACTTTCACAAACTTCCCCAAGGTGTTCCCAATGGCCTCCAAGATTTCAGGTTCCCAGTACTCACATGAGAGTGAGTAAAGCCAGATCCAGACAAGAGCAATACTCAGATCCTTTGTATCAAGGTTAAACCTCTCATTTCAAGGACGCAGAAATAACCCGGATGAGTAAAAGAAGTAAGGACCACCCATAAGGATACAGTCACGATATTCTTGGTTGAAAAAGATAATGGTAAAGAATCCTTTAACTCCCAAGTGTAGATCATAATGGCCTTTGGGGTTCCAGGTGATCTTGATCCAGTTTATCATATCTTTCTCTTTTGGCCAGATGCTAATGAATTTCCCGATGAGGGATTTATCCTTCCATTTTTCAACCCGGGTTCATAGCTTGTCAGAGGTGATCTGCAAAGATGGGTTCTCAACAGATCTGGGTAAGCATCCTCCTCGGGTATTTTTCTTGTCTGTTTACATGGACTTCTTTGCTACAATACCATTACCAGTTGGAAGCATGGTGGGTATCTTCTTAGGGATATCTGTGGATGTGGAAGGGGATCCTCCCCCTCCGGGCGACGCCATGCTCGATCTGAGATCCAAACTTTCTTCACACTCCTCAGCGATCTGAAACCTACCACCATATCCCACAGTCGGGCCTATCCCTAACGCGAGTGTCGTAGAATCTGTTGATGTATTTGTAACTTCAGAAGATATTCACTTGTATATTGTATGTATTACATTTGTACTTTATTGTATCCCCGACGGAGATGTATTATTCCTCTAATTGGAAGTGTCGTCATTTGTACTTGCAAGTGTCGCAAGTTATATTGTAAGTGTCGAAAATTATACTTGATGGGTTATTAGACCACCTTGGTGGGGTCAGCCTTGTATAAGTCATGTGGGTTAAAGGGTTATTAGACCACCCTATTTGGGTTGGCCCATTCAGCATTATGTTAAGTGGTTAAGTTGTGGCCGACCTAGTTAAGTAAAGGTCAAGTGAAAGTAAAAGTATAAATAGAGAGTGTGACTCTCTCATTTGACACATTCACTCATTCACTCACTTCACATTAGTGAGAGAGAGGAGGAGTGCTCACAAGTGGAGGAGGAGTAGCTGCTGCAGCCATTTATCTTTTGGGGATTTATCTTGGTGATCTTTGTATTGGTGCTTATTCTATCTCTGAGGAAGTTGCGGGGTTTTTCACCTTCTTGGTTTTCCCCGGTGAAATGTTTTGTGTCTCTTGTCTCTTGTGTTTGATATGTTGTACCTGTTGTTCTCTTAGTTAAGATCCTAGATCAGATTGAATTAAATTCTGAAAAACTAACATGGTATCAGAGCTATCCTGAAGGAAGGCATGGTATGGAATTTATGACATTTGTTGCACTTGCGACAAATTGGAAGCTAGGGCTTGGTATAGTAAAAACCAGTCATCGTGGAACTTTCACTATAAATCCGTTTTGTTGAAGGTTCAGGGTCTAAAACTTTTACAGGTCGAAGATGAAATTTCCATGTACCTTGTGTTCGAAGGAAAACCTCATAGTCATTGTAATTTGTGCGATATGATCCGTACAAGTTAGGTTTTCTGCCTCTTCCAGATTGCAGTCCTAAACAGGTGACCTAGGTAAAAAGGTCATATATCGGGCTAGGAAGCTCCAAATGGAATTCCATAAAAAGTGACAGTTAGGGCACAGACTTCAGTTTCACAAGTCCGGGTTTCAGAGGCCGAAGTTGAAACAGTGACATGTGGCACAACGTACAAGTTCTTTATATTGTTTCATCGCATAAACAGGTCATGTTGCGACACTTGGCATATCTCTCAGAGAATCTATTTGAGCTCAGTTCTATGGGGTTGGAAAGATGACAGGTCAGTCTATCACTGGCCAAAGTTTCAGACCCTAAGGATGTGATATTTCATAGATACATCAGAAACAATATGGCATATATTTTTGTCCAAACAAAATTGGATTCTGAGCACTCTCATTTTTGTCACTGCTGCGGGAAATTAGGGTTTCAAAGAAAGTTAGAATTTCTTGAATCTGAGACCATGGCTGGATGCTCCTCAGAAAAATAGAAATTTAGAGACCAAGATCAAATTTTTTGGTTTGGTAGAACCCCGGGCTCTATCAAACCCTAGTTTGGGATTTTGACGAGAAAACTAGAATTTGACAGAAGCTGCAAATCCGAAACATTAAAAGTCAATTTTGAGGGGTAAAATTTTAGATATTTCAAAATTGAAGTATGCTAGATTGATCAGCTCAACAAAGTGCATCTTTTCATCCAATCAGAAGTTTGAAATTCAAAGTTTGAATTTTTAGGGTTTCTCTGACAAACCCTAATCTAGCTCCAGATCCAACTTCATCAAATCAAAGTGGATTGGGTTATTCCTAGAAGAGAATGAATTGACACCTACATAAGTGAAGAAGTTCCAGTTCTAGAGGGAGATGAGGCTAAGGCCTTACATAAGAAGTCTGCAAGCAATCTCGACAGGTATGACTTGAGGAGATACATGTATGTTTTGAAATCTGTTCATGATTAAGTTTGTATTCATATTATTGAGGTCAGTACAATCATGATTAATTTTAGAACTTGTCTTATCACCTTAGTAAAAGTATGAATGCATGTGGGAAGACATTCATTGATTAGGGTTATGACATTTATGATTGTACTAATGCACTGTGGTGTTGTATGAGGATGATGTTATCCGCTAACATGAAAGGTTAATCAAGAAAGACAAATCATGTTCTAGATCGAGAACATATGAACATGGTGACATGAAGACAAAGACTCATCCATAGCCATTGATCACATAGAAGCTCTACTTACGAGGTATGTATAATTTGGTTCTACAATGCTTAACCTATGAGATATGCAGGTTACTAGCACAAGGTCACTAAAGCATTGAAAAGAACAAAGAAGACATTGTTTGGGTATGTTAGACATAACTCGCAAACATGATAATCTAGGTATGTTTTCCTATATCAAGTTAGAATCCTACCTTATGTTAGGGTCTCATATAAGTATGCTTTCGTATGATTGATAATGATTATTCATGAAGTTATAGGTTTGAGTAACCATGGGTTTATGCATATTAATGATATGCCAAACCAAAAGAGTCCTATGGTCAAATAAGAATATTCATGAGTAAAAGAAGTCCTCCCTGAAACATTGAATGCTAACGCTTGTGATAAATTACCTGTGTATGAAATGATCATGACCATACATGTTTAAGATTATTTAGAATCATAATGTTTTGATATTATTGAGATTATACTAATGAATGTATGATTATGTATGGGATCTTGAGGATAACATAATGATGACACTAGTGCACACTTAAGCATGCATAGTGGTCCAGAATGGATAGAAGTTCAAAGACATTAAAGATATCATAAAGGAAACAAAGATAAAGAGGGAGCACACTCCAGTTGTTCCTACAAGGAAGCAAAGATCAAGAGGGAGCACACTCCAGTAATTCTTGTAAGAAAGCAAATATTGAGAGGGAGCCCACCCAACAAGAAAACAAAGATAATTATTTGAATTGTCATTTCTTATTACTTAAATGATGTTGTACTTATGTTTCTAGATTTAGGATGTATATTATGCATTTTAGAAAAGTTGCATTAATGAACAAGATGCTACTAATATAGTAATGGGTAAGTGGCCTATGGTACTGTACAACACTCCATTGCGACTTATCTAGAATGAAACCTCTTTGCTGACATGGTGGGAGTTGTGCACACTCTTAACAATGTTCTGGTAAAGATGGAAGGCATCTAGAAAGTTACGAGATATGGATAAATGTTGTATTGAAGCATTGGCTAAGATAATTGCATGACTATATGACATATGTCTTTATGAGTAAGAATTTGTTCTGAAATCTATAAGATGTCTCTAATCATGCAATTGAACTTGTCTTGTAGGAAAGATCATGTACCATCACATACAAAAGAATGACTACAACATTTGTTCCAGCAACGAAGTTCAAAGAAAACTATCTATTGATGATATTGAAGAATCTGAAGTTCCCAGGATCCGGGATGCAGTAATTGAAGAATGCCATGATCAAGGAATACCAGTCGATCATGAAGAATGATGTTTGGAATGTGGTCCCAAGACCAGATGGGAAGTCTGTTGTGACTTTAAAGTGGATCTACAAGGTCAAGCATGTTGCAGATGGCAGCATAGAGAAATACAAGGCAAGGTTTGTGGCTCATGGCTTCTCCCAGAAAGAAGCGATAGATTATGAAGAGAATTTTGCACCTGTAGCCAAATACACTTCCATCAGAACAATACTTGCTCTGGCTGCAGTGATGAAGTGGAAGATACACGAGATGGATGTCAAGACAACTTTCTTGAATGGTGTAGTCGAAGAGGAAGTGTATGTGGAGCAGCCACTCAGTTTTGAGACACATGACAGGGTGTCATATGTGTGAAGATTGAAGAAAGCCTTGTATGGCTTAAAGCAAGAACCTAGGACATGGTACGGCATGATAGATAGCTTCCTGTCCAGTTTGGGGTTTACCAAGACTAAAGCGGATTCCAACCTTTAATACAAGGTTGAGGAGGGCAATCCAATGATACTTCTATTATATGTGGATGAACTATTTGTGACAGGTGAGGATAGATTGATTGCTGACACGAAGAGGAGGCTTTCTGCCGAGTTTGAGATGAAGGACTTGGGCATGATGCATTACTTTCTAGGTATGGAGGTGTGGCAGAGTGCAGATGGAATCTTCCTTGGACAAGGGAAGTAAGCAGTAGAGATCCTGAAGTGGTTCGGGATGATGGACTACAAGGCCATGGCCACATCTATGGAATCAAACCTGAAGCTATTGAGTGATGCTTCATCTGAGTCAGTTGATGCCACGATGCATCATCAGAAGATTGGGTCCTTGATGTACCTGACGAACACAAGACCGGATATTTGCTTTGCGGTGAACACATTGAGCCAGTTCTTGACGAATCCTAGACATGTTCACCTGATTGTTGTAAAGCATATTCTAAGGTACCTGAAGGGTACAGTTGATTATGGGCTCAAGTATGATGTGGATAAAAAGTCTAACCTGGAGGGTTATGTTGATTCAAATTGGGCAAGCAGTGCTGCATATAGGAAGAGCACTTCGGGGTGCTGCTTCAGTATGGGATCAGGTGTGATCTCTTGGTTTAGCAGGAAGCAGTCATGCATAGCACTGAGTATAGCCGAAGCAGAGAATGTCACAGCTTGTTCGGCCAGTTATGAGGCAGTATGGCTAAGGAAGCTACTGTTTGATTTATTTGATCTCCAGTTGGATGCTACTTGTATCTATTTTGACAACCAGAGTTGTGTGAAGCTGTCAGAGAACCCTGTGCTCCACGAAAAGTCGAAGCACATCGAGATCAGATATCACTATATCAGGGATATGGTGCAAAGAGGAGCAATGAATCTCCAGTATTGTAATGTCCCTTTTTTAAAATTTTAAGAAAATGCCTAATTTTCCACTTTTTCCCCAATTTCGACCTTTGACTAGTTTTGATGCCTAGGTCCCAATTTTGGTCCAAATAGTCCCAAATCTTCGGGGAAGGTGTATTAATGATATTAGGACTTAAATATGATGTTCATGGGTGATATATGGCCACCAAAAGACCTTTGTAAACTCTCTTAAGATTCTGGTTCATGTATACAATTTTACTAGTAATTTGGGGTTCAAATCCCCCTGGGGTAAGTATTGAAAAGAGCTTCCCAAATGCCTCCAAACCCACTCGAATTTCTGAACAGAGGTAGGGGATGTTTCAGGGATTTTATTAAGGTCCCAAATGCATCATTCAATAGTTATAAGGTCTGTTCCAACCCTCTCCCAAACAACAACACAAACCATTAATTCGACCCTTGGGGAAATGGCACCAAATCTTCTTCAAATGCAAATAAACTGAGTATAATGGATTCAAATGCTCAAGTACTGAATATGAAACTTGTAATACACATTAATGGAATTCCATTCATCACAAATATATTATAGAAACATTCCTTTATTCAAAATATTCATCATTATAATGGCATACATCAATGTAGTGGGGGAAATGGACATTGTTTGCTCATTAATCTTCATTTTTACACACAACCACATGGTATTTTGACCTGAGACTTCCTGAAGGTGAAGAACAGAGTATATAATGCTATTACAATCAGAAATACATCAATAGAAGCTCTCCCAAGAAGCACAATAGCTCACCAAAAATGTCCTCCCTCAAGGAGCATGAATATGCCTTCAAAACTAGAGATGGTTGAGAGATGGTACTGCACTAAATAAAACCACGAGCTTCCCTATAAATGGTACCTGAAATTAAAAATCCATTAAATCTCCATGAAAGACCTGAGTGGCCTCTCCAAACACCAACTTGGAAGGGAATCTTTCACCCTTGAAATTGGCTAAGGCAAGAAACTAGTCATCCACTAGCTCTCTCTTCACAAATGCAATTTTTCTCAAATCATCAAAAGCCATTCTTATACTTGATTTCTACATTTTATAACCAACATTAACCTTCTAAGGGTCGAAATCCTCTCAATAGCTTCCAGATATTTCCACTTAGGAAATATTCCACATTTGCCACTTGTCTCCTAGTTCCAACCTTCCGTCTTCTCCCAAATTCGAATGTGAGTCTCTTTGGCTTCTTCCACTCCCATGAGCACCTTCCTTGAGCCTATTTTTGGGGCTGACATGTCATAATGGTCAGATGTCATAGGTCAGGTCTGCAATTTGTCATAGTTGTCATAGATTCTCCATCATTGGTGTCATAGGGGCTAGGGAATCTAGACCAAGTGTCCACAAACTTCCAATTTGACTCTTTATCTTCCATGGAGGTTACCAATCCATCCCAATTCGAACTAAGATGCTCAATGCCATGTGTTATGACTTACCAACTCACCCAAGAGTGTTCATCTTCCCATGAATTCGAATTGGCAAGAGAGAGATGCCATGTGTCATTGAAAAATCAAGCTAGTGTGGGTCCCACACCCTCCATATGTCTCCAAAACAACTTGCCACCTAGAATTTCTCTTGAATTTATTTATTCACCATATTTATTAAATACTTGAACCCTTCTAATGTCTAAACATCATTTATTAGCTTCCTTATTACAATTCCACATGTGCCCATCCAACCTAGGAAACTAGTAGGATTGATGGGATTGTCTTACTATGCAATTATTTGAATGGGGACATTACAGTCCTCCCCGCCCAAGATTGCTTGTCCTCAAGAAATTTAAAATTTGGATGCTTCAAAATCTTCTCATATTCCCATGTGGAATCTTCATTTGGTAAGTCCTTCCATTGCACTAAATATTCTTTGATAATTCTATTCCTCAACCTTGTTTCCCGTGTCTTCAAAATCTTTTGCGGAACAAGTGTGAGCTGACCTTCATCATCCAAAGGACGAAGTGTTTCTAAAGTGATGATTCGCTGACTAAGGGCTTTCTTGAGACATGAAACATAAAATACATTGTGTATTTTACTCCCTTCCAGAAGTTCTAGTTCATATGCTACTTCTCCAACCTTCCGCACTACCTTGTATGGCCCATAGTACCTTGGTTTTAATTTTTCTGCTCCATTATTTTTTAGAGATGTTTGTTTATATGGCCGTAACCTTAAATATACTAAATCATTGACTTGAAAGGTTCTTTCTTCTCTATGTCTATCAGCATATTGTTTTTGTTGATTTTGAGCAACTTGCAAATTGTCTTTTAAGAGCTTTAAAATTTCTTGGCTCTCTTCCACCCAATATTTAACCTTTGGGGCTCTACTATCACCAAATATAATTTCAGTAAATGTAAGTGCATCACAACCATATAATTCTATGAAAGGAAACATTCCTATTGACATATGATAAATGTTGTTGTAGCAAAACTCACCCAAGTGTAGCCATTTTGCCCATGCTTTTTGCTGCTCTCCCACATAGTTTCTTAGGTATCCTTCCAACCATTGATTTACCCTCTCTGTTTGTCCATCAGTTTGTGGATGATAACTGGTACTTGGAGTCAATTGAGTGCCTACCAATCTAAAAATTTCTTGCCAAAAATCACCCATGAATCTACTATCTCTATCATTGACAATGCTCTTGGGGAGCCCATGCAATCTGAAGATTTCTTTGAAACAAATATCAGCCACTTGTGCAGCACTAAAAGATGATGTAACAACAAAGAAATGAGCAAATTTTGTCAACCTATCAACTACCACATAGATGCAATCCTTACCCAAAGATTTAGGCAACCCGGTGATGAAATCCATGGAGATACTGTCCCATTTTTGCTCCGGAATGGGAAAGGGTTGTAATATGCCCGCTAGACATGTAAGTTCTGATTTGTTTTGTTGACATACTTTACATTCATTCACATACTTCTGAACATCTTCCTTCATCCCCTTCCAAAAAAATCTTTGCCTCAACTGTTTATAAGTTTTGAAGATCCCCGGATGGCCCGCTAGTGGGGAATCATGTGCTTCTTGCAAAATCAGGTACTTGAGCTTGGAGTTATGAACTAAATAAATTATTCTCTTATAATATTATCAGCCCATTCAAAATCCTGTAGTTATCATCCCTTTTGATTCCATCCAACACATCACAAGCAAATTTGTCTTTAGCATATTCAACTAGTAGCATGTTTTTCCAATCCTTGGCAATGCCCATGAGAGAAAAAGAAGGTCTTCTTGACAAAGCATCTGCTACTATATTATTCTTTCGTTTGACATATTCAATATCAAAATCATAATCTTGAATATTTTTTACCCACTTTTGTTTCCTTTCATTTATATCTTTTTGGGTGAGAAAGTGTCTTAGACTATTGTGGTTAGTTTTCACCACAAACTTGCTGCCCACCAAGTATTGTTTGAATTTGGCCAATGCATGCATAATGGCCAACATTTCTTTATCATAGATGGAGTAAATTTTTTCATGAGGCTGCAAATTTCTTCTCTCAAAGGCTATGGGGTGTTGGCCTTGCTTTAGGACAGCCCCTATTCCTCCACCTGAAGCATCACATTCCACAACAAAAGGTTTAATAAAATCAGGAAGTGCAAGTATGGGACAACTACTCATTACCTCTTTCATTTTTTGGAAGGCCTTTTCAGCCTCTTCATCCCACTTGAAAGCATCCTTCTTAGTCAAATCAGTGAGTGGAGAAGTCAACTTGGAGAACCCTTTCACAAATTTTCTGTAGTAGGTGCATATGCCAATAAAGCCTCTCAATTCGGTAATATTTTTTGGTGATGGCCATTCCAAGATAGCCCTGATTTTTTCCATGTGTACCTTCACTCCTTCCTACCCAATAATGTGCCCAAGATACAATATTTCTTTCATCCCAAATTCACATTTTGATAACTTAGAAAGTAAGGACTCTTCTTGCAAAATTTTCAACACAATCTCTAACTGTTGCAAATGCTCTTCCCATGTTTTACTGTAAATGAGAATGTCATCAAAGAAAACCAAAACAAACCTTCTTAATTGATTGCAAAATATCCTATTCATACATGCTTGAAATGTGGCTGGAGCATTAGTTAACCCAAAAGGCATGACAAGAAATTCAAAGTGGCCAAAATGACATCGAAAAGCGGTCTTTTGCACATCTTCATCTTTCATTCGAATTTGGTGATACCCTAATCTAGGGTCAATTTTTTAGAAGTATTTGGCCCCATGTAGCTCATCCATAAGCTCATCAATCCTAGGAATAGGATACCTATTCTTGATAGTCTTTTTGTTCAAGGCTCTAAAATCTATGCACATTCTCAATGTTCCATCTTTTTTCTTCACTAGCACTACTGAAGAAGCATAAGGGCTAGAGCTTGGTCTAATGAGTCCCAACTCTGGGAGTTCTTGGATGGATTTTTCAATCTCATTTCTGAAATTTTTAGGATATCTATAAGGTGGTATCTGAATGGGTGAAGCACCCTCCTCCAAAATAATACTGTGCTCAACCCCCCTATCCGGTGGTCTACCATGTGGAAGGTCTCTCAAAACCTTTTGATATTTTTGCAAAAGTCTCTCTATCTCCTTTGGGTGTTCAAAAATCTTTATAGTTGGCTTGGGAGATGTAATATGACATTCAGCAGCCCATTCTATATCCCCATGCCTCAATATAGATCTCATACTATTGCAAGTCACTACTTGATTTGGATAAGTGTGTTGCCCTTTCACAACAATTTGTACTCCTTTTGAATCTTGGAATTTCATTTCGGGAATTTGATAATTTACTGTATGCTCTCCTATTGAATACAACTATTGCACTCCCAAAACCAAATTAGTATCAACAACATCAACCACATAAAAACTATCAATAAAAGTATAGTTACCTATGGTGACTTGCAGCTTTGGAACCCATGTTTTGCATTGCATTGTGTTGTGAATGGGAATGACAACTGTGAAGCCATCAAATGGTTCAATAGGTATCTTTATTTTCTCCACCATCTCTGCATCAATGAAGTTATGGGTGGATCCTCCATCTACCAAAACTGAAGTTCTTTGTCCTTGTAGCACACTTTTGCATCGGATAGTATGATAGCGAGGTACTGCTGAAAGTACTACCATTCTTGCTTTGTTCGGTGAAAGCTAATTTTCTTCTTGTCTTTCCTCTTCTACTTCTGTCTCATATGCCTCTTCTTGATCTGAAATATGTCCATATTCATCCATGCCCCCATCATACCCCTCATTATCAGAAAAATACTTCTATGTATTGAGCCTTTCCTTTAGTACATTTGTGCCCCGATGTCCATGGTTGGAAGCATGTGAAGCACAGTTTCTTTTTTCTAAGTTCATCCCTGTTTAGTACTACTTTTTTATTCCTTTCAAATGACTCTCTTTTCCAAGGTTTCTTATCATATCCATCACTTTGCCAAGGTTTCTTTTCAAATTTGTAGCTAGGCTTGGGAGGAAATCTCGTTCTAGGAAGTACATTTTGGAGATCCCTAGTCAAGCTCATTGCATCTTTTAATGTAGTTGGCTTGTGGGATTTGACCAAACATCTTAAGGGGTCAGACAAACTTTCAGTGAACAACAATACTAATCTTCCCATAGATACATCAGCCACCTTGACTGATAATTTTTGAAATTCCAACATATATTCAGTAGGGAACCTAGTTTGCTTCAATTGATCTAGTTCTTTGAAAGGCAATTCTGGATCTTTTTGTTCAAATATTTCTAGTACCTTGTCAACAAATTCTCCATATGTTTTAACTTGATTATGACCCAAGGTTTTCATCCCATGAAACCACCATTCATTGGCATCTCCTTCCAAATGCAAACTGGCCATTTTTAATGCATCCTCTTCCAACATAGGATTCAGCTGAAAATATACATCCAATTTTTGCACCCAAGTGTTACCTGAATTTTGAGAAGAACCATCAAAAGTAAGAAGTGACATTTTTCCAATAGCACTATGTAATTCTTTGTTTTGGAATGGACTCCTATTGTCTTCCCTCCTTTTAATTTTTTGTATAGCATCAATGTAGTCACTGAGTGGTACACCTCTTTTACACTCTTCATTCAAATCATTCCAATCATTTACTAGTTTCTTATAATCCACCTCAATATTGGGCTCTTCTTTGGGTGTGAGAAATTTAGGTGCAGTATGCCTTTTTGTGCTTTGGAATTCATCAGGTCTATTATGTGGTCCCGTGCTTGAAAAAATATCCTCACTCCCTTTTATCTTTTCCCCTGAATGTGAACCACTGTTATCTCCTATCATCCCTTTGCCTGAAAGTTGGCTACCCAACAATTCGAAACTTTTCATCATTTGTTTATTCATCTCTAGCATAACCATCGTAATTCTTTCAAAACATGGTTTTAAGGCTTCAATAAATTCCTCCTTATGGCTTAATTTTTCCTCCTCCTCTCTACCCATTGTTTTAGAAAAAAACTCTTTTTCTGCTACTATCTCTTCTTCAACCAAAACTACTTCAACTACTGATTCAAAGGGTGGTGGTTTATTTGTTTGGATTCTTGTTAATACCATAAGGTTCCAAGACCAAGCTATGATACCACTTGTAATGTCCCCTTTTTAAAATTTTAAGAAAATGCCTAATTTTCCACTTTTTCCCCAATTTCGACCTTTGACTAGTTTTGATGCCTAGGTCCCAATTTTGGTCCAAATGGTCCCAAATCTTCAGGGAAGGTGTATTAATGATATTAGGAATTAAATATGATTTTCAGGGATGATATATGGCCACCAAAAGACCTCTGAAAACTCTCTTAAGATTCTGGTTCAAGTATACAATTTTACTAGTAATTTGGGGTTCAAATCCCCCTGGGGTAAGTACTGAAAAGAGCTTCCCAAATGCCTCCAAACCCACTCGAATTTCTGAACAGAGGTAGGGTATTTTTCAGGGATGTTATTGATGTCCCAAATACATCATTCATTAGTTATAAGGTCTGTTCCAACCCTCTCCCAAACAACAGCAAAAACCACTAATTCGACCCTTGGGGAAATGGCATCAAATCTTCTTCAAATGCAAATAAACTGAGTATAATGGCTTCAAATGCTCAAGTACTGAATATGAAAATTGTAATACAAATTAATTGCATTCCATTCATCACAAATATATCAGAGAAACATTCCTTTATTCGAAATCATCATCATTATAATGGCATACATCAATGTAGTGGGGAAATGGACATTGTTTGCTCATTAATCTTCATTTTTACACACAACCACATGGTATTTCGACCTGAGACTTCCTGAAGGTGAAGAACAGAGTATATAATGCTATTAAAATCATAAATACATCAATATAAGCTCTCCCAAGAAGCACAATAGCTCACCAAAAACGTCCTCCCTCAAGGAGCATGAATATGCCTTCAAAACTAGAGATGGTTGAGAGATGGTGCCGCACTAAAAAAAACCACAAGCTTCCCTGTAGCTGGTACCTGCAAGTAAAAATCCATTAAATATCCATGAAAGACCTAAGTGGCCTCTCCAAACACCAACTTGGATGGGAATCTTTCACCCTCAAAATTGGCTAAGGCAAGAAACTAGTCATCCACTAGCTCTCTCTTCACAAATGCAATTTTTCTCAAATAATCAAAAGCCATTCTCATACTTGATTTCTACATTTTATAACCAACATTAGCCTTCTAAGGGTCGAAATCCTCTCAATATCTTCAAGAGATTTCCACTTAGGAAATATTCCACTTTTGCCACTTGTCTCCTAGTTCCAACCTTCCGTCTTCTCCCAAATTCGAATTTGAGTCTCTTTGGATTCTTCCACTCCCATGAGCACCTTACTTGAGCCTATTTTTGGGGCTGACATGTCATAATGGTCATATGTCAGAGGTCAGGTCTGTAATTTGTCATAGTTGTCATAGATTCTCCATCATTGGTGTCATAGGGGCTAGGGAATCTAGACCAAGTGTCCACAGACTTCCAATTTGACTCTTTATCTTCCATGGAGGTTACCAATCCATCCAAATTCCACCTAAGATGCTCAATGCCATGTGTTATGACTTACCAACTCACCCAACTCACCCAAGAGTGTTCATCTTCCCACGAATTCGAATTGGCAAGAGAGAGATGCCATGTGTCATTGAAAAATCAAGCTAGTGAGGGTCCCACACCCTCCATATGTCTCCAAAACCACTTGCCACCTAGAATTTCTCTTGAATTTATTTATTCACCATATTTATTAAATACTTGAACCCTTCTAATGTTTAAACATCATTTATTAGCTTCCTTATTACAATTCCACATGTGCCCATCCAACCTAGGAAACTAGTAGGATTGTTGGGATTGTCTTACTATGCAATTATTTGAATGGGGACATTACAAGTATGTTGCGATAGATGAGCAGATTGCAGATGTGTTGACCAAAATACTAGCCAGAGTGAAGTTCGAGTGCTTCAGAGAGAGGCTTGGTGTACTTCAGATCGAGGTTCCTTCCAAGGGAAAGTGATGAGTCCAGAAGATGCAGATACACATGGGATTTTCCGACATGGTTGCAGATGTGTTCTCCCATGGTCGTGATGTAATTGCTGAGCCATTTTTCACATGGTGGTAGATGTGTTCTCCCATGGTGAAAAAGTAAGGGCTGCAGCCTTCCCCGAATGGTGGTAGATGTGTTCTCCCATGTCGATGGTGTAAGTGATGTATGATGTGCATCTGGGCTATGCTCCATGGATGATGAGATGATCTGAAGAGGATGATCATGTGATGATGATATGCATCAGGAGGATGTTGTGATGATGATCATGATGATCATGTGATGATATGTATCAGGATGATGCTATGATGATCAGGACGATCATGTGCGGTGAGCATCAGGTCGATGCTCCAGATGTGGTACATCAAGATGATGTATTGTATGATGATGATCAGGATGATCATATGTGATGAGCATCAGGTCGATGCTCCATATGTTGTGCATTAGGAGGATGTAATGTATGATGATGATCAGTATGATCATGAGCATCAGGATGATGATCCATGCGAAGAAGATGATCAGTGGAATCATGAGTATCAGGATGATACTCTATGGCCGTGGACAGATTGTGCAGGTAGCATAGAAAACTTGGGAGATCTGATAGTTTGAGCTTGGATGCTCTTTCAAGGTTTTTCTACAGGAGGCATGTAATCAGTCCTGGAGCTCCGATAGGTTGAGCTGTGTGCTCGTAAAATTCCTGGGATGGTCTTTAGAGATATTGTAGGTTGCAAGACTCTCTTTTAAGGTTTTTCCTAACCGCATAGAAAATATCCTGGGAGATCCGATAGTTTGAACTCGAATGGTCTTTCGAGGTTTTGTGGTGGTCACATGTAAAAGATCTTGGGAGATCCGATAGTTTGAGCTTGGATGCTCTTTCAAGATTTTGTGGTGGTCACATGTAAAAGATCCTGGGAGATCTGATAGTTTGAGCTCGGATGCTCTTTTGAGGTTTTGTGGTGGTCACATGTAAAAGATCATGGGAGATCCGATAGTTTGAGCTCAGATGCTCTTTCGAGGTTTTGTGGTGGTCACATGTAAAATATCTTGGGAGATCCGATGGGTTGAGCTGTGTGCTCGTAAAAGTCCTGGGATGCTCTTTCGAGGGTTTTTTGACTCACATTCCACAGGATGGCCAGAGATTTTGAAGAACTATAGGAGGCTAGGCCTACAACCAGCATGAAAAAGGGATGGATCTATAGAACTTCCTATGATGAGAAGAATTGAGAGATAGCACCAGTGATCAAGATGACGAGTACAACAATAGTGACAATGATGCTCTATGATCCAGTGACCATGATCCAGCTCCAAAATTGAAGACTTGTGCCGATATGTATTGATGACCTGTGTCAAGAGAATACCTTCCTTGTTAAGAGGGAGTGTTGATGTATTTGTAACTTTGGAAGATAATCACTTGTATATTGTATGTATTACATTTTTACTTTATTGTATCCCCAACGGAGATGTATTATTCCTCCAATTGGAAGTGTCGTCATTTGTACTTGCAAGTGTCGCAAGTTATATTGTAAGTGTCGTAACTTATACTTGATGGGTTATTAGACCACCTTGGTGGAGTCGGCCCTGTATGAGTCATGTGGGTTAAAGGATTATTAGACCACCCTAATGGGGTCAGCCCATTCAGCATTATGTTCAGTGGTTAAGTTGGGGCCGACCTAGTTGAGTAAAGGTCAAGTGAAAGTAAAAGTATAAATAGAGAGTGTGACTCTCTCATTTGACACATTCACTCATTCACTCACTTCGCATTAGTGAGAGAGAGGAGGAGTAGCTGCTGCAGACATTTATCTTTTGGGGATTTATCTTGGTGATCTTTGTATTGGTGCTTATTCTATCTCTGAGGAAGTTGTGGGGTTTTTCACCTTCTTGGTTTTCCCCGGTGAAATGCTTTGTGTATCTTGTCTCTTGTGTTTGATATGCTGCACATGTTGTTTTCTCAATTAATATCCTAGATCAGATTGAATTAAATGCTGAAAAACTATCAGAATCCGACTGTGGGATAATTAGTTGCTACGCAAAATCGATTCCATCAGCTCCTCGCAAGAATTCCTCTCATTTTATTTAAAACATAAGAAGTCTTAGTACACCCCAAAAAAATTGATATATTCAAAAAAATACATAAACACTTGAAAGAGCATGAATATATTTTCTTACCTATGTCGCACTAGACAGACCCCTCTGGTAGTGCCAAGTCGGGATCCCTTCGAAAATTCATGTGTGCATAGGCATAATCCTATACCATGAGAAGCTTCCTACACATCCATTAGAAGAAATCTATCCCATCACTATGGATCAGAACACCATGATGGCCAAATAACTCAACCCATATCCTCATGGTGCGGTTCTCTTGGATCTGGGCTAGCTATCTCTATATGGTGTGGGAAGAAGTGAGGAGCCCGCTCCATAATAAAAGATACCAAGATAGAGTCGTAACCAAACTGTTTAGTTCTACCTGTATGGAACTTGGTCAGCTCGTCTTTCATAATTCTGAACAGACTCTCACACCAGTTAAACAAAGTAGGTTCCATGGATGTTATGGAAAATAAAATTTGAGACATGGTTTCCTAGTGGTGGGACTTGGTTCCCGCTAATTGAATGACTATGAAGAGCACAGTCCTCAATGATAGATCACATAATTACACAATTGGGATCTTCCTGACAAAATTCCTAGTCTTGGGCTCGCAATACTGGATTATGAGCTCATCCATATTTCCATCACCTCTTCTCTTCCCAATAATCATGGCTAGAGCCCCTCTTCTTGAAATCCCGGTCAAAAAATAGATGTCATCTATATCAAGGATAAGGATGTGGGTCCCTACCCATAAATAATGTTCATCGGGGTCCCACATGTCCACTAAATACCCCCAAAAATGCACTTGGTCCGTCATATTCAGAGTAAGGAATAATTTGTTTAAGCCACATTTTTGAAGTGCCAACATTGTATTGGCATCATTTAATCCTTCCAAATTCTCCAATTCATGGTCTCATTTCTTCCATTATAGCACCATTTTATTTTCTTGAAGACCTGCAAAACCGAAAGTGGGGATTAAGGATCATTCATCTCAAAGAAAAACCCAATTTTTTTTTTTATGTATCGATCTCTGGGACTGCGTTTTAAGGCCGACGCGACCCGATTTTGTATACAACGTGCCATTGACGTGTCTTTCCTTTTCATGGACCGCATCAATTGGCCATGACGCGGGTCCTGAAAGGGTAGGTCGTGTCAACCAGTGCATGTTTTTTTTGGATAAAACGCGACCCCAGTCCATTAAAAAACCATAAAAAATGTAGCATTTTAACTTAGGAAATGGAATGAGAAGGTGAAGGCAGTTACCTGGAGTTGATAGAACTCGAATCCACAACTTGAAGTGCTCAAAATATTCAACACAAGATGGCTACCACAAAGAGGTTTTTACCCTTCTTGGTAAAAAGAACAAGGATGGAATGGTAAAATAAGTCACTTTCACTCCCTTTTATTGGATTGGGAATGAATATTTTAATATTTTACCTTCTAATTTTTATTACTTTTTATCATTTTTTAATTTGAAAACCCTTTATTGGTTATTTGATATAGTTTTCTTTTAACAACTTGTTGTTGATATTACATGTTAAACATAATGATGAAGCTATGGTCCAAACTATCTTTCATGCTCGACAACTCCAATGGAGTTGTCCTTAAGCTCTTTTTCAGACTCTTAAAATATGAAAAGATTGTCGAGCAAACTTGCTTCCTTTCACGCTCGTAAAATAATTTTAAAGGGCATATATTCTGTTTTAGTTTACCCATTTTTCAGAATGAGTAGTATTAATTACGAAAAAGGAATACCCTAGTCAACCACTAGGAGAGTTCTTATAGGTATTATTTTACACATTTTCGGACCTCAAAGACTAAATTTACAAAAATGTTCACCATGGAGTCTTCTTTAGTTTTTCCAAACTCTCTAAATATGAAAAATTGCCAAGTTTCCCTTCTTTGTATCGTAAAATCAAACATTGAAAGACCCTTTTGGGATCAAGCCCCTCCTTTCTCAGGTTCATAAAAACGTGTGAGATTGGACTCATCCGAAGGATGAGCTATACTGAGCATCTGTTATCCTCCTCAAGATTGTTAATAAACAAATTTGTCAATCATGATGGGTAATAAGGGAAGGGAAATGCATTTGTATCCGTGTTTATGGTAGTTTATTGTCACCTTTGAACATGGCACCTGTTTTTATTTCATCTGAATAGTTGGGTAATCAGCTTGTATTTGAGCTGTGTCAAGTCTATGAGTCTCTTTAATCATTTGGGTCATCCAAAGAATGCTCCATTCATGTTGCATTGTGTCTTGATTTTTGTCTCATCGAGTACATTGTATCATCGAGTACATGCTGCCAGGACATTTGTCGTGCCATATAATGTTCAAATGGGAGTCCTCCATTTGAGTCAAAATTTGCAATCGTCAAGCTATCTGTCATGTCGGTCATACTTGAAACAGTTTCTCAACATCACTTGTCCATGCACCTTGTTTCAGTTCATACTCATTTTTGACCTACCATCCAAAATAATCTTCCTATATCCATTTTGTGTCGACGATGGGGGATACATCATGGCCCTCCTTCGACGAATCTATCCCTGTCAATGCCAACACATCATCCAGGGACTATATTTAGAGAATACCCAGTGCCTTGAAGCTTGCATGCCTCAATGACAGGTATTCTTGCTTTCGACAATAGGGATGCATCATTGACCTCTGATCGAATGATTCCACGAATGTTCATCTCCAACTCATTCATTCGCATCGCATTTGTTGGGATATACTAATATACCTTGGGAATCATTATCATAATTGGTGATGTCCCTCGCACTTGTTAATGGTTCACATCATTGGCCAGTAATCAAGTAGTTTCTACCGTGATCGACCTCAACACATTGTAATCACATGGTTAGATTCCTATCATTTCAGGAATGGGTAGAAGACCCTGGGTTGTTCCAACGTCTTGTTATTGCACCCAGGTTGAGATGGATATTTCTAGTAGGTTCCCACACAAATGTTGTAATGGATACCTCATTGATGTACTATCACATAGATCCACTCTTGTATTGGTCATGGCTTTGTCATTATCTCATCATGGATCTACGCTTATTCTTAGTAGCTATGATTGTGTCCAGTCATTCAGGTATGGGTCCACGCTTGTATTTTGGTGGCCATATCCATAGTCACTGTCAACATGGATATGCGGTGTATTAGTTGGCAGCCGTGTTTTGAGTCATTAAGATATTTGGATCCAGATGATAGAGATTGTATTACAAAGTCATTGATTGTTTTCAACAGTTTCTCCAATCAATGGTTCCTTGCTCATATGTGTTAGGATATTTTAATACTCCATCCTTGTCCTACCTAGCATTATTTCATTTTCCTAGTAGTTGATGATGCCATTTCCCCCTAGTGGTGTGCATATGTCATTTGGGATCCATATACCACCTTTTGTGCCTTGCATCCATAATTTTAGGACCACTTGAGTCAGTTCCCTATTTTTTAGGAGCCTACTCAGTGTTCCAGTTCAGTTCACCCGACTTAGATGAATCTTGTGGGGGGGTTGTTCTCTGAATGCCACTAATTGTGGCATCATGTGCCCTTTTCTAAGTGATTTGTATGACAAATTCACTTATGCGCCCTCCTTGGTCAGTTAATTGATTGTGTCTTCAGTTAAATGAGTTTAGGATCAATTTAATTGAGTTTGGGTCTTCCAGAGCACTCTAGTTGTGACAATTCCTATGCGAGATCAACTGAGACTCGAATTCTCTTGTGTGATTCAATTTCTCTCCATTGTAACATCATTTTTTACTATGATTATTATTGGATCATGTGACATTATTCTGTTCCTTTCTGAGTTCTCATGCATGATTAATTGTCTGCTCATTTTTACTGCAGTTTTCACTCTAATTCATCTTTTCTATTCATTCTTTCTTTGTGAGGTATACTCATCTCTTAGACCTTCTATGATTTAGAATTTCACATGGTATCATAGCTAGCGTAGGTTGAGTAGATTCTTTCAGTAGTGCACCAGAAGCCTCTTGATTTCCACAGCAAATCATGGTGCCTCTGCATTGAATTCATTGGAGAAATCCTTTGAGGTCTAGCCAAGTGTGAAGGATCCAGAAAAAATGTTCCTATTGTCCTAAAGTAGTGCTCAGTAGTAGTCTATATCCAAAATTTGAGAGTTTTTTTGCAGGTTATTGAAGGTTTTTTTGACTTCCAACAATTGCAGCAGTGGCAACAATTTCACCTTGTATTCACTCCAGCAGTTCTCATGGACAATTCGAACTTTACTCTCTCTCCCAAGATCTTGACACCCTTCAATTACCTTGATTGGAGGGATGATATGCAGATGGTATTACATAAAAATTCATTGTACATGGTGACAATGGGGAAGGAGGTCGAATCCCAAACAGCTGTGGAGAAGGAAAAGTATCTTAATAGATTGGATGAAGCATCATGTTTCATGTTTATTCATATTTCCAGAGATCTACTCTTCCACCTCGATGGATTGAAGACTCCACTAGATATATGGTTGAATTTAGAGACCCTCTCTAGTAAAAATGATGACCTAAGGGGCCATATTCTGGAAAATGAGTTGATTTCTCTTCAACCAAATAGTTTCCATCCAACAATTCTTTTCCAAATTCAAATCTTTGGTCATGCAATACAAGCAGTGTGGCATTAAGAAGAAGGATGCACAATTGGTGCTATCCATTCTGATCAATCTAGGTCCTGAGTTCTCCATCTTTGTCTCTACCTTCCATTCAGGGTGAATGTTAATTCCTGGTTGGAAGATTCCATCCTTAGATGTTTTCACTAAATCTCTCATCCAAGAACATAATAAATTGATCTAGTTGGGAGCCTTGAAGGCCTCCAAAAATCAAGTTCTTGTGGCTGGAGAAGAAAAAAGTGCGAATGGAAATGGGAATCATAAGGGAAAGGAGAAGAGGCAATATGAACCCAGGCAGAATTCCAATTCAAGTCCATCAGAAGGAGCCTCCAGCTCCAAGAAGGATGAACAAAAGAATTTTGAGAAATCCAAGTGTACATACTGCAAGAAGGGTAATCATCCTGAGAGTTCTTGTATGAATAAGACCATAGATATAATGGAAAAAATACTTGAGCAGCATAACATTTCCATCACTTAAGGTGCAAGGAATACTAATCTAGGTGGCAAGTCAGAATATCACGAGAGATTCCATGCATTGAAGGCTGGGTTCTAACAATCCCAATATTTTCTTATTGATTATGGAGCCTCCAACCACATGGTTTCCTCCAGAGAGCCATTTTATTCATTATATATCACCGATGGACCAAGCATACACATGGGAGATGACTCTCAAATATCTGCTGAAGGGAAGGGTACTATACAACTTGAGCATGGAAGGTTCAACAATGTACTGTATGTGCCCTCTCTAGCAACTAATTTGTTGTCTATTTAACATAGGACACACATAGGTCCACCAAATAAAGTAGTATTTGGACCTGATTCAATTGAGGTTGCTGAGATCTCATATGGGAAGATGATAGCCAAAGGAGTTGCAAATCATGCCTCCAGGAATTATGAGTTCTCCTTCTTCTTTCCATACTCCCATCAAAGTGCTCTCTTGACTCATGTAAATGAGACAAGTAGACTCTGGCATGAAAGATTCAGACACCTAAACTTCAAATACCTATAGAATTTGCATAATGAAGAGATGGGTGAAGGTCTACCGAACATAAAATTCTCTCAAGGAATCTGCAAGTGTTTCCTGGTAGGGAAGCACCTAGAGAAAAAAGTATGAGGTTAGGAAGGAAAAAAGAGCTTCCTCCATCCTAGATCTGATTCATAGTGATGTTTTAGGACCGATGCCCACTACTTCAATGAATGGATCCAGATACCTTCCGACCTTCATTGATGACTACTCTAGGTTCTGCTGGATCTACTTTCTCAAACAAAAATATTAGGTGTCTGAATGCTTCAAAGTTCTCAAAGCCTTAGTTGAGAACACTGCTGGAAAGAAGATCAAGGCACTCAGATTTGATAATGGAGGAGAGTACATCAAGAAGGAGCTGCAACAACTATGTTATTCCGAAGGCATTCAGATGCAACATTATGTTCCACACACACCACGAAAAAATGGTGTATCAGAGAGGAAGAATAGGTCATTTAAAGATATGGATCCCTGATCGCTTGAAGCAAGAGATCTCCCATCAAATCTATGGGTAGAAGTAGTAAACTGTGGCACATACATTCAGAATATGGTACCCACAAATCTGTTGATGGGGTCACTCCATTCAAAGCATTTAAGGGACACAAACCTGATGTCTCTCATCTGAGGGTTTTTGGATCCAAGGCATGGTCCAGAATCTCCACCGATAAGAGGAAAGCACTTAAACCTCAAAGTAGTGAATGTATCCTTCTTGGATATGCAAAAGATGCAAAGGCTTACAAGCTGATGGATATTGCGACCAATAGATGCTTCATTGAAAGAAGTGTGCAGTTCAATGAGGATTCATTGCATGATATACAACTAGTTGATGAAGAAGCTATAACTAATCTACCTCCTCCATTTGCTCCTAATGATGTTTCTACAGGTGATCCACATTTAGATTCTGAAGAAGAAGATCAATATGCTTCAGATCTAGATATTGAGCAAGAATATCTAGCATATCTAGATCTATATCGATCACCTACTCCTAATCCAAATCCTAAATAGGCTCAAAAGCTTATTTAGAAAGATGGGGTCATTGTTGGAGATCCATATGACTGCAGAAGAACAAGATCTCAACACCAAGATGCAAACATTGCATTTTTCCATATAGATCTACTTTTCCCTGACAGGTGATTCATGATGGTGGGGTCTGATCCATAGTCTTACAGAGAGTATTTCCATGATCCGAGATGGAAATCAACCATGGATGAATAACATGAGTCACCATAAAACAATGGAACATGGGATCTTGTCCCTCTTCCACTAGGGAGGAAACTAGTTCAGCGCAAATGGATCTGCAAAACTAAGCTTCCATATGATGGATCTACAACCAAGTACAAGGCTCAGTTGGTTGCAAAGGGGTACTCACAAGTCCAAGGATTGGAATACAATGAGACATTCGGTCCTGTAGCAAGAATGGATTCAATGAGGGTTGTTTTTCCATTGCAGCTTCGTATGCATGGGAGGTAATCACATGGATGTAAAGAGTGCCTTATTGCATGGTGATCTGGAAGAAGAGATATACATGAAACATCCTGAGGGGTACACTGATGATCCTTCCTTGGTATGCAAACTGAGGAGATCATTGTATGGGATCAAGCAAGCCCCAAGGGCATGGTATGAAAAGATGGATTCCTTCTTACTATCACTAAAGTTTGAAAGATGAAAATCTAATTGCAATGTTTACATGCAACTGAAGGGAGGAAGTCTACTATTGATTGTTTTGTATGTGGATGACTTGCTCATCACCCGTGGATTTTCTACTAGGTTGAAGCACATCAAGTCTTCCTTGAACAAAGCATTCGCTATGATAGATCTGGGACTATTGAGACAATTCATTGGTCTTGAAGTGACTCAAAATGTTTCATGGCTCATGATTTGGAGCCACATGGGATGCATTGGAAATCAACTAAGGGGACCTTGCGCTATGTGCAAGGTATGAGAGAGTTTGGTATCCATTATTCTGTTGGTGATCCACTATATCTTGTTGGTTTTAATGACTCAGACTGGGCTAGAGATAGTACCCATAGAAAGTATACTTCAGGGTACTTATTCATGATTGGATCAGGACCAATATGCTGGTCAAGTAAAAAACAAGCATCACTTGAAATTTCTCCAGTAGAGGCAGAGTATATAGGGGCTGTGAATGCAACCATCCAGGAAGTTTGGTTGTATGGGATCTTGACTGAGTTTGGAATTCACACTTATCATTCAATTTACCTATTTTGTGATAATCAAAGTGCCATTAGGATCTCTAGTGACTCAGTACATAAGCAAAGGACCAAACATATTGAGGTACACATGCACTACATCAAGGAGCTAGTGCACAAGAAGACCATATCACTACATTATTTTCCTACAGAGGAGATGGTTGTAGACATATTCACTAAGTTTTTCACTTAGAAGATATTTTTTATCTCAGATCTCTACTTGGTGTGAAAGTTGTTTGAGCTTCCTGCTGTCCTATTTTGAGGGGGGGGGGTTTCCCATGAGGTTTTCCCCATTTATTTGGTTCATGGACACTTATTTTATTTTTTATCATTTATTTGATTGTATGGGTGACCTTTGGTCTTAGTAAATAGGGCCCAGGATGCAAAAATGTGGATTAAGGGGGGGGTGTTAGGATATTTAATACTCCACCCTTTTCCTACCTAGCATTATTTCATTTTCGTAGTAGCTGATGATGTCATTTGACCCCTAGTGGTGTGCATATGTCATCCAGGATCCATCTACCACCTTATGTGCCCTGCATGCATCATTTTAGGACCACTTGAGTCATTTCCCTATCTTTTAGGAGCCTACTCAGTGTTCCAGTTCAGTTCACCTGAGTTAGTTGACTCTTGTGAGGGGTTTGTGTTCTGAATGCCATTGATTGAGGCCTCATGCACCATTTTCTGAGTGATTGCATGACAAACTCATAACACACCCTTTTTGGTCAGTTAACTGATTCTGTCTTTAGTTAACTGAGTTTAGGATCAGTTTAGTTGAGTTTGGGTCTTCCAGAGCCCTCTAGTGGTGACAATTCCTATGCTAGATAAACTGAGACTAGAATTCTCCTGTGTGATTTGAATTCTCTCCATTGTAACATCATTGTTGACTATGTTGATTATTGGATCATGTGACATTATTATGTTCCTATCTGAGTTCTCATGCATGATTAATTTTCTCCTCATTTTTACTGTAGTTTTCACTCTAATTCATCTTTTCTACTCAATTCTTTCTCTGTGAGGTATACTCAGCTCTAGATCTGCTATGATTTAGAATTTCACACGGTGATCATATCAAAGTACTTCACCTATCACCTTTATCTATAGCTTCGTACTTTGGGGGGAATCCTGTTACATGAGATTTTCGTTCGTCACATTGACCCAATAACTTTCCATTACCTTGGTCCCTGAAGTCCTCATTCTAAAAGACAGATCCCTTCTTTCCCTATGAATTAAATTATTTAGCAACCTAGACGCTCTTTGCTTATTCAGAAACATGCTTCATTACCCCATTGATGTGTGTTTCTATGCTGATAGCTTGCATCTTCGATGCACGTTGCGTTTTGAACAGACCATGTCATTTTTCATCGATGCATAGTGCTCTACTATTAGGTCGCATCGAGGTCTGTATGGGAATAAAAATAAGTTTTCAAGAAGTCTATAGAACCAAATATTCTCTAGTTGATATCCCATTCCTATTTGCTAGGATCTCACTCAAATTCCTCACTTGTTGGGATCATATCTCATCCATTATCCCTAAAGATCTTATCCCTCCCATATCCATATTGTCCTATAAATGAAAGTATTGGCCATGGGTAAAGAGGAGGAGGAACGGAGAATAGATTTATGCCGCAGAAATTACACCAGAAGTAATATAATTTAATTCCTTACCCTTTTTCATTAAGGTGAAATGTTGGAGCAAAGAGGAATCCACTGTAGAGGAGATACGACACCAAGGCTTAAGTGGTTGTACTCTTTACCATTTATGTTAATACAATACTGCATTTTATTTCCCATAAATGGTTTGTTATTCATTTATTATATATCTCCTTGGTCATATATATAACTTAATCTAATCCTAGGTCTAGCTTTCTTCTTGCTTTGGTTGGCTTACATGTTTTGTAGGTACTTCTCATAAGTGGATGAGCAAGCTTGCTGGAACATTGGATTATTGGAGACATATCACAGCCAAAGGTATGTCTCTTATTTTTTAATTTGTGATTGGATCAAGTTAGGGAAGTGTATGTATTATTGCTTGTTTCGTTCTAGTTTAACGGTCAAACTAGAGAGGTCAACTTATGTCTGCATTCACAGACTAATCCTAAAACAATGGAAATACATGTTTATGTAGTCAATGATGACAGTTCACATTTGATGAAATCATGCTACATCAAGATCGACCCATGTGACAAAACACACTAAATTTCATGGATGGATTCAAAATAAGCATTACAACAAGAGGCAATGCACCACATTCGAGAAGATCGAAAAATGACTTAGGAGAATGTAGATCAAGGAATGGAAAAAGGAGGTATCAAATAATCAGTTCATCATGTCAAATTTCATTAATTGAAAGTGCATTATTCATATCCATGAAAAATTTCTCTAGAGTAAGAAGTCACGATGTTGTATGAAGGTAAATTCCACTATGTAACAAAACTCACTAAAGAACAAACTAGTGGAATACAAAGATCATCCAAGGGTAAATTAAATCAATTCTTGTAATTAATTTATTCAAAGGATTCCAAAAGTCTCAAGGGAATATGGAAGGCCAAATATCACCTTTCCCCAGCATATATATTGTAATCTCATTTGATAAGATAGGGACTTTTGGTTGTAGCTTGTACTGCTCATTTTATAAGAACTATTTCTGTGAATGGATATAGGGGTTGCTGGTCGGAGTTTTGGCATGGCACTATGGATATGGTATGGATGAATGTCATGGAACTGCTTTCTTCTTTATCTCTCACCTACATGTAGTAATTTTTTTTTATTTCTCCTGGATTATTCTTATAGTCTTCTATATCTATTATATATGTATTTTCATGTTATCATTGCTTTGTACAAGCTGTGAATGTAGAATTTTATGATACTTTGCTTATTCTATTGTTCATGTTCATTTCGTAGTTTTCATACATGTCTAATTTACAACTTTTTGTTTTGAGAATATGTATATCAATATATTTCACTGTGTGTGCTTTCAATCTCGATCCCAGATGGGATAGGCTAGTTTAGTTAGGAACAACATTTAGGTCAGTTTAGCTTACATTTCATCTCGTAATTATAAAACCCTAAATAATGAACCGATACATAACTAGTGAGACCAAATAAGTAATAGTTGTTGGGCCATAATCGAGATGGGTTCCCTACTCCAAACGTTTTGAGGTCTAATTGCGACTTTTTACCAGGGAGAACCCCTACTGCTGGCCCTAGGTCATTTCGACCCATCAACAGATTTGGCACTAGAAGGAGGGCCGTATGGCAAGCTGTACCATGTAAAGTCATTTTGAATCGATCAACTTAACTATTAATAACTTATTTTCATATCCATGTATTGGAACATGATTTCAATTCATTGAGACCATGAAGAAACATTTACAAGAAGACATTCAATCTCTTGTCAAAATCTAGGATTGATGGTGAAGGGAAACCTCTACATTTAGGCATATAATTAATTTGATGTTATACATCGAAATATCAAAATTGTTCAAGATGATGTAATATGCAGGTTTTTTACCATCACTTTTGAAGGGTGAATTAGGCTTTGGTATGCAACGTTGCCACCGAAGTCTATTCATAGTTGGAAACAATTCATGGAATTTTTTATCTGTGTGCATGAGAACTACGATTATGAGAAGTCATGTAATGAGATTGAGGAGATTCATAAGAAGAAATATGAGTCAAATGAAGATTTCATGTCAAGAATGGAAAACCATCAAGGAAAGAATTAATTGACTAGTGTGTGCAACTTCTCTTTTTGCTTGAAGATAGTGAATTTGTAATTGATCATGAAAAGGATTATAGTTGTTTTAATGATGCTACCCCAGGACCCTTGGACAAAAACATGTCAAATTTTAATGGCCAGAAAAATACAAGAGAAACTAATTTCCAAAACAATCATGTAAAAAAGTTTGATATAAAAATAAAAGTTTATTCCCTACTAGATATTCACATGAATAAATTTCCACTATATTAGTGAATGAGTCAAATGGAAAATATTATGAGCCAATTTCGGGATCTGTGGATACATAAGGTTTCTTGGATTCATCACATTTGATTTGGAAGTACCCTATTCTTGTAACCTCTGGCGAACAAGTAAAATAAAATAATCAAAATATATCTATAGTTGGACTTATGGAAATTTCTGATTCCCAAAAAACATCACCAGTTGAATCTATAGAAGAAGATAAATCAATATCTGTTGGGAATATTGATGATCCGAATATTGAAGAAATTATTGTTTTTCTATTGAAACCCATCTTAAATTGGGTTTTATTTCTTTGCAGATAATTTATTGATGGAAAAGCAGTTGACTAACGATTCCCTTGAGAATCCAAGTTTTGAAGGAAATGTATTTAACCATGTGGATATAGTCATTGATTCCTTTGTGAATTTTTTATTCACTATACTCACACTTGTTTGCAAAATTTAACATTGAAAGAGAAATACAAAATCTGTCATAAATGATGTTGGGTCTGAATTTTATATACCAGGGGATGATGATAAGGAAGAAGAGGTATAAATTTATGTTGTTCAATTTAAGGACTGTAAAGTGGAAAATGATCTTTTCACAAATGTTTTTGATAAAATTTAGACTAACAGTGATCAGATTGATGGTCTATAATAGAAAGAGGTTATTTATGACAATCGATTGTGCCCCGATGATGATGACTTGTTTGATATTGAAAAGTTTCATAGCGAGAATAATGCGTTAATGAGCATGATGAGGCACTTCATTGTTCGATGATGGTTATGTCAGGTCCTCATATCATTACTCCTCACTCTAAATCTGATAACGAAGCAATATCCATGAAAATTGATTCTAGGTTTTCATCTTATGATCTTAATGAGGTACATTATTAATCTTCAACACTTTCATGAGAATCACATACTTTCTCTTTTTATTTCCATAACATTATTGAGGCATGGTTGGAATCATTATTTTCTGGAAAATTTCCACAACACGACATGTGCTTGATTTTTCCTACGGTGAATAGGTTTTGGACTGGTATAATTTTTCTGACCTTGTATTACACAATTCATTAGTCCTATAAATCCATGCATGGCTTTGATATCTATGTGGGACTGAAATTCCTTCGATGGAAACACTCGATCTATGATTTCACTTAACTTTGTTGAACCCGTGTAGGTTAGGTTAGGCGTAGTATACATTTTCTTTTTCTTCTAAGCTTCCATAATAAGAGTTTAACTCATGTAGTTTTTCTTTTTGAATAAATATGCTAGATAGTCATTTAAGTTTTATTTTGATAGCTTAGCTCCTTCCATTTTGTTGTTTTGTTCCTTTGGAGATTTGGAAATGAGAGATGATATATTTCTTTGATTTGTATATTGGAATGAATTGACCATCCACAAGGCGTGTGAAGGAATTGTTCTCAACTTAAGCCATCTTGATAAGAAATGAGCAGGAACATAGATGTGTTTTTTGGAGGAAGCCATTTTCAAAATTGGTTAAGTTAGGGAAAGTTTGGATTTTCAAAGAGATATTGGTTTGAGAAAAGGCATTTTCAAAATTTGACCAAGTATGAAACAAATGCAGTGATAAAGTGAGAAAACAGTCGACTGTTGCGTAGAGAAAGTTTAAAATGTGTCGAAATGTTGCAGGAGAAAGTGCGTTTGTGCCGATATTGCACAAAGAACATGATATCTTTACCGATGTTATGCATACAGAGTGGGAATATTTCCAATCATCTCTGACATAAATATCAAAACCTCTCTAATCAGCTTCGACAGAGATCTTGCAGCAAGAAACTAAAAAAATCCACTGAAACATGTCACATAGAAAGTCAAATGCTGCTGACATGTGTCACATCAAAAGTCACTTTCCCACTGATACATTTCACATAAAATGTAGAATACCACCGATCACTGTTCCTATAAAGTGACAATTTTGCCGATGTTTTTTAAGTGAAGTAGAAATATTACTAGTGTTTCAATGTTCAAGTGTAAATAATAGTGACGTTGTGCGGTTCCAGAAAGAATCCCACCGTCAGTTCACAATAAAAAAAATACAATTCACCAACATGTTTCCTAGGAAGTGAGATTCATACTGATACTGCACAGAGAAAGAAAGAGATTTGCTGACACTCCAAACAAAAGTAAGAAGTTGGTCAACATGTCATGAGAAAAGTGAGTTTTTCATTGATATTACACTCGCAGAAGTGGATAATTTCCCTGACACTTTGTGAAGAAAGTGAAAATACAATCGATGTCTCGTAGGGAAAGTCAAAATACCATCGCCGTTTCCCTGA
This sequence comes from Larix kaempferi, assembly GCA_027924585.1. NCBI lineage: Eukaryota > Viridiplantae > Streptophyta > Pinopsida > Pinales > Pinaceae > Larix > Larix kaempferi. The sequence goes on from BSBM01000084.1 coordinate 2,452,405, forward strand.
TAAAGGAGAAATATCGCCGACAAAACACAACTTTCATAATCCCTGATGAGATAGACCATGGAATTAGTTGCGCCGCAACTGCAAATAAGGGATAATGTAAAAAAATAAAGAAAATAATACTACATCGACAACAAGATGCAAAATAAAATTTGAACAACATAAGTCGAAGGGGAAGAAAGATGGTCATTCATAATATAGGTTTTAAGGGGCCGATGGAAGAAATAGATGATTACTCTACTAAAAATTTAAATCATCAATGAGTGATCACCATGGAAAGGGACGAGATACCATCATGATGAGATTTAAAAGGGTTAATGGATCATTGTAAGGTTTTCATTAGAGTCCGTCACAACATGGAGGCACAAAGCCATCAATACACATGGTTATAATATTTGACACCCCATATATCACTGAATGGAAAGCTTGATCATGCAAAGGTTGTAAAATAAAGTTAAGGAGCAATGAAGGAAAATATATTTGGTCAACAAAACATACAAAGAATTATATCTAGAGGAAATACATTCAATCATTTATGCTAAAGCCTTAGATTTGTTGAATTAGTAAAGACACGTGATTAGAGTTGAAGTATCGACACGAGCATAACTGTCTTGTCAACTCAAACTATAAGTTATGTGTAATGTCACATTAGACATATTCTAACAGGATTTATCTTCGAAGAAATTATGAATGACATTTTCCAAATCCAACACATATCATTTGAAGTGCATTTTTCTTGAGACTAAAATAAATAATTTTCACTTGGAATGTTTCGTTAGATGAGAAGGTAACCTTTTCAGTGGGACTTTATTATCTATTTTCATTAGTTGAAAGGTATGAACAATTGGAGTTTGATTATGATTTTATTTTTTCTCACAATGGAATTATCTTTATTCATTATTTCTATTTTGGCATGTATCTATTGGAAGGAGATTCACTAGCCGATCGAGAACTAAGGAAATATCTTACTCAGATATTAAGGAAAGTATTCAATAATATAGTCCTGATAATTTCTTTTCAATCACATTGTTGTTTGAGTAATTTTGAAACCACATGATTCCTATTTTGCAATTTTAAGAAATCTGGTTTGGCAATGAAACAAATAAAAGTCTAACATCCTGATATTCTGCACACTATTTTTAGAAGAAGCTTTGAAATATGTAATGTTGAGACCCCTTCAAGTCCCCTAAGATTTCCTAGCATGTCGTATCGCTCATTCACCCTAGCAGCTAGCCCAACCTTGATCTCCTCAGGTGAGCTTAATTTCCTTCCTATTGAGGAAACTATAAGATTGGTGTTATCAGAATATCATTTCGAGAGATGACTAAGACATGAGTGAGAAACATGGAGAATCAACTATATGCAAGGTAACTTTGCATAAATAGGGAGAGTATGAGTAACACGTGTTTTGGGAAAGATGTTGAAATCATGGATCAAATTGAGCAATATAATATTGGAGGAGTAATGCTTGTAATATGGCTTAATGTGTTTCTTGACCTTTCACCCCTGACACAATGCTTTTAAATATTTCATGTTGCTTAGGGTTGGATTTGATGATCCACTCTTTGAACTTGCTATCAGTCCTTTTGCTTGTGACACATGTTTTGAAAGAGAATATGAAAATATTGAGGTTACACGACTGCTCTTTCAACTAAGCTTTAAACTAAAGTTGTTGGTCTGCTTTATATTTTTTCCTATTTGTAACCAGTAATTCTATTGTTTTGGCTTGAGCTTGAGCGCAAGCATCCAAAAATAGAAGGGTTCAGATTTAGCCTGATAAACCCAGCTGTGGAATGGCTTGGATTAGATGTGATGTTTGCTTGGGATGTGCTGAGCTTGAGAGTCCCATTTTCCTTGTAGAAATCATGCCCAACTCGGGGGTGGAAGTTGTGTTGAGAGATTGATGAACACAACTGGCCTATGGTTGGGTGGAACACTGCAGCGACATAGCTAGTTTCTTGGGACAATTTCACCCTGAAGATAAGTATTTTATTTATGTGCTTCACTTCTGCAAGGTTTTAATTATTTGATGAATGTTATCAATATGATGGAAATTGCATGATATATGTGTGTAGAAGAATTTTACTTCCGATGAGTTTGATAGATCTGCACACACACATTTTAATTATTTGTATGAATGAAATGATTGGGGCTGAGTTTATTAAAAAGCCTAAGATCTGTAGTTATGTTCCATTCCTTGCATTGGATCGATCGGAGGGGAGGTGGCATTATTATGAACTTTAAATTTTAATCCATGAATAATTTAAATGCATATCTATGTGTTAGTGCAAGCATGCACATAATTTACTTCTCACCATTTTCTAGGTACCACATCCACGGGTCCTTCCGACGACTAAATTGTTTTTGTCCTTATGTGGGGAGTGCGATGTAGCGATTTAGGAGTCATTACCTTAATCGATCTGCTACATTTTATGTGAGACTAATGGCGGCTAAGGAATAAGTTCATCCTTATTGTGCGCCCCTAAACTTCATCATATGTGACCAAATCGATATGGTTTCCCATATGGAACACGCTACTCGAGTAAAGCTGATAGGGCTTTCAAATCATGTGTGGATTGTTGTTAAGAGTCGATAGTCAGTCGTCGTACTCTTATGCTTGTTTTCTCGTTCTTTATGAACCCCTTTATTTCAGGGAAAATTTTAGGGGCTAATCTTATCCCATGGGCTATATTTAGAGGTTTTTAAATTTTATTGGGATATTTTTTTATTAAACACCTATTAGGTATGATTATCCCATATTTTATTTATTTATTTTTAATGAATAAAAGGTTAGCCCCATAGAATATAAAAAGGAGAGGAAAGATAAAACAATTTCCCCCCTATGAATATTGATTTAAACCTTTGTTCGCCCACAAAAATTGCTAGGGAGATCCCATTAGCCCCTGATTTCCATAAATGGTAGTTTCTAGGGGCTCATTCACCTTCTTTCGATAATGGAAATCGAAGTTAGACTTACATTCGTCCAAATTTTATGGGTTGAATCTCGTTTTACAAGTTACTTAATGTCCACATGAGAAGGGAAGTTGATATTTACTATTAGGTATTATAGTGACCCATTTGCATCTAGTAGAGTTCTTAATCCCATCACCTGAGATCCAAAGTTTCCCCAAGAAACATGGGGATTGTGAACCTCATGATCGGTGATGCGGCAATAATGTTTTTGTGTGTGTTTGGGGCATCATGCTAGGGGGTCGGGACTTCATTCATAGCCACATATTTGGGTGTGATGGGGGCCATGAAGCTGCTTATAACCAGTGACATTTTGTTTATACTTGTGTTTGTGTTCTCCTATATGGGACAGACCATGGGTGGAGCAAGAGGGAATCCCACTGTCTTTGCTACTTCTTTTGATTTGGGCATTGTCAGGTATTTTGACATGTTTCTTATTTGTTATATGGTTCTCAAAGGATTTTTCTAGGGTTGACATTGTATTTTGTGGTTGGTTAGCTTACTGTTGTGGGATGACTGTTTCTCTTTACAATGGGGAATACATTAAATATGGACTTACAAATCTAGAAAAATGGATATGTGAAGCATCGGAGAAGGTATGAAATGCCTAAATCTATTTTTTTGGCTACCACGTGGAAAGGTGTACACGATGCTATGTTACAATTGATGATATTGTGCATTATTTGAATGAATCTTCCTAAAGTGATTATGCAGGGACATCTTGGGATGAATTAAGATAGATAAGGAAATTTGTTAGTTTCTTGGTAATATTCTCCCACACTTGTGATTCATAAAAAAATACCTATATGCATTGGTGTTGCTTGCTTAAAATATCTTTGGTAAGGTGTGTGCATACATGAGGTATTGGTGGGTGCTTGTAATAGCCTGGAGAGCTAAATGAGGATCGGGGTGTTGGTGTGATTTCATATTAACATTTATTCTATTTGTTGTGGTGATGAAAAATTTCTATGTACTGCGATAGTTAGAGTGAGGTACAAAACTACCACCAAAAGAGGGATTGTTATGTGATCTTTTATTAAGATTTATCTCCTATTTAGTATTTTTTGTATATGTTTCCCATTACTATATATCGTTTTATACTTTATCAAAAAAATCACCAAGACTTCACAAGATTTTATAACTTAGTAAAAGATTCGCCAAGACTTTACAAGGTTTTATAATTTAGTGAAAGATTCACCAAGATTTTACAAGGTTTTATAATTTAGTAACAGATTTTCCAAGATTTTACAAGATTATATAATTCAACGAGAGATTTGGCAAAAAATTATATATACATAATATAACACTGATAAAATAGTCTTCATAATTTCCTATATATCATGGTGATTAGCCCATTTATTATACATAGAAATTGGGGGGGGGGGGTTCTTTAAATTTTCCCTGCTTTATTTCCATTTGAGAGTAAGTCGGTAAGTTGTTTTACCTACCACTACACACAATCAAAGCACACATTAGTAGCGCTGCAAAATATAAAATATAATTATGCTTTATTTAATTTTTATCCATTGCTAATCAACAAGTAGCATTTGTTCACATCTACGGAATAAGAAAGCATTATTTCCATTGATTCATAACATAAAATTTATTTCAAATTTCATAATATACAGAACGTAATCATCAGTTGTTGGTTAGCCAACCATTTTTATTCAAAACAAAATATAAAAAAATATTCTAGTTTATTTATCCAAGTCACTCCAAAACAATTTTCACACCATTTTCATTATCGCACATTCACAGACACTTTCGTGATTTCTTTTCATAATCAATTTTCATGCCATTCTCTTTTATTTTCACCAAATAATCGTGTCCATAAACACTAGGTTTTCTATCATCACTGATTTTATGTTTCATCCAGCAAAGTTCCAATAGATTCTTAATAATCCAACGGTAATTTCATGTAATTTAAATCCAAGAATAGTTTTCAATAATCATCAATGCTAACTTAGATTTCCAACACCTCCTAGTCATTTATAGGGATTCGTAATATCCAATTAGAAAACTAGTTAGAATGTATCGAATTGCCACAAAATAGGTATCCAATAAACTTTAAGGATGATGAAATCCAAGTAAGAGTTCCAACCTATTTTCTATCCTCTCCTGTAAGACAAAGGGATAAACATCCTATATTCTTTAGTAAAATACATATTGGCAAGTTACAATCATGAATTACCAAATTAAGGGTGACTATCATAGTAAAAAATCAATGCATAAGTCACTACACATTCCCACAAAACTAATTCCAAACCCATAAAGTTTAATAAGGTTGATTCTCAACTCAATGTGATTCCCAAGGTGTCAGGACTTTGCAAATTAGACGAACATATTAAATTTAACCTCCTAGTCATTTCGTTAGTGACATCATGTCTAGTTCAAGGAGCTCATCACATCGTTACCTCATTTTATCATTTCCATTGTCCAGGGTATTTTTTAAGGATTCTAATATTAGACTAAAGTATAGTATCCTAGGCGATTATTTTGGATTGAAAAAAACATGTATATAGATAGGTAGGCGAATATTAAATATGAAACATAACATTTACTACTGAAATGTGTAAATTTTGGCGAATATTATGATAAAAAAACATATTTTATGTAAATATAGGCGATATTAGAGACTAAAAATAACAAAATAGCAAATTTATTTTTTGAAAAAAGGCCCGAAAAATAGCCAATTGGCGAAATTTCGCCCTTAAAAATTACCTTGCCATTGTCATATGATCACTTGGGTAGACTTTCTTAGTCACATGATGTGTGTTGTCTTAATCTCATTGAGTCCCATATCGATGACTATTCATCTTCTTGTTTAGGCTTCACCATGTCATATGGTTAGCATCATTGTGTTTAGCTTGGCTTGTTGATCGTATCCAAACTTTTTTTTACAAAAACCCTTTTACGGGTTTTCTAAGTTACATTTTTCCTCATTCCCATACCATGGACGAGACAAGCCTTTGTATTTTTTCATTTTTATTAGTGGTGTCACCATGATGCAAAATTAGTGTCCTTGTGTTCAACTCATCACACTGTTCACATTGATATCTCATTTTCCAGTTTATGTGCTCATTTGACCCTCTCGATAGTCTGTCGAATTCTCGACAAGTATATGCACTTACATTATTATAATCCTCTTTCCACTAATTATCATAAGTATCTACACTCTATGTTAATATATATCCTCACATCAAGTATTAATAATGCTCATACATTGTTTTCAAAGTATCCAAACTATATATTAATAATGCCTAAACATTATTAAAAGTATCCACAATATATCTTAGTATTGTCCTGTAACATCCCAAAAATCGCTAAAATTTAAAATTTTTTGATATAACCAAAATCATAAGGGAAATTCTATCTGCGGAATGAAAGTTATTTAACTAATAGAAAATGACAGCTTCATAAAATTATCATAGTTATTCTTAAACATAAAAAGACAATAGATCATAAATGAAATGTAATAATACAATGTTTATTTCTTTGTATGTAATGGTGCTAGTAATAATACTGACGATTTGTTCGAATATTTCTGAAGGGGTTCCTACAGGGTTCCCTTGGGTTTACTTAGCTTGATAGCTAAAGCATTGGCCCTTTTCTTTCGCATATCTGTAGGTAAGATAATTAAATAATTCAAGTACTTCAAGAGGTGTTTTACGTTTCAGCTAGCCGTCTCTGTTTTTAAGATAGGTGTGTGTACTGTCGTGCATGAAGGTAGCGATGGTAAGAAGTTCCAGCTTTTCTTTATCAACTTGTCCCATTTTATCCTAATGCTTGTAAGTGTAGCTAGAGATATTTTACTCTATACCTTTGTTGTAATTGATGGTAGAATCGTTGGAATTATAAATTATATTAACAGTCTGAAAATGCTACAAGGTTGAACAAGATGTACTTTGAAGAAAGGTATTTAGATCTTGATAACAGCAATATAAGATGACATATATGGTTACGACATGGTTGAGTCAAAGAATGACCTTGATGAAATGCCACAACCGATTATTCTTGAAATCGAAATGTTGCAATGTTTAAGTTTGAAGTGCAATTGTATAAAATGTCCGCATTATTACGATACTATGATGCATAAATAAAAATTGGCCTTCAAAACCTATGTGACGTATCGCTAGTACCCTACCTTCTATATGTTCTTGTAATATTGTTCTATTATATCATTGTATGGGATAGATGTTGATTTGTTATGCAAATGTGACATATACCAATTCATTGACAAACCCTATGTAACTAAATGATTTAATGGTTAGGGTTATAATGCATGAGCCTTATGTGAAATAATCTTATCATTGATATCAAAATGCATGCTTACTATATGAATGAAAACTATAATTACAATGCCTAGACCTATGTGAACTAAGGCTTGGTATTGGCATTCTATCACGTGCTTGTTATATGAATATAACATATGGTTTGGATTTGCAATACACATATGCTATGTGAATTTAACTTATCATTTGGAAACGTGTAAATATAACCTGGATACTATGCAGATTTATATCATGGTTTGGAACTATAGAATATAGTTATAATGCAGTAATACGATACCGAGATCGTGCTGTTGACAATAAATATGATGCTGACAAGAACTTTAATGTCGTTACAGGCATTGTCTAGCAAGTGATATGAAGGATCAAGCAATTAATGAAAACCCTGTATCGTGATAGTAAATTGTCTCGTTGGCTCAAACCTGTAACTGGTTCCACATGAAGAAGTTATAGGGATTGTGGGAACCTTGTTGAGCTATAAGCTCCACCTGGTGATATGGCACTCCAACTGGTTTTCTATTGAATGGAGTTATTAAATGGGTAGGTGATCATAACTCTGTCTTGGTAATGGCATAGCCTGGCTGGCCAAATCTCGCTCATTGATCTATCTTGTCTCGATCGTGGAGATCTAAACTCTAAGGAAACTCACTATACCATTGTTGTTTTCCCTTTGCATTCATTTTGGAGTTTTGGTTTTGGGGAAGAGGCCGACATGCCGCTAGATGGTAGGGTTCGACCCTGGGCGGTTTTCTTGATGGCTCTGCAACTCCCATCTCTGTAAAATAATGGTGAGAGCTGGTTGTATAAGTTGCTATGGTTCGAATGGTGTAAGGCGTTGAAGCCTTGTGGCTTTCGTTGTGTGACATGTTAGGTTTTTCAGTGAGTTAAACTCAAAGCCTTGGTTTGATCACAGTTGCATGTTGCCCCTGTTACGTCGGTTGAAAGAACTGGAAGCATGAAGCATTCCATTTGCTTGTTCTTATGAAGGTAAGCTTGGCTTTGTAAAACCGTTCGTTAATAATACAGTTTTTGATTTATATTGAAATCATTTTGGAACTTGTTATAACTTCGTGGTAGTTTGTGTGGCAAGTACTGCCTTCGTCGTGGAGTTTATAGTGCTCTAGGGTTTGTTGGCAATGGATGGCTCGCTTCACTTCGGTGAGCCCCGGTGGCATAACCCTCCGTAGGTTCTCCTGGAAGATTATGGCCATCGTTAAAGTTGTAACAACTTTGTGTTTTCTAGAAATTGTGGTCCAAACAGTGTTGTTTTGTTTTTACGCCTATATTATGGATGCCTCTCGGCTTACAGGGTCGATGTAAAGAGGTTTAGGTTACTGTATAGTGTTTTGGATCCTGATTTGAACTAGGCAATGTAACTTCTGTCATCGAGGGTTTCAAGCTCTGTCGAGTTTTCAATAAGAAAAATATTTACAAGTCTATTTTGCAGTAGTTGTTTTTGTTTCACCTTTTTGGGCTTGACCCGTGAACATAACTTGTGATTCGGTGATTTAAATGTTGAAATGAACTAGTTTCTAGTAGGTCTTTGCGTTTAACTTTCATGTAATACAATGTGTGGTTTGTAAACTAGGTTTCAATACTTTTGCTGCTATTGTTTTCATTTGTGAACTATGAAACTTTGAAATGTAAAATGATGGAATTGGGAACCGTGTGATGTATGTGAATTTGATAAATAATGAAATATTTATCTGCTCTCGATTTCATCGTTTTTAGTTGTGATAGAAAGGTGAAAATAACCTGTAATGAAACAATCTTTAAATATTTGTAAAGTATTTGATTTAAATGTGTAACAGTCGGCAATTGGGACAGTTCTCGAATATTGTATAATGTTTGATTGAAAGGGTATTACCCTGGGTCAAATGACCAGAATGATGATTGTGATTTGATTTTGATACTAGAATGAATAAATGAAATGCTAATTCTGTGTTACAAGGGTTTGTAAAAGAACTTTTAGGGTTTAGAGTTTCTAAACTGTATGTTGGAAACTTTTGCAAAACTTAAAATAAACTTTATTTTGCTTGTCTATCCTATATGTTTAGCGAACGATTAAGTAGTGGAAATAACAACAAACTACAGTAAAATTTTGATAAGAAAATATGGAAACATAAACCCTGAATTTAATCTTTGAAATGTCATATTAGTTATGTACAATGATGTTATGCAATTTCTAATAATTTATGTATCAGGAATGACTTCAATAATGAGTATAAATCATAGTAACGTTTTAAGACTGTAATTTTACTATTTGATGAAATAAAAACAGTGCTGTAAAGAATACAATAATTAATACTAATTACTAACAGTAGGAAAATTAACAAAAATATACAAAGTTGTTCTTTCCATCATATTGGCAATTTGCCATCATATCTGTCTACCTTAATTCATTCTCTATACTAGAGTACGATGACGATTCATTAGCATGGGGAAAAATGCAGAGAATATTTTATTCAATCTTTCATAACTGTATTCAGTACTATTCAGAATCTTATTTGACTTAGAAAATAAAATAATTGAGTCTGTTCACTAATATCTTTGAAAACAAAAAATGTAATTATAACAGATAGAAAACTGTTAACAACATAAAATTTAGGAAAGATAAGTAGAACTTGTAAGTGAAGATAGGGCCGACAAACACCCAAGGAGGCCTGTTCCTCCCAACCTATTCCAGAAGAAGCAACTCAACTGATGGCTTCTTGTGAACCCCCGAGCCTGATTATTGAGCCACTAAGTAGATGGAATCTGTGTAGAAGCAACGCACTCAAAAATGCCTTCAACACTCAGCATCAACCTCCTGTAATAACATGCCTTCAACACTCAGCATCAAAATTCTGAACTCAATAGAGTTTGGCAGACTCACAACATGATCAACAACATAGCATATCCCCTCATCAAATCTCTTGGGTGCAAACACAGCAAAACCCCAAGGTAAATTTCCTCGTTAGGAAAAGTGATGAACCTCAGTTCATAATTTGATGGCTATTATATAGACTGCCTAGGTCTTTAGTGGTCAGTTTGGAATAAATGAGCCTTAAGCTCCAGTCCCATCTTTAAGGGCACTATGACCACATTTCAAGGGAGTTTTCCCATACCAATAGCTAGTTAGTTGCATCATGATGCTGCCACTTGTCCATTTCCTTCTACCCCAGATTCCATTCTTCCTAATGGATTAGTAACCACTCTTTCAACAGTCCTCTTAGGTGTTTATTAAATAATAAAATATTGTGCAAATTACAGTCATCCTTGGACACCTGTCCAACATAAAAATTTACAATAAAATTTATCATAATGTTTTCTAACACAAAATATTTTCCAGCAAAAAGGGTATGTTACATGTCCACCATTATTACCAAGTTTCTGCACCATACCTTATTAGTGTCCGCCATTATTTTTTAAGAGTATCCTATCCACACTATAGGATTGTTACTCTCCTATAGTAGGACGCAAGATGTCCTTAATCTTTTCAATCTTGGGAAACCTATAGAATTCATTTATGTCTAAAGGGAATTCAACATAACCCTACAATTTTAGAAAATGTATAAAATCTGATTATTTAATACTCATCGTAAAACTCATTCATATAAAGGTCAATACAACATATTAATCAATAATCAAAATCTAAATATTCAATAAGCATAATGAAACTCTTTCGTACAATACTGTGGTGACCGCTTCAACAACATTTTTTTTTGTTTCTTTTTATTTTTTTTCCTATTACATCACAACTTATACTTTCTGATTTAGTCTTAACATTATTTCTAACTAATTAAATTTCATTTGGTATGGCTATGTTGGACCCCCCTTAATCCCATAAAATATAGGGATTAAGTCTTGTAATCCATTGTAAAACAATCTTCAGGGATTTCTTTCATGTATAAAATATCTAGGCACCATCTTCATAACATGCAATTCCAGTCTATATAAATTATGCATTCTTTGGAAATATATAGGATCTATAACACATACCAACATAAACCACATTTCTCTTCAAACATGTAAAATACCTAAATGACACTTATCTCCTCATATATACAACGTGCATTCTTCCAATGTCTTACAAACATATTTAAATACATCTATATGAAATACGATTCTTACAATTCTTATGAAAACATCTAAGTACAATAATCTCCATGGACATAACATATATGGAGCACAATTATTTTCATTATATACAACAATGTATTAACTCACCCGACCGAGACTGGTTGGTTATCATTTGGGATTCGCTCTGAGTGGGCACCCGATATACTACCATAAGTGTCATAACAGTGGTATCGTGGCACATCTACCTTTAAACTATACGTTCAATCATCCGTGGTTCATGGCTTCATTACTGTGGGGGCCTTATGATCATTAGAGTCAGTTCCGATTCGGAACTCACAGGTTTAGATTTGTCCAAGGTTTTTCAGATGACTAAAGTAGGTCACGCCCAGTATGCCTCATATGGGTTCAATGACAACATCGTAAGGATCTACCAAAGGTCTACACGCACGTTTGCTTCTGCATTTTACAGGTATATTGACCGGAGCATATTCTTCAGTTAGAGTCATTCATAGATCTGGATCAACCGCCATAAAAGTTTCTTTATAATTCTCTGCACATGTTTAATCCTTAAATACCTCGATAGTAACATAACTATTCGAAACAAATTCAACATCTATAATCACTTAAAATGTACAAGATCCTGAATACAATTTTCTTAACCGAGGTGTGATACACAATTACAGCAACAACAATTTATCTTTCAACACGATTCATCATATTCATATTGAAAGAAAAATATCTATATACATTCTTTTTAAGAGTATTATTAAAGATATACAGCATAACAGCTAAATATCTCACAATGACACCCGATATTCCACATATCAAGTAACAATCCTTATTTAAAATACAAATCTGACAATTTCATCTTACGGCTCCAGGTTTGGAGCATTTCTCACATGTCAAATTGGCACTATCGGATTCGAGTCTACATAGTAACCTATAGAAGATATAGACAAGGTTTTCAAAACAAATCTGTACTTTGAGTTCAATACGATACACAAGGATCCTACAATTTCACATGACATATCCGCATTGCAGAAGTTCAGAATCTCATATATACAGCTGCAAACCCAAATCCATATCACTAGCTATGCAAACTACATATGCAGATTTATAACTTATGACCTATGTTACAACCTTCAAGGGATTTCTACATATCGATTTACTGGTTAAGATAAACCCATAATCCATATGTACACAAACTGAAAACTAGTGCATTGTTCACCCAACAAAGATTTTCAATAGAAGACTGCTAAAATCTATTATCCAACACATATTTTTGCCTTGAAAACTGATGAGCTCCGGGTCCTAAAGGGATCGAATCACTCTAATACCAAATGTAGAGCCCCTCCCAGGACCCTAGTAAACCCTAGCTATTACTGTTTAACATTTAGAAATTACCATATCTCAAATGTAAATTGCAAGATCAAATAAATTGCAACAATAATTCCTTCAAATATTTACTCAACAAAACTTAAACAAATAATTGAAATGAACCTAAATTATGGAGGTCAATCCAGCTGGTGTAGAGGTTTCCAAAGGTCCAGGCAGTCCTGATCCATTCCAAATATTTCCCATGTTCCGAACGACTCCTCGGTTGACCTCCCTACCACACTGGGAGTAGTCTTCTTCCTCCCAGTCCCTCAAGCTATTGGGGATCACGGGGGGTTCACTCAATGAACTTGTTGCATAGCACGATCGTTCACATGATATTAAAGAATACCCCTAATTTCACTAAATATTGGAAAATGCATCCTAAAATTGTGTTGTCGAACCCCCCTCCCAATATGCCTTTCCAATTAAGAAAACCCCTAGTTTCACTAGATATTGTAGGTATCCATTTTTATCAACCCATTTTTAACACCCCCTTTATATCATATTATCAAGTTGTAACAAACAGGAGCCCTGCCACATCTTAGTATAAGCAAACACGATGCTAAATAAAATAATAGTATAATTCTAACAATGATCCCACTAGGATCACAGGGGTGATCGATCAATTTGTAGCATTGGAGAGTGGAACACCCAAAGAAATAAAGTACCGGGGAAGGCAAAATGAATAAAACAAAACCTAGTCAAGGGATCAACATATTAACAAAGAATGTAAAAGACTGATAGTCCAATTGTTAGTGCAATGCTTAGAAAATATGATAATTGCAAATGTTTCACACCACAACCTACCAATCTACCAATTTTATATCATGTAATACAAATATAGCCATAGATAACTCATGTTTTCTATATGCTTAATAAATTAATCTCCATAAAAATGCAAAATTGAAACCCTTTTGTTGAAGGATGCCCCTACCTTCCTATAAAAAAAACATCATTGTCGATGTTTGAACCCAAATGAACATAGAAAAATTCCTTTTACTTTTCAATAACACCATCTGATCATGTGCATAGCTTGGATTTGGGTCATTCACAAGATCCAATGAATTGCCTCCCCTTCCTCTACATTTATTCTTGCAATCACGGGAATTAACAACATTTAGTTACCTTTTCTTGGGTTATATCTAGATAGGGGAAAATATCCATTGTTAGGTTTCAAGCATGCAATAGTTATAAAGATACACAAATAGTGAAACTTATATGATACCATTTCATGGTAACGATAACACATAGGGTATCTAAATAAGGATTTAGATTTTCACCTATGTTCATGTTAATTCCAATATAATATTAAAATAGATGCCTTGCATATAAGAATTGAAATTACAATTATGAATGTGCCAAATATAACTCAGTCTAACAACTATTCCTAACTGGAAATGTGAAAAAATTAAAGAAGAATGCAAAAAGTTGAAATAAATAATTAGTCAAGAAACATTGATCAAACTTTTCTTGGTTCCAGTGAGCCAAGAAAGATTGATCTTAAATTACAGAACAGTTTCTCTTAAAATGCCAGCATAGCAATTAATTCATCAAATTACAGAAGTAAAATACTTCATCCCCGCACAGAAAACTATAGTTTAAATACTTATCAATTATTCTTACCTTACTAATTATTTATGAATTGTAACAGTTGTTTTAGACCATATAGCATCTTGAATATTTCATAATATTTATTTCTTCGATATCTTTGAATTTTCTTTTCAACAGTTATAAAAATAAATATGTTCCTTTCCGAGAGTCATTATAAGCTTTGAAAGCAGAGTTACAGTATTTACATGCAAAGACATTGCAAAACAGTATTATATAAATCTTAGTATTTATTTTTATTTCATAAAATTTTCTAGTATTTGTTTTCTATCACTTTTTAAACCAAAGGTGAAGTTTGAATCCTTGTTCAAATCCCATTATTCTTACAATTTCACTTCAAAACCCTAGGTTGACTCTCGACTTTTCATTACAACTGTTTTAAACATTATTGATAGAAGACACACAGGCAGTACTTGAACTTCAAAACCCAGATCTTCTAGATGATCACTATAGGGGTGACTTAGTGGTCTATCTGATTCCATTTGTTTGAAAAAGAATGGATTAATAAATTAATTATTTCATGTTATTGGGAGGAAACAACTATATTATAAAGTGACATCGAGTAATTAAAAAGTGATTTGAAAAATAAAGTGAATAAAACTTTATAAAATCACTTTAATCACTTAAGTGAAGTAAAAAGGTAAAAAGTGGCTGAAAAGGTAGAAGTTGCCCAAAAATGTAAAATGAGCTTAAAAGGACAAATCAACCTCTCATTTATCCATGATTTTTCATTTAAAAAAAAAAGAATTGGAGAGCTCTTGTGGCTTTTGGCTCTTGGGATAGAAACTGTAAGAGAAAATTGAATTCAGTGGTGAAATGAATCCACCATGGCCAATCTAGTTGGAGAGATCATTTAGATCTTTCAGTGAGATTTATTGCAGAAGGAGGGAGGCACATCACGTGGCCAAATCGTGTGGTTTTTTTCAAAACTTTTGGGTGTTTTATGAATGGAGGTGCACCAAACTTTAGAGGGCGAGTTGGTTTAAGAAGGCACAAGGATCGAATCCAACCTCTTTGCCGTTATTTAGTGCCACCATAACTACTGAGCAAGATCTGGACTGCATGTTGGGCATTTGATCACTGAACATGGACCATTTCTGTCAAGTCGTGGGCACCATTAGAGGACATGGATGTTTGAGGAGGGTGTGGATCCATATCTCTCACTTTGCAATTTGTTGTGGCTGCCACATGCTGCTGAACAAGAGCAATTTGATTGCTGGTGCTTGTGCTGAAGATTATTTGCGTGGATGTGACCACTTCTAGCTTGTTAAAGAGGGAATCATTGCCATACTAGGGAAGCTACCTACACAGTCACCTACAAGTCTAATTTCTAGATGTCTTTGTATCGCTATTATAGCTATAGAATATTCACTGTTGTTTTCATATATTTTGTGGTTTTCTTCTTGAGCATTCAAAGCCACAATTATAATACTGGGTATGCATATTTCAAGACCAGTTGTTATGTTATATGAGATTTGAAAAATAATCATCCAAATAGTCACAAAATCAACAATAAAATTAGTTAAATCGGATTTGGAAGAGTATAGTGGTATCTTAGTAATTGTCACCGAACTATTTGACAAAAGTCCCATCCCAAAAACACAATAGCAGTCATCTAAAAATCATAGCAGAAGTAGGAGGGGTTAACACATGGATATCATAACATTGTTACCAAGTGTTTGAAAAAATCACAAACCAAGATACACAAGCAGCCAGTGTAAAAATCGGTTTTTATCTACCAGAGGGGATACTACAGTGGTATCAGAGCCGCTACAACCATAGAGACCATACTCATTGTTCCTGGGAATCAAATGGGCCGCTACATCCATAGAGACCCTGGTAACCTTGGTTTTCATCTACAACGTTGAAGTTTAAATACCAAGACGAGGTAAT
The DNA here is from genome assembly GCA_027924585.1 of Larix kaempferi. Taxonomy (NCBI): domain Eukaryota; kingdom Viridiplantae; phylum Streptophyta; class Pinopsida; order Pinales; family Pinaceae; genus Larix; species Larix kaempferi. The sequence continues at coordinate 2,468,601 of BSBM01000084.1, forward strand.
TTGCAACAACTTTAACAGTATTTGCAACAACTTTAACAGTACCGAATACAAAAAAAAGAACAATGCAACATTTCTTTTCTTCTGTAACTAAAAACCAGTATTATAATACCAAGTCAAATGACTTTCAATCCTTTAAAGCGAAGCTTGCAAGCTGTACTATGGTGAAGATGCCATTGTAAAATATTTTCAGTTTACAATGCAGGCTTGAAGCCTCGGCAACACAAAAACTCAGTCTAAACGTTATCATTGCTTACGGATTAACCTAACTCTTTTACTAAGCAGAACGTTTTAACTTCCGACGAGTCCAAGGTTATGGATGAACCCGAGACTTACCAGGACGGCGGAGTCCTCAACGTTCATTTGTCCAGCAAGCTTGGATGTTAGACCTTTGATTGACCCTACAAGTGAAACATACATCTAAATAAATTAGAATGAATCAAAATAAAGGATTTATGAAAACTCAAATTTCAATGATGGAACATAGAGACGTATTACCTTGAGTGGAAAGGCCAAAGATCCAACCCCAGCACTGTAAAAATAGACTTTCACCCTGAAATAGAAACCACACCAAGGTCGTGGTATCAACTACTGAGCATTCACTTACAGGTATGCAAAACACCATTAAAATAACGCAGAGGTCGCGGGTTCCAAACTCCAAGAAAACTTGCTAACCCTAAGTTTTAGCAGCGTGTCGGCCTCACACTCTAACTCCAAAACATGAAAGTGAAGACTGAGAAACCCTCCAGCATTACTTACAACGAGAATTTAGGGCTTATCATTCAATGACCCAGATCTATTATGATCGACGAGCGAGAAGGTGACAGCCTGATGCTTTGAGAATCGGGAAACCATAACATAAATACCTCATTTATTGTAACAGCTATGACAATGCCAAGCTGCATGCCAAGGAGTCAATCCCATGTACAGTTCGGAGGAGAGCTGCTTGTTCACTACGCATAGTTCGATTTCGTGAGTCACATTTTAACCAGGATTCACGTGGTTTGACAACGTGGATAGACAACATTACACTCCACTAAAGAGTTGGTTCAGAACCATTAATGTTTGGACGAGACACCATCAACCTGTCAGATCGATGCAGCAGCGATATTAATAATCGTCACTTCCTTACCAGTGTCGTATTTAATGCTTGGTGTAATGTCATTCATTATCAATACATAGAGTAAGGTCAGGATTGCATTGTATATCACTTCATCGCTATGGTATTAACCATCGAATGCATGATTACATAAATCAAAAGTTTGTATTGGTAATAATCGCATGCATATAAGGTTTAGATAGTTAGAACTTAGGTTAGAAAATAGTATCGGTACATTGTAATATTATTACAATAAACCATATAAAAGTTGTTTATTATAATAATGCACCAATATCACATTAGAATGGTTCACCCTATAGTTAAAAAGGGTCCACACTTATATTGTATTATGTTCTTAAATAAAATATGATTTTGAATTTATAAATATCAAGACTATATCCATATATATATAAATTATAAATGGAGAAAGTAGAAGCTACCATAGTTATCTTAAATAAAATACCAAGCATTGAAATAGCAAGTGAAACTTGATGTTATAATAAAGGAATAAAGTTCAAATTGAATTTGTCCATCAATCGTTTCACCTGGTAGTAAAAGGTTTCATGAATTGGAAAATATTGGCAGAATCATATTAGCAATTCATTCTTCAAATCTAGTAATTAATCTTAAGATTTTTAAGCATAGATATTTCTACCAAGATAATGTACTTTTGAACCCTGTTTAAATATTATTAACTTCTGCAACTTGTATTTTTTTTTCGAAATAATACATTTAGAACTTGGATAGAATTCCATACCTGATTCCATACCTGAAACAAGGAGGTACTTATAATTTCTTTAACCAAATAAGACGACTACTTGGAAAATATAAATACTCTTAAACATTGTTTTGTCATTGTTATCCTTACCTGCGAATATTCGCAAGAAGGATAGGTACAAATGCTTTAGCTAATTAACTAAGTAAGTCTCGGGGCACCTCACAGGAACCCTTTCATCACCATCCCGAAATTAAAACTGTCAGTACCTTGTCAAGGAGAACTCCGTCTTATATTGTTTTGAAATTTCAGTTATTACAACTACAAACAAATTAGTGTCGTAATCATTTTTATGGAGGTAAGACACATCACTGTCTTAAAGCATCATTAGTTAAAAGGACATAGTAGTTAAATTTTTATATACATTAATGACTTTATTATTTAATACTGCCTTAACAAGTATTTATTACTTCCGCAATCACAATTTTAACATTTAATGCTGGTATAATTTTTTTTTTAAATTTTATGAAATTATCGGGATGTTACATTGCTCAAGGACAATAATCCAAAGAGACTTCCATCGATATTATCATTGGTACACTATTATCAAATTTATTCAAAACTTAGGATCATAAGCAATATCAAATAAAAATGGAAGGTCATTAAGTCTTAGGTGGGTATGAATTCAGCCCGTGATTTGGACGTATGAATCCATCCCACGATTTGAAGGTTATTCCTCAACACTCCCAAATAAAATAACCCCCAATATTTATATTACTATGTCAAATAAAAAAACCCCCTTGACCCCTTAATACGGGGCAATATATTTTTGAGGTTTTTAAGAGTATTCAACCCCCCAATATGAATGGACGTGATATGATATTGCCTCACTAGTGAACCCTCCGTGTTGGGGATCACAAAGAATAACACACAAGTCTCAAATACCTAGTAGTGACCTCCTAATCACCAAGGTAATTCTCGAGCCAAACTCACATAGACACACAATTTCTCAATCTTATTTCTTAAATAGAAAAATCCTCCATGACATGTGTCGTTCCATGCAAAATTATTTCTTTTATTAATTTTTCGAATATTATTCCTCCTCCAACCATGTGTCACCTTCACATGAGGGTGCACATAAGTCCCACAATTTATGGGCCTAGTTGTCCTTTTATCCTAGGATCCCAATCCCCAAATTAGTGGGTGCAAGTGGAGTCTAACTCAAAAATATCCCAAATCTAAATTTGCTCCAAATCTAGATATCATCTATTTATTTATTCTTAATATTTTATTTAATGCACATCTCCTTAAATCAGTGGGTGCACATGGGGTCTATTTCAAATCTTCAATCTATATTTGCTCAAATTTTAAATATTTTCCCATTTAATTATTCTCAACTTAAAATTTTAATGCATATCTATGTGTTAGTGCAAGCATGCACATAATTTAATTCTCGCCATTGTCTAGGTACCACATCCTTGGGTCCTTCTGACAACTAAATTTTTCTTGTCCTTGTGTGGGGAGTGCGATCATGTAGTGATTTAGGATTTGTTACCTTAATCGATTTGCTACACTCTATGTGAGACTAATGGAGGCTAAGGAATAAGGTCATCCTTATTGTGTGCCCCTCAACTTCATCGTACGCAACCAAATCATTATGGCCCCCCCATATGGCACACGCTACATGAGTATGGATTTCAACTCATGCGTGGATTGTTGTTAAGAGTTGATAGCCATTCGTCGCACTCTTATGTGTGTTTTCACGTTCTTTACAACCCCCTTTATTTCCATTTGAGAGTAAGTCGGTAAGTCGTTTTACCTGCCAGTGCACACACTCAAAGTGCACATTAGTAGCACTGCACAATATAAAATATAATTATGTTTTATTCAATTTTTATCCATTGCTAGTCAACAAGCATAATTTATTCACATCTACAAAATAAGAAAGCATTAGTTCCATTTATTCATAACATAAACTTTATTTCAAAATTCAAAATCTACAGAACGTAATTATTAGTTTTTGGTCAGTCAACCATTTTTATTCAAAACAAAATATAAAACATTATTATAGTTTATTTAGCTGGGTCACTCCAAAACAAGTGCCCTCGAACTTTAATAAATCAAATTTAGTCAAAGGCGGGCATTACACCATCATTGATAACTCTCAAACAATCTCTCACAAGACAGTTGCCATCAAATTCATAACGATGTTTGAGGAAATTGAGACTCATGAAGGGTACGCATCATGTGGAAACCATGCCCACATGATTCTAGCTAACATTGGCATGATTCCACCTAATCAAACCTTCCATCCCCGAAGTCCCTCCCATACATTAATTCACTCACTCACTACTCCCCTGTGTTGATCATCCAGGTTGTTAACACAGTACTCATTCCAATGCCTTGTTTTGCGTGTAGAACAAGTGGTTAGCCTTGAGCATATGTAGTTACCTCACAACCCTACTCCTACCCCAACAATCCCACCATCCTTGCCTCAAGAAGAGATCTTACCTCCTACCCATGATACAACTAAACATGTTGATATCCTTTACATATAATCATTGTTAGTCTTTTCTACTAATGATAACATTTCATCCTTACTATTAGAAGAAGCTCTCAGTACAATGCCAATGAACACTCCTATTGTGGTAGATGATATGGACCCATCTTGCATGAACAAAACCTCATAAGATGGTGTTCCCCTAAACAACCCTACCTACAATTACTCTACCCCTTGGACCAACAATTCCAAGCAATTTCTTCAATGACCTCTTCCACTCAGATAAAGGGATCTTAGAAGCCCTGAAAAACCTCAAGGCTTCTTGGAATGATCTACATCATAGATCTTCCTTCTTACCTCTGATCACGGGTACAAACACACATGTGGCTCAACAATTTTCCATCAAAACCAAGGATTTTATCCCTTTTAACCATGTTGAGTGGTTTAAAAATCCTATCCCTTCTCTTGACACTTTTGAAGAAGGGAATATGGTTGGCATTTCATCCACTATCAAGTTGGATATTTCTGTCACCCCTGACGTAATAGAAGACATCTCATTTGGAGCCACTTGTTCTCAAAAAGAGGTAATTGATTACAAAGCATTCTTCCAAGAATTCAAAGATATTTTTTCCTGTTAGAGATGCCAAGTCTCAATCCTACCATTACCGAACATCACATCGACACATAGCCTAATGCGTTGCAGGTACGACATAAACAATGGCATGTTTATCCCTCCAAAGCATCTTCTATCAAGGTAGAGATTGAAAAGCTTCACTACGCGGGACTCATTTATCCCATCACTTATACTTCATGGTTATCAAACCCTTAATCCTTGTTAACAAAAAATAGGGAATCCTATGTGTATGCATGGATTTTAGGGACCTTAACCAAGTTTGTCCCAAAGAGAACTACCCTACACCATTTATCAACCAAGTAGTCAACGTGTGCGTTGGTCACAAAATCATGTCCTTCATGGATGGATTTTCCGGCTATAACCAAATACAGATTTGTCAACAAGACTAACATACAACGACTTTTACAACACCATGGGACACCTTTTCCTACCGAGTCATATCATTTGGATTAAAGAATGTTGGAGCTACCTTTTAGTGGGTGGTTTCCTACGTGTTCAATGGTCTAGCTCGTATCATCTTGGCATACCTTGGTGACCTCACAATGAAATCAAAGAAACACACCGACCACCTCACCGATTTACATACCATCTTCCTAAGATGTTGTAAATACATATATAGTTAAACCCTCTCAAATGTGTGTTTTGCATCACCGTAAGATGATTGTTAGGTTTCATCATCTCTCAAATAGGGATCACCATCGATTTCTTAAAAGTACAATCCATCCTTGAACTCCTCCCACTGAAATCATGAAAGCAATTGCAGAGTATCCGAGGAAAGGCTAACTTCCTTCATCACTTTGTCCTAGATTATGCTAGACAAAAACAAAGATTTATACGTCTTATCAGGGAAGAAATTCCATTTCGATGGGATGACCAAGCATAGATGTATTTTGAGGCATTTAAAAAGGATTTGACATCTTCTCCTCTTATCTCCCCTCAAAACTTTGAAAAGGATTTTTTCCTTTATGTTTCACCGTCGTCATGTCAAGTCGCTAGCGTCTTAGTTCAAAATGGTGAGATTAGTGTGAACACATCATTTATTACATGCAAGATCACCACTCAATTACAACCACGCCGAGAAATTAGTGATGAATGTGATGTTCTTAGTGCAAAAACCATGACATTACATCTTTCTTCATTAAAAAAACAGAGCCAACGACTTATCAATGGTAAGTCATCCTCCATGAATTCGATCTAGAGTTTCCCAAAAGAAAAAAATCTTTGGCTCTCACTAAGCTCATCACTGATCTCCCAATTGTCCCATTGGCCCCCCGACCAATAATTAGTTTATGGATGAACATCTCTTTCATCTTAACTAGTGAAGATCCATGGTATAGGGATGTCCTCACATACCTCCATACACATAAATTTACCTCCCATCTATCACGTGATGATTGTCAATGAATTTGTCACTAAGCCCCTCGTTATCTCCTTCTTGGAAACATTCTCTATCAATGTGGGAATGACACCAATGACCGTCTTGCAAATCTGTTTCTTATATGACAAATATATTATATTTTAAAATATATTTTATGGCATAAGTCCAAATGACTTGGATTAGTAAATTTTAAAGCTTTCACTCCTACATTCTTTATCTAATTTCCATATGAAAAATATATTAATTTTAAACTCTATATGACAAATATATTATTATATTTTTTTTAAAACATTTTATTATTATTTTATTTTAAAATTTAAATTTTATTATAGTAGTTTTATTAAATATTTTAATTTTGATAAAGAAAAAATATTAACTCTTTTATTTAAATTTAGTAAAAATAAATTCAAACCTTGAATAACATAAAAGTCATTTTCTAGAAATGATTAATATAAAAATACATATTCCCAACTCTTAAAAAAATCTATTTATATAAAAATATAATTAATAGTAAATTTTATTATTTATTTAAAATTTTATTTAAACTAAATAAAAATTACAAATATAAAAAACAAAAAAATCAAGTCCCGTATTAAAAATATTTTTAAAATATTAATTATTATTTTATAGATCTCGTATTTTATTTATTTATTCAAAAATTCATTTATCTAAATAATTTTAGGAATATCAAAGCGTTCTTTTCATATTTTATTTATTTATTCAAAATTTCATTTATCTAACTAATTTTAGGAATATGAAAGCATTCTTTTCCATTCTCAGAAAATCTATGTTTATAAACATTAAAAATCGAATTAAGGGATGTAGCACACAAACTCTGCATACATCTGTGCAGACTTGTAAATCTATCCAAATACATTCATAGACACGTACAGACAATGCACACATCCGAGGATACAAATACAAAGAGGAGCCCTGTCGCCGTTGCGTGAAATACCGAGGTTTTAACACCACCTCCTGATCCTGAGGGAAGAAGATTAAAGAAAAGCCAGTATGAACGGGATGCCGACTCATTCTCAGAATCTCCACTAAAATCTTGAATTTCAATATATGAGCGACCCAATATCAATATCTGTCACTAAAAGTTCGAATTTGAATCCATGGGAGACCGAATATCAATATCTGTCACGTCTTTATTAGTGGGACAAAATGCCCCGTGACTAGTTGCCGAAGTTTCTTTGTTCCTTTTACATACTATAAACCCAAAACAGTATGATTTTCTATAGTTTTCCATGAGCTTTTGTTTATAATCGAACATTCATAACTTTGTTGGGAGTGCTTTAGCCTAATGCCCAAGGCAAAAGCCGCAGGCGAAAGCAAAAGCTCCGAACTATATTCTTGCATTTGATCCTAAGTTGAACTTCCGAAATATGATCTGAGCTCCATGCTGTGGATAAAGCATCATAAGAACAATGGGTGCATGCCTGTACGAAGGAGAAATCTCAAACGAGAAGCGTTGCAAAATCATTGCCAAAACCACCTTGGCTTCCAAGAGAGTAAAATTTCTCCCTATGCACGTCCTCGGTCCAACGCCAAATGGAATGAATGCCAGTGGATGTTTTGCAGCGTCTGCAACTCCGTTAGAAAATCTTCCAGGATTGAATTCGTTCACATCGTCTCCCCACAGGGTCCGATCATGGTGAATGGCTAAGATCGGTATCAGTAGCTCCATCCCTTGAGGAAGATTAAGGTTTCCAAGAGTCATGTCTCTGTTAGTTCTTCTGATCAAAGCAACTACAGGTGGATATAGCCTTAGAGACTCCTTCACAACCATGTTAACCTTCAAAAACAAAAAAAAAACCGACTGATATCAATAAAGAATGAATGCATAACTATATAACAATTGAAACCATAATCTGTCAACGGGGCTTGGTTACATGTTAAGGCTGGGGTGTTTCATACTCCACCAAAGCTCACATGCTCAGACATGTTTCACTGTTCTTGGGCTGTTCTGGCCCCTCAGTAAGCGGGCACAGTATCTTGTCACAGATCAAAAATCCCAATTCAATATAGTCACGGTATAATTTCAATTCGGTATATCGAAATAATTTAAAAATTTAATCAGAGGGAGAGAAGTGAGATATACTATACAGTCCAGTTGAATGGGATGTATCACGTTCCTCCATATCTAACGCTTATAAAACATTAAAAATAGAAATTGAGAGAGATAAGTTTAATTAAAGAGAGAAATAATATGATAAGTGTAATTAAAGAGAGAAATGTCTTACAATTCTGAGTGCGCTCACAGCGTTTCCATCTGGGATATTTTGCCCGAAGACCTCTAGAACTTCCTTTCGAGCCATATCTTGCCAGTCTTGATGGATTGCTAGAAGAACCATTGTCCAAGTTAACATGTTCGAAGTCGTTTGCCTGCCAGCAAAGAAGAAAGTCTTGAATTCCTCGATTATATCATGGATTTTCATAGCGGAAGGGCTATTCGTATTGCCCTGATTTGCAGCACTTCCAGCTGCCTTCGCGTTTAACATGAGTCCTAGAAGATCATGAGTAGCACTGGCAACGCTTGAATCCCCTTCCCTCCTTTGGATTAGGTTGGTCATAGACCTTCGAATTTCCTTTTCCAATCTCCATTGATACAAATTATTTTTGGTTGGCAGAAACCTGAAAAGATTGTACAGCTAAGCCATGCACATATATAATTGCAGGAGCTCATCAATAGTACTTAACAACAGCCAAAATTTTCAAACATAAGAGGGGAATTTTCTATTTGCAATCATGTTTCTGAGAAAGAAATATGTATGGGACTACGAGTTCAAACTGATAAACATATATCAATCTTGACCTCTGAGCACCGAGACAGAGAGGGATAGAAAATCCAAGTGCTAATATCTTGCTGCTTAACTTGGAAAAAATCAAATTTTGTTAAACAAATTGTGCGGTACGTTGTAAGAGCACCTGGCTGCTAGGGTGCAACTCCTAAATTCATGCTACACATTATGATGATTTGCTCTGGTGGATGTTGCTTTGTTTCATGATTTTTGTGGGATGTTATTCCGTGCAAACTTGGGCATGTATGGTGGATTGTTCATTCAGTACTTGACATTTTTGCCACACCTAAGCGCTTGAGCTTATCTTGATTGCTGATTCCTTCTATCCAACAAGTATGGAGCAAAGTCAACCTGCCACTGTCTCTACACATTGCCACTATCTCTACACATTTGGTGGTATGAAAAAACTAAGAAGAACAAAGGCCACACATAATCAACAGGGCAATTACAGATAAGTCTGTACAGGTTATGGTTCTAACACCTTAATACAGGATAGTAACAACATGCCTAAGCTCTTAGTACTCATTAACTATGTATCATTACCGTCATATTAGTAATAGATAACACATAGGTATGTATAGCCCTTTTAGTTATATCAATGGTATTCAATCAGCTTAAAGCCTTAAACACACATTTGGTGGTATGAAAAAACGAAGATCAGATTTATTTTGTTATTACCATATCTATCATAGAATTTAACTTATTCTTATTTATCGTAACATAGAATTCTGTCATAAGATAAGAGCAGATATAGAATTTATCTTATTCATCATAGCTAAACAACCACTACAGGTAAAAAACGATTCAATAAGAATAAAAAACGTTGAAGTTAGCATTCGAATTTTCTGTTAAGATCCTCGGTTAAATGAATTTATGCTACCCATCTGGAAGCATACAGTGGGAGTTGTCTGTAACCAATTGACTGAACTCTCCAAATTTCCTTGTTGGGAATGCCTCACCTGTAAAACGGAAGATTAGCTTTCTCAAAGGCTTCTACGGCAAATCTCATTTGTTCACAGTGCATATTGGATATGCGTTTTCCTTCTTCATAGCTACCCCCAAAAGCTGTTCGTGCAATTATATCTCCACTCATTATATCAAAGTGTTCAGAAACCTCTATCTCGTTTATTCCTGAATCGATAGACCTTTCCCAGCTGTCTAACATATTTGTGGCACTACCAGCAATCAGTGGAATCAAGGCCTGTGAGCATATACAGCACATTAAAACTTATTGCTGCATATATATTAATTAACTTCTAACATTCCAGGTGGCTGCATATACAAATTTAATTTCTAACCTAACAAAAATAATGAGAGCTGATTGAGATTATAATTACTCTTAAATTTTGCATGTGAAAAGCTGGATTTATTATGCTTCTGTGCTGAACCCATTTGTCCCCTTTCAAATTCAAGAGCCCATCGCCTTCCAATTTCCTAACGACACTATTGGACTCTGTTTTTTCATATTCATGAAATCTGACAGAAAATATCTCCCTCACCATCTCAGGGTCTGTAACACTTATTTTCGCAACCGGGCCAAACCAGAGCAGGAACGTGCGACCTGTAAATCATACAATTGAATTGGAAGAAATAACGTTACATGAATCCAATGAAAAATCAGAGATGGATGAAGCAAATAAAATAATGTAGTTGCAGATATTCACAATAGTACTTACCATAGGTTTTGGTCCACTCATGGTAGAATGAGAGAACCCTAGGAAGAATATCATGGGAAAAACCCATTGTAGTGTGACTGGCCTGCCGCATCATCTTCATCATGTCTTTTGCATTTCCCATAAATAACTTATATGGGGGACCTCTGATTCCCTGTGATTCGAAATGCAGTTTTATTTTCAGAGGCCTCCACCATACAAAACTTATCACTCTCATGACTACTGCAAAAGCGGCCGCAGTAGCTGCTCCAAACACAAAAGTAAAAACCCATGAATCCATTGTCAGCATTCCACTTTACGAGCTGAGCATAGTTTAAGTTATGGCAGTGTAGTGTGAATATAACTACCATATCCATGAATATATATATTTCTCCTAAACGGTTCGATTGGAGTGCTTCTGTACAGCTCACGGCCGCGTTATTCGCTAAAAATCATGTGGATTGTGACTAAAATAATAGAAGAAAGTGATGAAGGTCTGTGTTTTTTCGATACAGGCGAGCATGACGTGCATAGCGAGTACAATGCGGTGATCTTTAACAAAAAAAATATGCCTGAACTACTTGGTTGTCGTGAATGGACAAATGAAATGTGTGTATGATCCTACTTGTCAGGAGCGTTTTATTTGTTTTCCAGGCTCGGCGCCGATCCCATGCGATTGGGCTACCTATAATTGTCTAGCTGTCTAGATTTGAGGCTATAGATCTCCATTAATTATGGAGAATGCCTTTCACATTCTGTCCAAAAATATGTACCAAGAGGCATTTGACTATACCAAATTAGCAAACGGCAATTGTAATCGAAGTCAAGATCCAAATCTCGTACTTCAGCCATTGTAATCCAAGTCAAGATCCAAGTCTCGAACTTCAGCCATTAAAATCAAAGTCGAGATCCGAATCTCACACTTCATTGGTAGTCTTTATTAAAGAAATAAACGTTCAGAGTAACTTTATGTGAATATTTTGTGTAGCGTAATTGGAGCATGGCAAGTGTTTCTTCTCACATAAATCTACAATATTTCTACATTGTTTTGCATCTTCATCATATATTAAAGTGGTTTTTTTCCCTCATCTGTAACGTTATCAAATAAATATGGTTTGGATTGGATTTGATGTTTTTGCATACGTATTTCCGTTGAATCATTACTCAACTAGCTATGTTCCTGAAGAGAGACAACCTAGTTGCATTTGTTTCGAAGGTCCATAACACAGTTATATATATATATAACTCGGTTGGGTTGAGGTCAGGAGCCAGTGGTGGTTTGGATTCCTGACAAGAAGGTGCAGTAAATTAGACTGCATCTCACAAAAAGTTGTGGTGGTTGTATTCCAGTTGATTACGTGCAGTCCAGCATTTAAGTTAGCCCTAACCCATGAGTTTGGTATCCAAGTGATCCAGATGAAGATGCTGATTGAGCAGTTTGGAGAACTTCACACGATTTATATATATATATATATATAACTCTGTTATGAACATTGGAAGCAAGTTTTATCAGCTCAAGATCTTTTAGCAATGGACTGTGTTCATATCATAATTTCTCGTCGTTCATGCTTATATAACCTACTCGTTATTCACCATTTCCATTTTGATAGTTTGCCTCGATCATATACGAAACGCGAGTGCCCGACTAACACGGTTGAAATTAGGGTTTCAAACATTTCCGGGAAGAGAGATTTCCAGAAATATTTTCGGGGAATGGGGTTCCAAAAAGTTAATGGCGAGTGTATCATGAGATTATATTGCAGATACGATTTAGATTGACACCAAATTTGACATTGGCTTACTGGGGCGTAAAAAACAAAAAAGTTTCTCCACGCAATTCAAGATCGATTTCATTGGATTTTGTCGTGGTTTAAAGAATGTTGAAGACAATTCAAGCTCGATTTCATTGGATTTTGTTGTGGTTTAAAGAATGTTGAAGACAATTCAAGATCGATTTCATTGGATTTTGTCTTGGTTTACAGAATGTTGAAGACAATTCAAGATCGATTTCATTGGATTTTGTTGTGGTTTACAGAATGTTGAAGACAATTCAAGATCGATTTCATTGGATTTTGTTGTGGTTTAAAGAATGTTGAAGACAATTCAAGATCGATTTCATTGGATGCTTTTGTGGTTTAAAATTTAAAGAATTTTGAAGACAATTCAAAATCGATTTCATTGGATGTTGTTGGGGTTTAAACTTCAAAGAATGTTGAAGACCATTGAAGATCGATTTTGTTGTGGTTTAAAGAATGTTGAAGACACCGTACCCATAGGATGTGAGGGTGCAATTTTTTACAAACTTTGCTATGATATTAATACTGTAAATGTAAGAAAATTATGAATTTAATTAAGTTATTCAAAAATCATGTTTAAGTTTTAGTTTTAATAATCATTATTAGAAAATCTCATTTCAATAGGAAGAGTAATTATAATATGAAAACATACAAGTGGAAATAAACTCTGAACAAGGGAAAATAAACACTAAAGTTGTGATATCAAAGCTATGCACTCTATCAAAGTCAAGAAATTGGAAGCTATGATATTAAAGTTACTTGTTGGGCATATGATAAGGTTAATTGGTCATTTCTTAGACTTATCTTATTGCCAATTGGAATGAATTTAGAGACAACAAATTGAATCAAGGCTTGTGTTTCTTCAACCAATTATGTTGTACTTATCAACGGTTCCCCTACAAAGTTTTTAAAGAGTTCAAAGGGACTTAAACAAGGTTGTCAATTGTCCCCCTTACTCTTTATGTTGATTGTGGATGGGCTCCACAAACTTATTATGAAAGAAAATCTCAACAAAAAATAAGAAGTTAAAGTATCCCCTCACCATAATCTTACTCATCAATTATTTGTTGATGATGTACTGATTTTTGGAAGTGGGTCTATACAGGAGTGGTTAGGAATACAAATATTTGCTGAATGTATTTTGTGAAGCTTTTGGGATGGAGTTTAGTGAAGTTAAATCTAATATGCTATAGAATTGTTGGAGGACCAAGTGCAGAAATAACTTCAAGGCATTTTGCATTTCAAGATGGATACCTTGATCAAGGTATGGAATATCTTGGTTATTGTCTTAAGCCAAATGATTATAAAAAAGGGGACTGGATGTGGTTACTTGAGAAGTTAGATAGGAGAATTGATAGTTGGTGTTTTAGGTGTTTGTGTTTAGGACGTAAACTTATTTTAGTTAAGTTTGTATTGGAAAGTATTCTTGTTTACTAGCTTTGCTTAGCGAAAATCCCAAAATCTATCCTTGAGAAGATAAGACATTAATGTTTTTTATTCCTATGGACATGCAAAAAGGTTAAATAAATCTTTTGTTTGGCAAGGTGGGAGATGTTGCTACACCTTAGAAATTAAGGGGTTGGGGCCTAAAGAACATTTTCAGTTTTAGCCAAGCTCTTTTGGAAAAGAGTATGTGGAGATGTCTATTTGGCTCTGGTCTCTGGGTCTTGTTTTTAAAGATAAATATTTAAGTGGTTGGTGGTGGAGGTTTGGATGAGAATTGAACCTAAATCTGTTTGCAATGTATCCAATATTTGGAATGGAATGGTGAGGGCATTTCATGTCATATGAAAATGGATATCTTGAGGATAGGTAATGGATCAAAGCTTCATCTTGGTTTGGATCCTTGGATTGGTGGGGAATCCCTATATAAGTTGCCAGATCCTCTCTTGGTGGTATTGAAGGAAAAATAACTATTTACTTTAAATCAAGTTTTTGTACTTGATTCCCGTATAAATATTATTTCTCATAGATGGTTTTCCTCTTGTGAGTTGGGATTGTCTTATACTCTAGCATTGGAATGGGATTCTTACGTTCAAGGTTGAAAGTGTTTCCAGAATTTACCTTTTTGAAGAAGATGATTCACTTTTGTGGTCGTGGAATGAGTCTTCTGGGTAGGTGACATCCAAACAAGCTTACGAGACTATACTTTACTCTTAATTAGATAGCGAAGTAAATTGGTGGTCCGTTGTTATCTGGAAGTGGCGTTGTCCCTAAAAATTAAATCTCGTTATTTGGCTCTCTTTAGGAAATGGGATATTAACTTGGGATAACTTCTTAAAGAGGGGTGGGATTGTTCCAAATATATTTGTTTCATGTTTGAAAGGGGAAGAATATGTAAATCATCTTTTTGTACATTGCTCTTTCTTAAAGCATGTTTGGTAAAATTTAAAATCAGTCCTCAAATTCTCTTGTAATTGGGTGAATGTTTCCTTTAAAAAAACCTTAGAAGTTTGGATAAATTCTCAATATGACATTCTCTTAGAAGAACTTCAAGGCTATTTTTGTTGGGTTTTATGGCTATATAGAAATAGGGTGTTGTTTGAAGGATGATAGGTGATCAAACATATTCTTGCTCAGAGAATTACAGGGGATTTCCATGATTTTGTAAGAATGAGGATCCTATTAGAAGATGACATATAGTAAACCCATGAATTTCTTATGATTATGTAGTTGGGTTCTTCTATGGGGTTTGTTAGGGCCCACTTGGTCATTATGGTGTTGGATTCAAATTGCATCTAATTGTGAACCAATTATTTAATTTAAAATTGGGAGAGGGTAAAGGATCTAATACCCATGTTGAAATCTTATCCCTTTGGGGGATTCTTTCTTTTACAAGTTCAAAGAAATTTTTTCACTTACATGTATATGGTGATTCCAAGACCGTGATTGATTAGGTGGGGGAAAAGGATTAGGGCTCTTCAGGAATCCTTTGTGGATGTTCATTTTAATGATATTTATAGAGAATGCAATTATGCAATAAATTCACTTTCAAAGGAGGAATTGACTATAGTTGAGGGAGTTTTTATTTTGTTGAGATGAAGGATGAAATATTAAAATATAGTGGTTCTTACTTTTATTTCTGATTTTTCGTTTGATAAGTATTTTTAGTTTATATGTGTAAAAATGAAGAAACTTTATGGCTATGTTTTAAGTATGATGATGCTAAGTTATCATTTTGCAGTCCTTTGTAAGGGCTAGACATTTAGACACTAGGGATTTTTCATTTGCATTTTGAAGTTTATTTAGAATTGTGTAGAAATATGACATCAATGCAATTTTTATAGCATGATTCTAATTCGAATATCAAATATAAATGTTTTATTCTTGAAAGAAAAAAAAAAAAATTCAGAATACATCTCATGCAAATTTAATGATTTTTAATGTTTTATTCGAATATAAAAAATTTAATGATTTTCTTGATTTTACAAAATCATTAATTTTCGCATATTAGTAATTATTTTTTTTTAAAATAACTTTTCATCCTTATATTATTATTTTAATTTATAGTGATATATAAATTAGGAAAGAGTAAATATTCCATATCGGAATCAAATTACTGGTTACATTGTGAATATATCACGATTAACGAAGTCTAAGAGTACTCATATACATGTGTGTCAAAGTAGTTGTAATTTTTTTTAATTTCACATTTTTATTTTTAATAATTAAATATTAATAAATTATAAAATGTCATAATTATTTTTAATGATATTTGTTTCTTAATATAGAAACGAATATTTTAATACAAGTGGTCTATAAGATTAACTTCAACATACTTTTATTTATATTCAAAACCAACTACATGAAAACTACATTTTTTTTTCAAACATTTTTATTATTTATGATATCAACTATATGAAAATTACATTTATTTTCAACACTTGTTTATCGTTTATTATTCATGATTATGAAATTTCTTTATTTATATTCAAAATCAACTACATGAAAACTACATTTTTTTCAAACATTTTTATTATCCATAATACCAACCACATGAAAACTACATTTTTTTTCAACACTTGTTTATCGTTTATTATCCATGATTATGAAATTTAAAGAAGTATTTAAATAACTTAATAGAAGAAGTTAATATCTCTAAAGAGAAAGGAAACCCAACACATTTTCTTAAAAAAGCCATTAAGATTAGATCTTATATTTTATGTAGTATATTTTTTATTTTTTTATTTTGCAAAACTATTGATTTTCATATTTTTTTACTTTAAAATCATTTTTTATTTATATAATTATTTTTTGACTTGATTATTAATAATAAATGATATTTAAATTGATGAAGACTCAATATTTATGATAAACTTAAATTAATAATTATGTTGTGAATATTATTAATATACATTTATTTTAACTTTGATTCTACCAAGTGCCTCGAATTCATTGAAGTGCAAATCTCAATACATTTACCACAAAATAAATAGTAATTTATGTATTATTTAGAGATTTAAAAAATTCCATAAGATCACATTGTTTATGTTTGATTTGTAGATTAAATGGTTCTTTTGTATGCTTAAAAATTGTATACACTCGAAACTAAAACATGTTTTTTCATTTTGGTTTTGATAAAACCACCATAAACAAAATCACAAAACAAAAAATAAAAAGTTGAGAGATCAAATCTCCTAAAAATCTTGCCTAAATCAAGGCTTTTGCCATTGCAATATGGACATAGGATTATAATGTACAATTTTATTGGCACATGCAAAGCATAAAGGATGCTATTGAATACCATGAGATTTTATTATGTTGCTTCAAATACATCAATTAATAAAATATATGTTGAATCGTTTTCATGCGAGATGAAGTATTGTTAGCATTTCTTCGATATAAATTTTATTGGTACATTTTCTATAAAATTCATTATCATAACTTTTATATATATATATATATATATATATATATTATAAAATTATTAATTTTTACATTAATTATTAATTGAAAATCATTATACTATCTTTTTTAAAAAACTCACTACGTATAATTTGTAACCAAAATTTCACAAACTTTAAAACTTCTATAACATAAATATGTTCAAATTTTAAAAAAATATATACAATACCTAATTTCAAATCAAAATAAAAAAAGAACTCAGTATAATCTTTAGCCAAAATTTCACAAACTTTAAAACTTCTATATCATAAATGTGTTCAAATTTAAAAAGAATAGATACAATACCTAATTTTCAAATATAAATATAAAAGCAAATTGAATGTATATATAATGGTTTGAAAAAAAGGCTAATTCTTTTTCTTATTTAAGGATAAATATAAGAAAATGATTTTTTTTAAAGCAAAGGATGCAAAGCTTAACTTAATTGAAAAGAAGCTTATAGATAAATAATGAACATTTTTTACTTTATGTTTTGATTATCACATAAATGAGATTCATAATTGTCCAATGGATTTAGCTTGGGTGGTTGGGAGGAATGATTATTACCCTTCCTACCAAGATTCAATATTTTATAAGTGATATGTTGGAGTCCTTAATGGATATATTTGGTGCCACAAATTTCTTAAAAATTTATTTCAAAATCCACTTACAAATCAACTTGTAAAATAAGCCAAAAGATAATATTCCCAAAACAAATATTTCAAAAAACATGGTCACAATGAATTAAAACTTTATTTTTATCTATACCTTGTTTATACTCGAGGCTAACCAATATGGTATTTTTTTCAATACTAATTTATCATTTGTTTTCAATGATTAATAAATTTATTTTTATCTATACTTTAGCATACTTTGTTTATACTCATGACTAACCAAAATGGTATTTTTTTCAATACTAATTTATCATTTGTTTTCAATGATTAATAAATTTAAACTCTATAATTTATATTTAGAAGATTATATTAAAAAAAATGAAAAAAATATGTGAAATAATTGCACTAAATAAAGAATAAGTAAAATCTTAATTATTATAATTTTAGTAACTCTCATATAATCCAATTAGGGTATGATTAATAACCTTTCTTATGCTCCAAGTAAAAAACCTAACACATTTTCTTTAAAAAACAATTGAAAAATGATGATCCGCATCTTGTATTGTATTTTATGTAGTTTTTTTCTTCTTCTTTATTTTATAAAATTATTAATTTTAATAGTTTTTCATTTAAAGATAATTTTTTTATCTATATTTATATAATAGTAATTGTTTTCTAAAATAATTTGATATTTATAAAAAAAACAAAAGAAAATATACATAATTTTTTTGAAAGCAAAATAGAAATTATATACCATAACATTTATATATAGTATACATAGATTTATGACTATAACATTCATACATAATACATATAGTTATAACACA